>OY754327.1:199736972-200113418 GCA_963573305.1 Pyrrhosoma nymphula | reverse complement strand
AGAAAGACAAGAATCCGTTGCTTCATTGCCGCGCGATCCATTCTTAAAGCCCTTTCCTTCGCTCGTCGTGCTGCAATCACTCCGTCTGCCCGTCTCCCGCCGCCGTGCAACGCTCGAATCCCATCTCCGTCTATCCAACTCATTTCAACCGTCCACGAACAAATTTGCATCCTTTCACTTGTGGTCATCCATGTTTTCTTCTATAAGTATACTTTTTCAAATCACAGGAGCGTCCCAACTATCGGCATTACTGCTACTTCATTAAACCGGCCAATCCCTTTGTGGATATAATGTCTTTAGAAAATTGTATCGAATTTATTTCTGGTTCTCAGTTTTTGTTGCGCGCATATTTTTGATATTTCAGCCAACGTAAGATTTTCACATTCAGCTCAATATTTTATATGCTAAAATTATTTTGAATCTCCTGGAGATAGTGAAGCCCTGTTGACTTGAAGACAATCAGCAGTCGAAGACGTAATCCCGCCGTCACCGAGGCCGGTGATTTTGATTAATTTATGGCACTAATTGTAAGTGTCGGTTAGAGTTAGTTAAATATTTCATCGCACTATATCCATGATTCCAATTTTACATTTTTCAGTGCGAATGTATATATCGTACAATTAATCTAATCTTACATCTCTTTAGGTAGTGATTCCGTGAAAAATTCATCAGCAATGTAAAAAGTGGAAGTGCATCACAGATGCAACAGCAGACATTCATTCGGCAAAACCTCAGCTAGTATTAATTCCAGACTATGAAAATCTAGATGGAAAATACATTTTACGTGGAGTATTGTGGTTCCTCATGATTTAATTTTAAAAATCAGCCCATAATAATATGTAAATAACGGAGTGTGTGCATGCGTGCTTTTAATGATAAAATGAATATTTGAATGATCAATAAATATTCAATATCCAGGCTTTATTAAATAAATAAACTTTGTATATTTCACACGTTTTGCTTCGAAACTCCTAACGGCTTCAACGCTCTCGCTTCATTGTCAAAGCAGAGATTATATTTTCCCCGTGCTTTGGAACCGGTCGGTTTTGCGAATAAAAAGTGTGGAATATTCTAAATTTATTTATTTGATAATGTCTATGGGAATTTCGGAAAGTAAAATCCCGAAACATTTACGTTTGTCATTCATCAGAAATGAAATTTTGAAATTAATGGAGGATATAATATCATCCAGGAGGTTTTCACTACGAATTAAATAATCCAAAGAGGCAGAGATCAAGCTCGAGGAATAAATAGCTTCATTGTGAGTGTCACTGCAGTATTCCTTAGGACTCCTCCTGGCCTATCTGCAGGCCTAGTTGAGCCAACAGATTCACGGAAAAGACTCTCACTTTAGTCGAAATATATTGTGTCCCTGTTTTATTCACCTCGTATCAATCCTGGTTGTAAATTTCTTTAAATCATGCGTCCCTTATGTCATCATCACACCACCATCACCTCTGCACGTATTGGTGAATGAAATGTCTGCATTCAGCATGCCTACTGATCCTACAAGTACATCTACAAGCAGTTGACGTTCCCCGCGCGTATTCCGTGGGCCATGATGGCCGCCGAAGTTTTACAACTGCCCGGCGCGGCGTTTGTTTTCCTGCTCTCCCCTTGCGCTCCGAGGGAGATGGCGCCGAGTCGGTCGGCTGGATGCCGTTCCCCGACGCCCCCCCAGCCCCCATCGCGCTAACCTCTCCGCCCCCGGTGCGTGTCGATCGGCGAATCGGACGGAAAATCCCAACCCCCTCAACAACGGAATGCAGCCACGCCAATCTCACATTGTGTCAATCATTTAAACCGTGCGTGTTGATAGGGAATGTCCTCTCCACAGTTAAATGCGTTCTGTTTGATTGATTAAAGATAAAGCACTTGTGAAACTTTGTCCCCGTTTGATCTAATCACTATGAGGACAACACACTTTGCTTGTGGGGGCACACTGCAAAACTCGTTTTCCTCATTCAAATCTCTACATGAGGCAACAAAATCTATTGCTATTGATTATTATTCGATCGAAATTTATTGTAGTCGATAAGATCACGAGTCGACCCATTCCGGCCCGTGATCCTATCAACAACAGTAAATTTATGTTTGATTCGGCAGCAAATGTAGACGCAGCATCTTCTTTATTCTGTTCATGGAGAAAATTATCGCATTGTAATTTTTTTAACGCTCCATGTCTGCGGGGTCTCCAAAGTACGGGTCGTGGGCCACATCTGGCCCGCAAGATGATTTTATCCGGCCCGCAGAAGAATTATGCGGTAATGCACCGAATAAAATTTGCTGGGATGGTCGCTACTTGTAATTAACTAGCGTTTTGTGCTATTCACCCCTCTCAATTTCTATTCTTCTTTCCTTATCACAGGGGTTCTAATAATTATTCTATGTCACGCGGTCCTAAACACGCGACGTTATATATTATATTAGCCCGACACACAAAAGGTACACTTCACCTTTTCATTTCTTACCTTGAGAGAGATCTTTTCTTTTGGTAGTCCTTGGCGGCTAAGGTTAATGGATTAATTCATGCACAAAAATGATACACTTGAATAATACATACATTTATAATAACCCTTTTATTCTTCATAAAAAACAAATTCACTTTGGTTAATCAATTAATTAATATATGTTCCCTTCTCAAATATATTCGTATTAATTTATAATGTTTGTTGTACTTCACCGGATATTGCACAATGTGACTTCCGCCGATACTCTATTCCCCAGTATCTTTTTATCGGATTCCTGGATCCTTCCTTAACACAGGGCACTGGCGTTGGTAATTGCTGTCCAAAGCTAATTACTCCCGGCTAATTATCACTGCAAAACTCCAGACTGACTTTCACTCGAAGACCGGTCCTTGGCTTCCCTGAGTGAGTGAGTGAGCTGACTTCGTTGAGACCTTGAGTGTCCTCCCCCTACGTTCCTTGTGACTTTTCTAAGCCACGTCCCTTGCTTGACAAGCCCTTATATACTTTCTCCCCACCCCTCCTGTATGTTCTAGAACATTCCAGGTTTTCTCAACTTCCTCTCGTATCTGATTGGCTTTTCCCCTCTCATTATTACAATTTTGATTACCCCTTCCATCCTTTCTTTGCCTTGCAGCTTTCATAACACAAACGGCATTGTTTTAAGTTTGTTTACATAACACGGAAACGGTATTGTTCTAAGTTTGTTTTCATAACACAAACGGCATTGTTTTAAGTTTATTTACATAACATGGAAACGGTATTGTTCTAAGTTTGCGTACATAACATGGAAACGGTATTGTTGCCTCGCGGTAGCACGTGTTCCCAAAATACCCACAATGGCGTCCTTAATTGTAAACTTATGCCAACACGGCCAAAATGGCGTGTTACAGTTTCAAAATTTAAATCTCAGTTTAATAAGATTTTAGAAGCACAAACACAGTAGCAACGTTCATATTAATGGTTTTGTGATGAAATTCTATGTGAATTTGCTGGTAGTGTTCGTCGTCATCAATATATGATAGTTGAATTTCACATACTCCGTAATTGGTTCATAAAACTTTTTTATTTCGGTAAAATTCATCTCTAGAGTTTCCTATTTATTTATTTTTTTACCACGGACCGCTGAAAAGTGTTCAAGTGCCCAATTGTGACCCTCTTTACGATAAGTTTGGAGACCTCTGCTCTTATGTGGTGAATCAGCGTTTGGTTCGCGGGCTCTCCGCGCAGGGACCACCTCCTCTCCGGGTCTTGCAAGCTCGCGCTTATTACCACGGTTAAGAGGAGGGTGCGTGGATAGGACAAGGATAGGGTTGGAAGGTAAAAAGGGAGAGGGAAGTACTCGACCCCAAGGTCATAAATAGGCCAAGGGGCTGACGAGCGGCGAAAAAAACATTTTTTTCTAGGGTGCTGGCTATGTCGAATCCTATAGTCAATCAGCAGTGGCTATAATGTTGAACAATTTGCTCAGATTTGAGTCCCGTGCATCGGGCGGCGGAAATCGGCGCGCGGGCCTCAAAATAATGGCCCACAGCTTTCGATAGAAAGTGAAAAAGGCCAGCCGTGAATGTATATCGCGCGTCGTAGCCAAAAGTCCGTGCGAGTCGAGCGTGTGTGCGTTGTGGGGAACTGAGAGACCTCTATTGGCCGTCGGCACACACGTGGATCCGATCCCTAGGCAAGACTTACACCGCCCTCCTCCTCCTTCCTTCCCTTCGGTCGCAGCTCATTTCACATTGCGAGTGCTTCAAGCACCTCGGGAGTGCGTGATTGACCACGGGGAGCGGCCCCCTCTCATTTGCCCCGCCGCCGCGCCGTTTGATTGCGCGGTCTCATCAAGGGCCGCATTCTCGGAAGGAGGCACTCAACAGGGCCTCCCAACGACGGGGGCTGAATTTCAATTAATGTTCTCCCCCTGGATGCTCGTGTTTCGGGGACGCTGCGCGCTGAAATCCTGATGTGATGCGCCCGTCTCATCAGGACGAGGATAGAGGAGCCAATATTCAACAAACAGGGCCTAGGGAATGTTGGAAGCACTAGGGATGCACAAGATTATGATCCAGCAAAATCCGCAAGCATGAAATCCGTATCGTGCTTGGTTCTTGCCTCTGGGTGGGATTTCAGACCATCCGCTTCCAACTGAGGGCACTTCTTTTGGGAGTTGTGAATTTATGAAGTTCTCGGCGGCTATTTTGGTCCAGGATGCAATGATTGAAGCCCAGGGGGTCTTAGAGATTTCACAGTCACTTTTCCTCTGTAATTATCCTTTTCAATGTAAGAATAAATTGTTCAGGTCAAGTTCATAGGCTGAAATATTTACTGCTAGTTATTTACCTACTTTATTTGCCAATAACTGCGATTATTAATAAAAAATGAAAATCTTAAACTTAAGTTATGAGAAAAAATGTATTTAAAACATACATTTAAACTCTACTATAACTTGCACTGAAGCAGATCGCTACTGAATGTGATCTTCCTTCACCTGATTGGAAATTATTAGTTATGTCTCTTCATATGAACACAATTTTTACGAAAATTAGGAACTGTATCAGGTATTTGGAAACTAAAATTCTGACAAAGAAAAGCCACGAATGACGGAAAAGGGAAATTAATTTTATAAATATTCCAATGAAATAGCATGTTTGAACACTTTAATTGACAAATGGGACAGTAAAGTAGAAAATTTAGCTATAGTGAATTACTTTTCAGAACTGGGGAAGCCTTATCACAAAAACCTTAAGGAACCCAAAAAAATATTTTAAGATTAATTAAGCCCGAATGCTTTGAAGAGGTTTTCATAAATAAATGATCACAAAGCAAGCGTTAGAAAAATGTTAGAAGAAATCAAGGAAGGAAGGACATGAAAAAACAAAGCATAAATGAATGTTTATCATGTTCATATGAAAAGTCAAGGATTCAAAATTGGGCCTTTGAATTTCCGACCAGAGGGCATTGCAGTTAAATGGGAGTGGTCACATCCAGTGAATATTCTTGTTGACACAAGAAAAATGCTCTCAAGAATCACCAACTCCACGCTGAATGTTTTTCAGCGAATTTATTTGCACAAGGACTCAGAAATACGGTCAATTATAAATTTTATTTCTTTTTAATTGCATATATACTTTTAATTTATATCTCTTCTCTGACTGATTTAAGCTTGACTACTCGTGCACTTTCCATCTAATATTAGCTTAGATCCGTTTTTGAAATGTCTGGTTAACGTTAAACGCAAGATGACGTAGTCTATTCGTTATCTTGACGTCAACAGAGAGTTCGGGTTTTGCGTATAACATCAGACTATTGTTTAGTTGACGCGACTATTATCGATGGGAGAGCGTATTAACTTCGGTTGTCATACCGAGATGGTATTTATTCTGAGATTATAAAACCGAGCCCCGGTCTCGCGCGTTCATTATGAGCGCTTTTTTTTGCCAACCCCCCCTCCTCATGCCGGAACACAAACCTCACACTCTCTGCCAAAGTCTTGTCCGTTTCCCTCTCCAGGGCGTCAGCGGCGTCTTTCTTCGTATCATTGCAACAAATGACGTCAGTCTTCATGAACCGCTTCCAGAACTGCGGGGCCTGAGGCTGGATCAGCTAATGCTCGCACCAAAACATTTCCAAGAGCTGTTCCAGAAACGGAATGCCAATCCAATGCGTCAGTCTTCACTGCGCTTTCGGCCAGAAGTAGAGCACAATTTAGGGAACCATTTCTCAAGGCCATCTGCCACTGTAGACTTCATCGTCGATTTTTACAAACGGAGGCTTGGATAGTCGGTCATTATTTTACAGCGCATATACAGTAAATCTTTAACAGGTTGTGATTTGGAATGCTGCAAATCCATTTATATGTGGTCTCTATGAACTGAGGAGTCAGCTGCAAGCTTTGAGAAAAATATGAATGTAGCCCGTTTCATAAGTCTGTAACTTACGGACAAACCCTGAATCATAATTGTAGCATTGCCAGTGACAACGTCTCTAACATTTTATCAGGCAAAGCCAGTGAAAACAAGAAAGCTTTTGATTGACTATCAACTAAAATATGTTTTTCAATGGATGACATTGCTTATGGATCATCAAATATAGGATTTATTTAAAAGTTATTTTTAGATAAGTTGCGCTGATGTTCACAAGTTTTCATTTTTCATTCGTAGTTACGCTAAGTAAATACGAATAATAAAAATTAAAAAAAAATAATTTTAAGCTGACTCAAATTTCTATCGCCTTAATTTTTATTTATAAATCAATTTAAAATGATCATGAAATCAACAGTATCACGATATTTGGTCAAAACTCAAAGCGGAAAAAAGGTTACAATTGAAATTTTAGATCAATCGTAATGAAATGTTGTGCCCATAGAGTTGAAATTTCAGGTTTATCGCCAAGTTTTGGATGGTGTTAATGAATACATATAATCATAGTATTACCATGAAGCTAACATTTACAAAAATATACATACATCAAGAGCTTTAAATATACTTAAGAGAAATGGCTTTCTTGTTTGCACCCACGTCGGATGCGGTCGCTCGCAAAATGTTTTGTTTCGGAATTTAGGGAATTGAATAAACGATAGGAATGTAAGCAGTGAATATATGGTGAACCATGCGCTTTAATGATTTTGAAGTTACTTGTATCGTTTTTCATTTTCGATTGACGTACTTGAATGGAGTTGGAGATGGTTTTTCAGGGAGATTTCCGAAGACATGAGTGATTAAGAGGGGAGGCATCGTGTCGCGGGTCGGAGGGTGGTTTGTGAACGAACTCTTTCAACCCTCGCCTCTCCCCCCCACCCCCCGCCGCCCAACGGCCCCCGCCCTCCTTGCCCCACCCACCCGCTCGAAACAGTCACCCCCGTGACCTCCGCAGCCATCGGCATGCGACGCAGTGTCAGCTCGATGCCGATGCCCCACTGCACACCCGCTGCTCCCTTCACACCTCAAAGGTGTGCTCGTCCGTGTGATATGAGGAGGGGGCTGCCCCCCCCCCGCCCCGGTGAGGTCACGACACGGTCTTGACTTTCGTGGTAGCACTCGTATGTAATGAATAAAGTATGCTAGCGAAAACATGCAAATGTTTTTTCATTTTCTATTACCCTGCACAAATACTTAGCCATAGGTTTGAATGTCGAACACCACAGAACAATTCCTTTTTTTTCACTACACTTTATTATGTATTTGCTAAAACTTTTTTCCAGATATCAATATCATAAACTTGAAAATTTTGAACCTTAAATATTTATAATAATTCCACTATTTTATGAAATAATATTTTTGTATCTGTTTCAGGAGAATAACACTTTTTGCCCATTTTAAATCAGTGAAATACACTGATTTTCACTAAGCTTTAAAATATAGGTCGACTTTCCGTCCCCGATCGAAATACTCTTATTACCTGCTTTTTACATTCACTTTCACTCTGAATAGTCAGTTGAGCATCAACCTACTTGTAGCATTTTCTGATACTTGAACTGTCAATGCACCCAAACTATAGCTTAAAATACCCTACATAAACACTTTATTTTTGACGTTATGGCCATATTTCAGAGATAATTTTCCACTGTGTGGTGGGCGTATTCTCGCCACGGGGGGGTGGGACGACGGGTGACACAAGGGGGGTCGCGATGAGTTCGCGAGAGAGGAGCTCTTTAGAATTTATCGCGCTCCCTCGGCTGGACAAGCTGCGATGTGGAACGCCGTCGCTTCTTCTTCGGGGCCACCCGGCCTCGTGGACGGACCTGCATCTCATGTGTGGACTGAATTTCAGACAGTATTGATTAAAATTAATAAAAGTACCGGTGGATGAAGGGATATTTCCGAAAGATTTGCTGGTGATTAGTGATTGCCGTCTTAGGAAGGGGCGGATTTCAGAAATGGCGAAAATAATATGAGAAGATGTGGAGGCACTTTTGTGAAGATGTGGATTTATACGTACTGCCAATGGCAGAGAGAATAAAAAATATATTCGATCTTTCGGAAAATTATCAGTGACACTATTAAAGCTATTTATTTTCGACTGTATAAATAATTAGGATTAAAGGGAAAATTGCGGATGGCAATACTTACGATCCTTAAACGTAGGCACACCACATAACTCTGTGCAACATTTTATTTCCTGGCTTTAAAATACTAATATTTAAAGTCCATGTTTTTGCATAGCTTTGTCCAGCAGTAATTTAAAAGTGACATGGAAACAATTGTGAATAAAGTGTTCTGATTCCAACAGTAGCCGACTGATCCGAGTAGCCGTGAATCTATTTTCAGGTAGTATTTGCTAAAGTTGCCTGAAGTGGGCTGCAACATTATGTTACCTAACTAACGTTATTAAGGATATTTTCAGAGAATTGCATGAAAATGCGGTCAAATTAACACAATTAAATAATTATGGCGTTCGCCATTTGCTTGGTAAAAGTGGAATTGTTGGTCAATTAATGACATATTTTAGAGTGAATTCAATTAAAGGAATTGAAACCTAATGGTCACCTCTCAATGAGCTAAATTAAGAGGATTTTAACTCTCAATTTCAATTTATTTGGAATAACTTTTTGGTGAAAATTGACTTAAAATTCGGTTTCGAGCCATTCTTTGAGCCTATACGAGGCTGGTAACTATAATATTCTTCCCATTCGTTCAGTATCATTGTAAAAATTATCTACCTTGGATTTCCGCATATGAGGATAATTAAATAATCATATCCGATACATCCGCGAGTTTTCCAGGAACCAAGTTAAGGACAAACTTTCTGGAGTAAAGGAAAGGACGATTAACTTAATGAGTGGTCGCGCGTGGTGAAAGACTTGGGAGGTAAGCCACACCTATTCATTGATTTTAGTTAGACTTGAACAGAAAAGCATATGAATCCATGAGAAAAGCTCTCTTCTTTGATACAATTATGCCGCCAAGTCCAGAACTTTAAAGGCCCTTCCCATGTGAGACGTATGGCTTTGATCGCTGGAAGTTAGCCTGCTTTCTGCTGCTATCTGGTTTTCCTTTTTTCTCACCTAAATTTGTGGACATAACCAACCTGGATAACTTAATTAAGAGAACCTCATTGATGATTCATAAACCAAGGAAATTCAGGAGAATGCAAGGGTACAATTGAAAATGGAAATATTTAGAGGCATAAGTTCCAAGCACCAGTTCCAGTGCGAGAAAAACTAATTTCGGTGCATTCTCTTCTTCAATTTTCTATTTCCGGAATTAGACACAGCAATTAAGGTAGGACATAAAAACATGAGGATAAAAGTTTTCTTATTTTCTATCTCAGAGCTCAGAATTTTAAGACTGGATAATTTATTGCTCAAATTTGCCATGCTTGGGGAATTTAACAACCCGGCAAGACCCGCGTTTCGAAAATTTGAAACAGGATGATGCTTTCTCGCAAAATTTACTGGTTGTTGATATCTGGAGTGGGACCGATGCCAAACGAGGTGAAAAACCAGCCAAGAAAGTGTTTCCCTGTGTCGGTTCTATTCCTGTGAAAGTCTCTCGCTCCAATTGTATGCGTTTGATTCATACGTGCGGGAGACTGGAGCGAAAAGAGAGGAGGAGGAGGCGGTGCATCTGTTCGATGCCACGCCCACTTATGAACATCCGAAGAAAAAAAGGGTGTTCTAATTATGGGTACGGTGTGCCGCTCGAAAAAAATGCGTTGTACTCGCTACTGTTAAAAAGGAATTCGTGGAATCTTTCCTTGGATGGTTGAGGGTCTCATGAAAGAATAATGGCCCAGCATGCAATACTTGCCACGCTAACTTCCCGATTGAACTTAAAGAATCACCCGTAAAACTCTTGAAATACTAGAGCCCATATTTTTCAACTTTCTTTGAAGTGGGCTGCCTGCTGTCAATTACTATGCGTAGACAATTTAAAGACAAGTGCTCGTAATCTATGAAACGTAATCAATGAAAATAAAATGTCGCGGGCTTTTAATGGGAGCAGGAGGCATGGATGAAAATGTCTCCCGGTGATACCAGAATGGAAAAGGTTTTTCCGCAAGGTATTACTTAAATGTTGGGCGGTTCCTATACGGGCTATCGCCTATTTCTTGGTGGTCTGTAGTTGCGCTCAGGGGCCTTGCTCACGAAGCTCTCGACCTCGAAAATGACATCGACGACAACGTCATGGCCTCGAACGACAAATCTCATTTTGGAATGGCATCATTTGAATGTTCCGAGGTCATGGCGTCAAAACTTTGTCATTTTCGAGGCCATTCTAAATGGGGTGAAGCAGAAAACAAACAGTATTCTGGGACAAATAAATGAAAATGTTAAAAATTCTAGTAAAATAAACAGTATGTGGGGTGGACTCCAATGGGATGTAGACTATGAATTTGAAAACGCAGTACACTATCTTTTGGGGTGCTTAATTTACTGACAAAACAAATCTATTTTTGAACAATAGGAATTACCTACCTATTTTTCCCCAATTCCCAACCAGGTAGTTTCTACAATTTCTGCCCGATTTTAGTAATCACTGGTATGAGTTTGATCTTTAGCTACCTTCTCAATCATTTGATTAATTCCTTTATTTGAATTATGTTCATCTCGTATGTTTAATTCCGTCTTCATAATTTTCACGTCAGACATTTGCTTACCTTCCTCATGTTATTATGCTAAATTTTTAAAAATATACAAGTCTAAGAGATTATTTGAATCTGTTTTATCCTTTTTATGTATTCCCCTACGACCTCTCTTCCATCATTAATGAAATATGTTCATATTTATGTGGCCAGTTACTCTCCAGTGCTGTCATATAAAGAGCTAATCTAAATTTTATTTCTTTATTATTTGGTGCTGTAGCGACTGATTATTCAACTAATTGTTTCCCACCTATTGCTTCCTCGTTGGCTATCAAAAAGCATTCAAGTACGTTATACGGTACCTAAACTCTACGTTTCGAACGCTTGCTTCGGATGGACATTTTTCAGTCAGGTTCCTTCGAGCGTCTTCCCACTCGAATGCTCTTTCGCGAGGCATTCGCACGAATCCCAACTCTAGTTTTTCCTTCCTTTGTAAAGGAAATCCGTGTTCAGCAGCAGCCCTGGAATAAAGCGAAAAATATGTACATTTGAAAGAAATTTGCTTCCGACGACCGCGAATGACACCGGCACCGATGCGAGCGCTCAAGGGCGGGTCCTCGGACATCTCGGGAAATATTTACGAAAGGACAAGAGGATTTGAGGGACGTGGGGTCGCGCGTCCCATGATCCTCCTCTCTAAATATTTGATTTTCAATGCAAGGGAGGGAGGTCACAGAGTGTATCCTTGGGTTTCCCAGGACGAGGTGGCGACATGAGCACCACGAGAATGCCCTTGAACTGAGCGAAGCCGCGGAAGGAGGCGAGGAGCAGAGCTCTTAAAGAAAGAGAGAGAGAGATCTTCTCCTTTACGGAAAAAAATCCTCTGTTTTCACGCTATTACGATTAGAGTTGATGCCTTGAGGAAATATTTAGAGGCCATAGTCAGCGCCACATCAAGTAGAAAATGGAGATTTTCTGTGACAGAAGTTTTGAAGTTACATGTATAAGTCATTAAATTGTGAGGAAACCGGGACAAGAGCGAACACCTCCTTGTGTTCTATGTACGGCTTTATCTTCGCGGTCTGTGGCACTTAGCGCACGACTTTGACTGCTAATGACATCATATGTCTAGCAGTTCTGAACACTATGCTCCTATAAAGCCACCAAATAATCCACAGGAGAAAAGGATGCCTCGGTATCTTAACTGGTTAAAGCACTCGGCGCGAAATCGAGGGATCCGGGTTCGAATCCCGGTCAAGGCGAATGATTTTTCTCCTGTGGAATATTGCACTCATTAAATTGTTATTAGATGGCGAATATTGTTTACATCCACTGTGTAGTTCACCAGTCTAATTGGTTAAGCGCATAAAAATTATATTAAACGAACTGCTAAATCGTGGAATTCCCGCTTCTTAAAACCGTACTGGTGGGTCATGAAATGACGGGCTGTGTTCTACGACGGCGTATGTAATTAAAACTCATGATATCTCGTGGAAGGGAGGAACACGGCAGGCATCAATTTCATTACGCTCATTTCCAGTAACAACATCAAGTTTATGCGTTCGAAGACATAAAATTTAGGTTTGATCATCTAGTCAAGATGATGAAATAAATATTTATTTATAAATAGTTACTATACAGTTATATTTCTTAAACTTGTAAATTACACTAAATTTACGACCAGAATTTATTAATTAATAATTAGTTTGTATTTATTAATGAAAATTATGCATTTCCCAATACTTACAATGATTCTCCATTATTTGCTCTCGTTTGCATTTTTTGACGTCGAATTCACATTGCAAGTTTATATTATAGATTCTAAGGAATGGTGTTTTTGGTACATTTTTGTATTTAAATGTGGTAAGAAACTGGGTGGATCAAGGAATTGGAGCATTATTGAAATATTTCTATCAAATTTCGATTGCTATTTCAAATACAACCCTCCATAATGAACTTTCCGCAATTTACGTTTGCGAAATGTCCTTGGGGTAGGAATTTCGAGCCGTGAGGGACGCTTTTCGCATACTCCTTACTCGTCACCAAGGCGCCGCGGCCGAGAGATAAGTCGGTGTGTGCGACATCCGAGCCACGTCCGAATTCCCTCCCAATCTGCCGCCGACCGTCAATTGTTAATGGAAACTTCCGCGTGTCTTTGCCTGCCTCTCGAGTTCCTAAGGACGGCCGCTTCCCACTCCTCGCCTCACGGAGTGCCTCAAGGCTCTCGAGTCGGGCCATCAATAAATTACGTCAGTGTAGTGGTCCTCTGGGAGGGGGGAAGTGTGGCAGGGGGTGGCAGAACATTGACCTACCTACTACGGAGTGTGAGGCGGCCCGGGAAAATGCAGGAGGGTGGGACGGCATTCATCCGAGAGGCGTTTGCGTAGAGGTCCAACGCGTGAATAAAGTATTAATAAAATCTCCCCGGCTGGAAGGGAAGACCGCACCCTGACTTGCTCGCTGTGACCGCGGCATCAACGGGGGGTGACTACAAGGGGGTCATCCGACGTCCCTTTCTCGCGAGTCCCTTGCGGTGGGTGGGGGGATAGCGACGGGCGGGCGGGCGGCGCCTCTCCGAAATCACAGCTCCGACGCACTACGCCACGAGGTCAGTCAGGGCGAGGATGCCGTGTGCGTTGGGAGAGTGGGTGGGTGGGCGGGGTAACGTAGTACGTCTGGAGAGCGTCTCGTGGGTGAGATGGAATGGAGGGTGGTGCTTGGATGAGACGATGGTCGCGGGAGTGGTCTTTGAGCAGTGTCCACGTCCGCGGATCACTTTGCGACGAGTGAGTGGGTTGGTCGCCAGACATAATAAACGGCGCTCGGAGGAAGGAGTCAAGAAAGCATATGGACGAAAAATAAGTGTTTTTTGATACGTTAGTGCTTCACTCTATTGGTGCATTGTTCATAAAACGGTGCGAGGGAACATCGAATCCTGTAAATCCTCTCTTTTCGACAGTCTCACTGTTATTTTTCGATTTTGGCTTGACATGCTGATTTACGGTTGAGCAATAATTCACATGAGCAACAATCCTTACTGCAGTAATTGTAGTCTTACGATCGATATCTCTGTAAAGAAGAAATCCAGCGTCGATCTGTCGTCTCTCCTTCCCTGCCAGAGTTTTAGGAATTATGTGACGCCATGCCTTACTTGCGTTTCCCAAGAATCGTACGGTTTCCTGGAATTTCGTACAACCTGTGAATAAAAGTGTCCTAGTTGATCCCAAAATAGGGACGCATTTTGAATGTGGGGATTTCCATGCGTTAGTTATTCGTTTTTGCCTGGTGAAGCCCAATTTGATGGAGACTCCAAAACAGGTATTTGGATTCGTCGGTAGACTTTGATCCGTTTGAGCCGCCACAAGTGCGTGTGGTTCGGGATTTTGGAAAAAAATCAACGATCGAAGAGGGAAGTGGTAAATTGGCCATTCTCATAAAAAATGCTCTAAAAAGTTGGAGAGGAAATAAAATAAAAACAATTAGTATTTGGAAGGAATGAAGGGGTTTCAGGAACGAGTCTGAAATGTTGGAACTCAATGATTCACCGGAGTGAGTGCTTCAGTAACATGCCTTTATTTTTATGACTGCTATTTCATATTGAATTTTGACTTAATTTTAATTAATGAATGCTGATTAACTGAGTGTCAATTTATTCATCTTATTCAATCGCTTTGCGGAAGCTCATAATTTTCTTTTCATATATCTGCCTCTTAAAAATAATACTATGCTATTTAAAAATTATATCTATCTACAGTAAAACAAAAGTTGCTGAAATTAGTTATTATCAGGCAGCTGAATACATCCTCTCCACGTCTCCATATCGGAGTCAATAGAATAAAATGTATTAATCTTATTTTAACTTATCTCCTGAGAGAACGTACTTAGTGAATGTAGTAAAATAGATAAATACAGTTTTATAAACAGGCTCACGAAAACAAATTGAAAGAGCACGCACAAAAAATCTATGGGACCTTTTTTGCGGTCATTCAGCCATCGTCGGCAGCAAGAGAATAATTATTAATGATCTGTTACCAGGGGGGGGGGATAGAGTAGAAGAGGAGAGGGGAAGGGGATAGATGGGGAGCGATAGGTGGCCATTGGTTAGTGGGCCAAATTTACCATCAATGCCATCTCACGAGTTCTCAATTCTATGTTAGCAACTGATAACCTTTGCCGAAACCATTAAATCATCCTCTTAATGTACATTTTGAAGCTTAAAAGAAACACTTCTAAGAAAACATGGTGATGTATTTGTGTATAAAAGTGGATGTGCATATCCAAAAACGTAAATATTGGTTTTGTAATTAATAATATGAGTTGCTCCATTATTTCAGAAATAAGAACAAATTTTACAATTTCATTTATCCTACTAACCTTTGGAGGCAGTATAAATATATCTCAAGACTTAAGCCTAAGGAAATCATGTTATTCCCGTTCTTAAGTTGACATGGACCAATATCATAAACCAGTCTTGAAGTTATCTTGAAGTTATCATGTTACTGCAAAATATTGAATTATAATTTCCTTTTCGTGAAAACATGTTACCACTTAGCAAAACATGACACTTAAATTGTCAACGCACAAAAATCACAAGATTGGTAAAAACAATATATAAGCGTCAATGCTACACGATTTCCTAACTCAATGTGCAATTTTAAAAGAATGTAATTAATATTATTTTTAAAATAAAATATCTGTGAAGGGAAAACATACTCTAATGCAAATAAAAAAACGACGACTCCAAACAGGCGGCAACCTTTTGAGCAAGTAGCTAGCAAGAGCAAAGAGCTAGTAAAGCCATCGGCGCATTAGAAACCAGTAGATTTTCTCTTCGGTCAGTAAAATAAAAGGGAAATGATTATTATAATTCCTGTAATTTATGTAAAATTATTCATGCGTTGGTGATTAGGCAAACATAAACTCATGTAATTGAAATTTGAAACTCATTCAAATTAAAATTATGCTGCCATATTGCTATGTTTGGAACGTATTGCAGAAGTAGATCATTGAGAGGGCGCCAGGAAAATATTGAGGCCAAAGGATGACGCCAGATAAGGTAATCCAATTTTCAGCGAGCCGTAGTAAAAAAATAAATATAAAAACTCTAGATATGAGTTTGATCGCAATCAGAAAATTTTATTAACTAATTACCGTATATATATTTACCGAAATTAAATTATCGTCTATTTATGACAACGAACACTACCAGGAAATTCTTATATATTCATCAAAAAACCATTAATATGAATGATGTTACTGTGTCTGTGCTTTCATAATCTTATTAAACTGAGATTTAAAATTTGAAACGCTAATTACTTACAAGTAGCAACCATCGAAGAAAAAATGTACGCGACTCATTTCCGCATAATAATTCTTCTGCGGGCCGCATAAAATCATCTTGCGGGTCAGATGTGGCCCGCGGGCCGTACTTTGGAGAGAGAGGCGTAGCGACGCGTCGTTAATTGGAATTCCCTTGATACAACGTAATTTAATTGATATCTTATGGTTCCACCGTTATTCTACATTGATCACCCAATGGCTGAAGACATTCCTAAAAAGTCGACTTATGAGGTTTTATCCAGTCAGATTTGAAATCTGGACGACTGTGCGACGGTGGGGTCAAAAGTACATTGCCCCCGCTAAAATGTTGCGGATTGTGTGTATTGCGCCTTCTGCACCCCCTTGTTGATAAAGAAGGGGGTGCAGATATTAATACGACACCCCAAGTAGACGAGGCTTCGGTTCTAGTGAAAGCTA
This sequence comes from Pyrrhosoma nymphula, assembly GCA_963573305.1. NCBI lineage: Eukaryota > Metazoa > Arthropoda > Insecta > Odonata > Coenagrionidae > Pyrrhosoma > Pyrrhosoma nymphula. Next base: position 200,096,676 of record OY754327.1, on the reverse strand, counting down.
GAAACTGAATCGGAAAATGTCAAATCCAAGTTTGTGAATAACAAATTTTAGGATTTCAGAAGGAGTGTTTTAAAACTCGTTAAACAGTTTTTGAAGGGCTGGGGCAGGGAGGGGGGGGGCACAAAATGATCGCCCCCCCCCCTAAATGAGAAACGCTGCGACGCCGCTGAATGGGAGGTTTGTTCGAGTGGGCCATTCTAGAAATGCTTATCCCGTTATATCGGAGTATAACATTCATTTACGTTGTGTCACACGAAAGTTTCTCTCAAGGGTCAACACAATTCGTGTGTCTGTGAGATAGTTATTACCATACCGGATAAAATTGAAGAATCGAAGATTTTCTATTTCATTGCAGAACAGAACAGGTGAAGAAATATATTTCTACATGCCTAGCAACTTGATGGTAATATTAAAAACGTCTTTCTTTACAGCCCCAGAATGAACCAGCAAATGATTGAGGGCTGTGCTTTTGGAGCATCTTGGCGACATTATTCACTTTAGCGGTGGAGAACAAGTTGCGAATGAAACGTGAGGGTAAACAGGTTTAGGATTGAGTAATCGCAGAGAGATACTTAACTTGCAGAGTCAAGAGATTGAGGAACGTGACAAATTCGGGGGGGGGGGTTTTTGATTAAGAAGGGGATTATCATAAAAACTATATTTATATTTGTGTTTTTATTCGCCGAGTGCGTTTTCTGAGAAGATATTATATTAAGGCTCAGTTATTTTATATTTCTTCTTATAATAGAGAGGGATTTTTGTAAATCTTCGCGGTCATAGTAGTTTCCTATGAATATTTTATTGCATGACGTTATTTATTGAAATGCATAATGAATTGAACTATAAAATCAAAGGTTTCCTGCTATGTGGATTTTCTACATGATAAAATGAATAAAAACACAGCATTTCCACGCGTTACCTTTTTTATAGGGAGGGACGATTCCGATGCCTCGAAACGTCCGACTGGCGCCTGCTCACGCCGAGTTGTGAAATATTGCACTGCGTGGCATAGCTGTGTGTTTTTGCACTCAGTTTTGCTGTCAGTATAGTTGAGAAGGCACTTCAGTGTATTATTAAAATGCGTTCGCGAGATATGAATTCGCTTTTCCCACGTTTAAGTTGGCAAGGTCGCTCGACGCGTCACACAAGTGCGACCTCCAGCCCACGCGGAGAGCCAATCAAAGCGAAGCACCACCAGCGCCCTCACCACTTCGTGAATCTCTTTCCTCCCCTATTCCCCTCCCCCCCCCCCCCCCCGCCTCCTAGCGCCTCAAGTCCCCACTCCCCCCCTTCTGCTTCACTTGTACTTCTTTCCCGCTTCCAACACGACGCACGGCCCGAATATCTTGCGCTCAAATGTCACCCCCCCTCCCGCCCTCCATCCTTTGGAGGCCCCGTCCTTCCCGTTTCCTCGAAACCTTTCTTTCCCGGTTGACATTCGTAGCTGGCGGAGGGAAGGGAGGGAAGGGAGGGGAGGGAAGGGAGGGGAGGGAAGGAGGGGTGGGAAGGGAGGGGTGGGAAGGGAGGGGTGGTGGGCCAGAGATTCAATGGGGGGGGGGAAGCAGGAGAAGGAACTTTTCCTCCCCTTTCCCCTCCGCCTAGTCAACCGCCACTGCGCCCTCACCGCGTACTGAGGGGCTATTCTGTGTGGCCTCGGAATTTCCGAGTCTCGACAGTGACGAAATTTTGACGTCACATTCACGAAAATTTCAAATAGGGCCATTCAAAAATTGAGATTAGTCGGGGACTTTGACGTCACACCCACGGATTTTCCGTGGTTCGAATGCGTCGAGTCCTTACTGAATAAAGCCCCAGATCTGCTTCTGCATCCCTCTCTGTCCTACTCTCTGCTAATTGAAGATGAACTACAGTCTTTTTCGAGAGCCAGGGAAGATGAATGTCCTCCACCATGTGAACTCTTGTCATAAGATAAAGTCTGAAGTGCAACAATTACGGGGCTCAAAATGTACCATTGCGTGGAAAAATGTTTGCTTTCAGAGACAAAAATGAATGGATTTGTCTGTGTTTGCATGTATATATATATATGTGGTATGTTTGAACGTTGTGCAAATCCAGTTGACCAATTGACCGTGGGACATGCCACATGACCATCAGGGAGGCGTACGCATCCGGTATTAAAATTGGTTTGCATGCGACCAGATAATACTAGGTGCTACTCAAAAGTTACCGAAATTCATCAATAGGTTGAAATACACCACATCTGGAACTTATTCACCACCATCCATATCGAAGTACTCCCTATTAGAATGCATGCCCCGCTCCCAGCTCCAGCTTCCAATTACTGAATGCCATGTGGAAGTCCTTTTCCGTGAGCGTGTTTAGCGTCAAATCCGATTCCGCTTTAATTTCCTCAACTGTCTCTCAAGTCTTCGGCCTTTTTGATTTAAATTTCATCCAAGGAAACGAAAACAAAAAAAGCACGGGGCAACATCGTAATACGAGCAGGATGGATGAAGAAATGCAGTCATGTTGTTTTTTTACCAGTTCCCTTCTCTGACTTCCTTTTCATCACTCAGCTGCCACGGCACGAACTTAGCAGCATCCCGTCTCATTTTGACTTTGTTGGACAAAATTCTTTGGTATGTGACGCACCATAGCCCCACAATGTCACAGACACCTTGGATGGTCCGTCTGCGATCTTCCATGTCCGCAGCCCGGACAGCAGCGACACTGCTGTTTAATGGCCGTCCTGATCGTTCATCATCTTAAAATGATATTCGACCATTTTTTAAACGTTTAAACCACTCGTACGTTAAGGTTTGGCTTTTAGTATCGTCTCCAAATGCCTCGACATTTGATGTGTTTATGCAATGGTTTTCCCAAAGGTTTGCAGCCAAACTTAACGCAGTCGAGACAAATCTATCACCGCGAAATCGTTATGTAAGCGTAGGCAACACGCTACAATGAAAAAGGTTTCACAAGTAATGAACAGGTTGAACAAGAATGAAGCCGCTAGGCTCGCTGGTCAACAAAGGATGTATAAAGTGGCAATTGGTGGCGTATTTTCGTATTAGCACTCATTCGCACGTGAGGAACGAATTTTGGGAATTTTGGGAATTTTGAGTAGCACATCGTGCGTATTTCCCAGCGAGTCCATGCAATACGAGAGCTTCTGATTAGCAAACGGCCTGTCAAACATGATTTTTCGTAAATCCCGACTGAACCGAAGTTGATAAGTTTTGAATCTTATCTGCCTTTCAAAGGGCTTGACTAAGAATGCCTTATTAGTATATTTAAAATGTCGCAGTACCACGAAAAAATTACTTCGATAATTTTGGCTCTTTTTTGTTCCATTTGCCAACAATTTATCCCGCTTTTCTTCAAAAAAGGTTTCTCACGTGAATTATAACAGTGATGAATAGCTACCAAATACCAAAAAGAATCATAATTTTTATGGCTTGGTTGTGTAACTGGCTAACAAACTTGACCGAAATTTGGTAGATATGAGTTCGAATATCGTTCAAGTGAAATCATTTTTTAAGGTCAATGTCAAAGTCCCGTTAAAGGTTTTAAGGAGATGCAGAAAGAGACCAAATTTTTTCGATTAATTGGAAGTTTTAGTCAATTCAGTGCTAAACATTTTGAAGGTACACCACAAATATGTTTTGGAAAATGGAAAAAGTCTTTTCAGGGTTCAATTGCTTTTTCACATAACTGCAGAAACAGGAACCTCTTACCTTGCACCACTCAGACCGTTAATTGCGATCAGAAGATGAGCCTCAAGCGCCATTTTGAGAATAGGTATCCGAAACAATTAAGGTTGTTCTATTGTCTTTAGCCCGCACATAAGGTTAGTTGGCTTAGAATGTTGGCTTTATTAAGTGAGTTGCGGTGCAGCCGGTCACCGACCCGGAACAATTTATCACGATTTTTGCTTTTTACTTTATCGTGCAGGGGACTATTACAAATGATCATTTGCTAATCATGTCTTAAAGATTCCGGAAATTGCCAGAAATATAAGAGTCTAAATTTGAATGGAAGGGCTTATACCTTTCCACAACGGTCGTGACGTCATTTCATCCATCGCTTCTTCTTCCCTCTTCATCCCGGTCCACTCTATAAGATGCCTTTAAAAGGCTTTTGTGAAGATGTCCACTTCTGCCGGAAATTCAACAGTATAAAGATTTAGAAAATACTTTGAAAAAATATCCGACTTCATTCGGGAATCGAACCACGAGCCTTTGATCAATTGATGAAATGACGTCAGAGGTCGTTTTGCGGAAACAGAGACAAAATGCAATGTTCTACGATTAGTTATTTGGTTATTGGGCCTTATAATGTTTCGACAGGCAACTCCGTAAATCTATATGAAAACCTTTGATTATTTGATTTCAACGGTAATATCGAAAAAGCATTCGAATGATAATCTCTCACGCCCTTCGCCCGCACTACCCTTGGTCCTCCCCCCCTGCCCCCGCGCCCCCCTGGGCATGAGGGCACTTACCTCCCTCAGGGTCAGGGTTCCTCCGTGTCACATCCGCCATCCAAAGGCTCTCCGGGCCAAATTTCTTCTTCTACATCTACATCTAAGAAGTACCGTGCAAGCCACCACTAGGGTGTGTGGCACGGGGTGATTCCACACCAGGCATGCAGCACTCGTCCCATAGCAAATCAGAACCTCGCACGCTCCCCCTGGCGCTAGGCGCAGACACTAAAAGCAGTCAGGAGAACAGTGCGCAGTCCAACCAGAGACTGGGAGAGTGATACGTAAATGAACATGCAAACATGCAGAACAATGCTATAGACACATCTAGTGGTTAATATTACCTATACTGTTAATTTATGAATGCTATAGGATATGCTACTTCTTGCAGATAACAAAATAAAATAATGCCGGACATATCAAGCGGTGTGAAGTGTTAGTAATGATGTTATGTTTTTAAATACAAGTGAAAATTCGACCCAACCTATTAAAGTGGGAGTTTCATATGATTGATATATCGCAACCATTATGATCCCTTATTGTACGTGGGAAGAATGACATTTTAAATCTATCGGTTCTGCAGTCAATTTCCTTTTTCTTTTTCCTGTGATCGCTTCCACCGTAGTAGTACGTTGGCTCTAGCAATATACGTATGTTGAACGTCCGGCAAAAAAACTGTCTGCTCCGAATCATATGATTCATAAGACCCTTCAAGGCAGGAGCGGCTGATTCGCGTGTCGAGATTTCTACCCATCCTCGCCGAAACGAGGAAGACGGCGCGCAGAATGCGTCGGGAATTGCAATTCCTTTCCTCCTCCGCCCCGCGCGGGACCTCAACGCCGCCGCCCTCTCTTTATCATCTTCTCTTCTCCTCCGCCACCGTCCTGTGCCAGGAGCAAATGGAACTATTCGTGAAAGCATCCCGTGAACTCACTCTTCCGTGTTAAGTAATTGCCCCGGTGTGTTGAGAGTCGCTCGTTCGCTCCATATATTAACCCGAAAATATTCCTCACTGTGGAAAAATTCACTCTTCTTCCAGCCAAGGCCTAGTCATTCCACCGATACGTTTCATACCTTCTACGCGTTAACATCCTTCAATTGGAGGAAGAACTTACAACTAAACAAAGTCTCAATTTGTAAGAAAGCCAGAATTGTAAGAGAATCATCAAGTTTAACATTGAAGGTCTCACATAATTTGACTAAATGGTTTTACTCTTTACCTACGCTACCAAACATGGAAAATATGTTGTGCGTTGGTTTCCGCGTAGGTAGTCAATGTGTTGTGGCGTCTACGTGGATTTCGGGATTTCATCGCGTTCGTTGGCTTGTCTGGAAAACAGTTTCGTTGACATTCCAGTCAAGTGTGTCTTCAGCTCGCAGATGAGGGATATCGGTGTTTTTTGGCCGCCTAATGTAAGTCCGTCTTGTTGCTGCTCTGTGGTTGGTCATTTTTATTCAGCGCTCTTTTCCAAGTGCCATACCGTGTTGAAAAGTTTTCTACAGTTTTCTACTCACTTTAGACTTACATAAGGCGGCCAAAAAAGCGATATCTCTCATCTTCGACCTGAAGACGCTGGCTGGAATGACAACAAAACTGTTTTCCAGACAAGCCAAAGAACGCGGTGAAATCCCGGAAGCCACGAAGGCGCCAACATAGTAAATATGTATATGTATTGTAGAAAAGGTGTTTCTATCGAGTCTTGAGGAATTTTTATTATGGCCCTCACCGAGTAGCAAAATCTCCAATTTATTTGCAAAGTCAGATGCCCCAACAATGTTATTCAGTGATAGCCCCCCCTGCGATCATTACTAACTGTAGGCACTAGATGAAAATTACAATTCGCACCCCGTTGCACATCCTAACTAATATCAGTGTCATCCGGGATGTATTGGGGAAAGGGAATGTGTGACGTAGACTGTGGCTCCGTTGAATCTTCTTCTCGAATGGATCTTTCAACACTTTCGGCCAAGAAAATAACCGTCCGTTCGAGTGCAATATCTGGTCAGTACCGTCCTGTATCTTAATATCTCCGATTCCCAGTCCCAACTCGAGTACGGTTAATGTGTTTTTTAGAATTAATTTGCTTGGTATTAAGACGGTGCGAAGTAATCTTATCAATAGGGATTTTAAGTCCAAAATGTTTTCAGCGAATGACTTTTTGTTTAAAATTACTAGAAAACCACAGTCCATTGTCCTGGCCAAATTGACCAGGTCGAGTAAATACCAGACGTTTTCATATTCAAGCTCTTTTTTTAGGTCAGTTGGCATTCATGTCGTATCCATTTGCATCTACAGTCGAAATAAAGAAGTAATATGCGGTTTACAGAGTATTCTTTTGTTTTAAATTGAACGCATTGCATTTTGACGCTGTTGATAGAAAAATGTGATTGTGTTGCGCTGTTTGTAGAAATATCTGTCTGCATTGTTGCGTTACTAATTGTCGGCAAGGGATGCGAATTACGTGAAAAACTAAGCCAAAAAATGTAGCCATTGTATACATCATAATATGGTCTTGACAACATGGTTTCATTTTCAATGCTTTCTTTTCCAAATCAGTGGATTTCAGCGGACTATGTTATTCCAAGTATTGCTAAGCTTTATCAAAAGTAACTATGTATTAATTTTTTTGCCTCCGTGACAAAACTGATTAGAACTTAGTCCAAAACGACCTTCTTTAAGGAAAGAATCTAAATTTTAAATTGGCCGCATACGGCATCTCTATTATTACAATTGAGTGTCAATCTGCCTCAATCCAGTCCAGTTTTTTTTGTGTTTGTCATTTGAACCTCTCAGAATAATATTTAGTGCACATTTTCTAGGATAATATTGCTTTTCTAAGATTACGTGACCTTATATACTGTACTAGCCCCCCCCTTATCAATTTCCTTATCACAGGGGTTCTAATAATTATTCTTTCACGCGGTCCTAAACACGCGACGTTATATACTTGTATCAGCCCGACACACAAAAGGTACCCTTCACTTTATCACTTCTTACCTTGAGAGAGAGATCCTTTTGGTAGTCCTTGGCGGCAACGGTTAATGGATTAATTCATGCACTAAAATGATACACTTGAACAGTACATATATTTATAATAACCCTTTTATTCTTCACTTATGAAACAAATTCACTTTAGTTACTCAATTAATCAATATATGTTCCCTTCTCAAATATATTCGTATTAAATTACAATGTTTGTTCTACTTCACCGGATATTGTACAAAGTGAATTCCGCCGATATTCTATGCCCCAGTATCTGTTTATCGGATTCCTGGATCCTTCCTTAACACAGGACACTGGCGTTGGTAATTGCTGTCCAAAGCTGCTTACTCCCGGCAAATTATCACTGCAAAAACTCCCGTATGATTTTCACTCGATAAACGTCTCTTGTGACTCCCTTGTTAAGAAGAAGCCTCGTTCCTTGTTTGACAATCCCTTTTATACTATCTCACCTCCCCTCCTGTATGTTCTAGAACATTCCAGGTTTTCTCCCCTTCTCTCGTATCTGATAGGCTATTCCCCTTTCATTATTATAAGTTTGTTTACGTAAACAGAAAATGGTATTGTTTAAAGTTGTTTTCATAACATAGACGGCATTGTTTTAGTTTGTTTACGTAAACAGAAAATGGTATTGTTTAAAGTTGTTTTCATAACATAGACGATATTGTTGCCTCGCGGTAGTACGTGTTCCCAAAATATACACAATGGCGTCCTTAATCGTATACTTATGCCAACACGGCCAAAATGGCGTGTTACAATACCACCTCATTCTTATCACCGAGTCAAATGATAACCTCGATCGCGTGAGAGTACTCGTTTATGTACCGGATCAATGAATTCTTTATTTAGACAGCCCCCTCGTCGGTTGAGAGTTCACATGGGAGAAATGCATCAGTAAGCAGGTAGTTGATGAAAAGCAACCGACAAGTAAATGAATTTTATCACCGAATTTTGGTCCATCGATCTTCTTTTATGAATAAAACACAGACGCAGAAATTTCCATCTCATGCTCATTTTCTCGAGCCAGATGACCAAAGGCAGGTCCAATCGGTTAGAGAGACGGTTTAGTGGCAAACGGCGGTGGCCTAAAACATGTCGAGCGCTTTCCGGCTTGGTCAATGCTCTCCCCTGCTCCTTATTCTCTGTTCCCAACCATCACTGACCTACTTTTTTGACTGCTTTTCTCTACATGAGTGGTATTTCCTGGCTACACTATCCGTATGCGTTCAAAATCTATTGTGGGAAAGTGAATTTCTGCTGCAAATTTAAAGTGCCTTCCATTCACTCTATTGCACTAATCACTTCGCAACACAACAACGCTCTTTCCTTCCATTTGTGTTTCAGACCCTGCACACTAGGTAGCGCACTTCAAAACAGATCGGGACCAAAGTTGATGTGCGATAAACAACAAAAGAACGTCGATAATGGCATCCGTGATTGTTGTGGAGTTTGTTGATTTTCATTTTTGGCGGCAAACATACATATTGTCGTAGCCTCCGAGATATACAGGCCGCAACACTACCACCTCCACTTTTATTTAGTGGAGGCCTACGAAAAGCGCGGGAAATGCGCTTCCTGTGTTTATTTCTTATGGCGAGGTTCTACAAAGTTACGACTCGAATTTTAATTCTACTGCGATTGCGGTAAATATATTTCCCTCATTATTCAATTGATCGACAAACACGACCTGAAACCAAATTGGGTAGATCAAAGGAGACAATTTCATTCAATGTTATGTAGCTAATAAAAGCACAAACGGATACTGACAACTAAACTTGGTTCTGAGTGTCATATGCGATTCTCAATGGAGTATGAAGACGTCCTATACTTCAAATAGTATTTTAACGCTCCCCTTCGTTACATAAACAACTTCGTTTCTCATAGTATGCGAAGTACTATTTGTTTATGGACATACAATCAAATAAATGGCAAATAAAAACCTGTTCACTTTCTATAGGCCTCCTTAAATTTCGTGTACTTATATTGTGATAAAATCACTTTGCAACGATTTATGAACTTCTGCAGCTATCGGTTATGATGCATTATCTCATTTAACAAAAACTTACGGTGCTAATCAAGTCTTATCTGCCATAATAACCTTTTATTATATTTTTTTTCAATCATCTCCGTAAGAACACACACGATTTTAGGCCTAGTACATATTTGAAAACAGGTGACGATCGAAATTCGAGTGTTTATGGCCTGTATATCTCAGAGGCTACGGCTAGGAGTTTTTAATTTCTCAGTCACCAAAAGCAAACGTTTATGAATACTTATTTTGAACAAATACAACAAATTTACGCAAAGCATTTGGCCGTGACTGCTGTTCAAACATCGAATGCTACCTATACCGGCAGGTTACAAAACATTTAACCAGCTCACATCGTTCCATTCCAAGTCGTTCCTGTGCGCTTAAGAGCACTGATGTGTTCCGATGTGCGCAACTTCAACACCCCTAGAATGGAAAGCCCCCTAAGTGGGTAATCATAGCTGATGTTATCCCATGCAGTTGTTTACGGTAACCCTGCCTTTCAACTTATCACACGCACGGCCGTACTTTTAGCCTGGATTATCTGTAGACCACGGTTCTTTGTCCGCGGCTCATTCGCGACTACTCGCTGCAATTACTCTGAGAGTGGCTCCCTCGGTTTAGAGTGCTTTGCGCGCGACCCACCTGACTCACTCCCTCATTATATTCCCCCTCCCGAGAGACGGCCCCCCCCCTGTGGTGCTCGCTTAACCCCCTCCCCGCACCCCCCAGGGGGGCGTGTGAATCGGTGTTCAAAAGCGGCGGTGGCCGGGTGCGTGCCCCCCCCCCCCCCGCCGAAAGAGCGTGGACGACGCACCCACTCGTTCCCGCGAAGAGCTCCTCGCTCGTGCACCTGTGAGTGAGAGTGATCTGGACCACCCCTCCCCCCCATCACCCCCCACGGGGGGCCCTTTTCGACGCTACCCAGGAGGGAGGGAAGGAGGGCGACGAAAATGAGAGACAACAGCAGCGACAACACCGCGTTGACTGCCCCCCCCCCCCCCTCTCCTCCCGTGGTGTCGCCTGGCCGACGCGCGGCTCCGCTATTTTTATTCGCGCGGATGTTGGGGACACTGCGCACGGGCAGTGATCTTGTTTTCGCGCTGCCTTCTGGTCCCCCTCCATCCTCAACCCCTCTTCCTCCCCCTCCCCCCAGGCGGTGATTGTTGTTGTTTTAAGGACCGCGGGCTCCGCGTTGGTGTGTTGGGCGTTTTGGTGTCCTACTCTCCCTCCTCCTCTTCCTCCCTCCCTCCACTCTCCCCCTCCACCCTCCCCTCCCTCTGGGAGGTTGCCGTAGATGAAGAGGAGGTTTAGAATTAAACCGGCAGATAGCGATCACTCCTCTCGCGTGAGTGGAAAGAGGTAGTTGACGCGTCTTATTAAAACCGTTTTATTTTTCCGTGTGTTGTGACAACGCAACTCCTGGGACTCCCGCGGGTCTTCCCTCGTCCATGTCAAGTGCGATGAATGAATCTGGATAAGACCAGCATGAAATGAGAGATCAAATTACGCGAATTTCGGTCTTTGAACCAATCGTGGAACGAAACTTGGTAAGAAATAAAAAAAATGTTAATTGTCGTTGTGTGAAGGGTCAAGGGTTTAGCCGGTGGCGTTTCCAGTTAACTATTGCTGCACCGTCCGGTCTGCGGAGCCCATAAAAGCTATTATAGCCTAAAGCCACATGAAATACAATAAAGTTAATCAGCCGAAGTATGGTAAAGAAGAATGTAAGCTTTTATCGGAATCACTTTATTAAAAATGTTTTTTTTTTCACAGATAGTTTTGCTGATTATAACCAATTCACGAAATATATAAATGATTATTGTGATAACTTAGCTAAAATGCCAATTTAAGTCTTTTACCTATTGACTGAAACGAGTAAATGTTGAACGCATCAGGCTCCTATACTGGTTGGCATTAATTTGCTTGTGCTGGTGTACTGAACGGTCGTTGTAGGAAGGTATTAAACAGTATTATCCATAAGTTTTGAATGCTGTGGTTATTCTGACAAGTATGTTGAGAATCCATAATGCCTACTTGATATACCAATATCACTCAAGGCAAAATATATATATTTTATCGTAAGGATTGAATGGAATTATCTTTCTAATACACTCAATGCACTTCATTGAATCGCCAAACCTAAATGAGGAATCTCTTGTTTTTTATGGGGCGAGGTTGGATCTAGCGGAGCATCGCTGACCTCGCTGTCTACGAGCCCTTCTGTCACGGGTTCTCCTTTTGTTTCAAATGGTAAACATTTACTTCAAACATAATATTTAAATAGTGAATCCATATTAACCAATTCCAGTCGTCGTTTCATATTTTTTTTATGAATTCCGAAAAACTTTCATGATTTCGAATTGCGATAAAGCGAAAATTCAATAAAGAATAAATTAAATATATTATCAGAAATTTCTCCACATCCCTCGAAAAATAATATGATAAAAGTATAAAGTATGATTAATGCATCTTGGACACCGATAAATAGCCTGCTGCACACTACACTGCTTAAGCTGAAGAACCAGAGAGAACCAACTTAGGCGGAAGAACATTGAAGAAACTTTCCGTTTGCCGAACGTTTTACTCCATGGCTAACTTCACTCTCTATTTAATAAAAAGCTCAATATCATTCCACTCAAACATGATGCTGAAGGTAGTGACATGTTTAATGTACAAGCCACTTATAAAGGTATCGATAAAAATGTGTTATCATAAGACCTTTGCAAATTTGAAATACTTTCTTCAATGATTAGAAAGTTTGAAAATTCGATAGGTAATTTTTCGAAATTCGACGTTTGAATATTGTAATTGTTTCAAGTTCCTCATCGATGACTAACCCTGATGGATTATTCAATAACCTTCCGAAGCGATTTCCTACGATCGTGTCTCGATGAAAAAGGTCTAATGCCATGCAGTTGACATGCAACACCCATGAGACAACGATTACACGAAGTCAATTGTACTTGCCAGCAAAAAGTTGGGGCTTGATGAGCAAGTAAATTCACTAGTTCTATTTCCCATCAAGTCTACTTATTGCAAAAGACCACCGGAAAACTTAATTCCTGATCAATGAACGATCTAATATTTTCCCGACGTTTCTCCTGAAGTAATTCCGAGTTTCTCTGGCGCCATCTCATGGGAGGGTGAGTCGTTGTTCGACACGTCGGCACAGACGGCGCCCCCTGTCCGGATGGCCCCCGAGGAGCCTTCCTCCTCCTCCTCGTTCCACCCTCTGTCTAACTACAAGCGTCGTCGCTGCGATGCCGTTTCTTCGCCTCCCTCCCCTCCCTCTCCTCCAACCCCCTTCCCTCCCCTCCCTTCCCCTCCGATTCCCTTTTGTTACGTCGTGACCGCATTTCCGGGAGTCTGTCGAATCGGAGGGGGAAGCATCCGGATCCTAATTTGATTATCCGCGCGGGAGCGGGGGATGTGGGGGCGGGGCGGGGGAGGGCGTGGGACACCGCCCCCTCTCCCCCCCTCCCCCCGCCCGCCTTAGTGAACGAATCGGAAAAGGATTCAAGAGCCAATGCGATAAAGAAATGAGATACAATTCGTACGAGATCAATGACACTATCACCAATATATCAACTTCATATCTAGTTTAAGAGCCTTTAATATTAAGCGGTGCCTCTAATTAACTTTTAGAAAACAAAATTAGCGTGTGAGACTTGATGATGGTGGGCAATGGTGTATGCAGTAATTAAATTTAACTGCAGGAGTTGTACTATGTCCACTTATATTTAATTTACAGACAATAATACACACCATGTGTTTCAACGCTTAGGGGCGTCATCATACCACGCCCTAAGCGTTGAAAAACGTGTTGTCTATAATTGTACATTAAATATAAGTGGGCATAGTACAACTCCTGCAGTTTAATTTAATTACTTAAATGCTGTTCCAACGCGTATACGACCGAATTCATAAAGGTGTATGTGCATGAAGGGATTCTAAGCACACATTTTGTTGCCTTGCTTTGTCAAGAAAAATTACGATTGAACCTGGGGTTAATTAAGGCTAAAAACGGGGACGCTCTTTGAATCTTGTGTTGCTTGAAAAGGAGACAGCCTTAAAAACTGGACAATATAAATTTAATGAAGTCTATGCGAACGTTTTAGGAAGTTTTATGAAGGAGATAATGAACTAGGTTTATTTTAAAGAATACTACTTTTATTTGATTAAGACGTGAAAATAGAATGACGGAGTAAATATATTTTATTATGAAACTCGTTGATCGAATTTTTAAGAGTTTATTCAGAAAGACTCGATAAGTATATTAATTTTATTAGTGGCCATATTGGTGCATCATGAAAAAAGTCTTGGCTTCTGAGGAGCCATATTTTTTGTATATCGTATGGCATAAAAGCCATAGTCCTCGTGGTACTATATAAATATTTTCTGTGATATTAGTTTCTTAGGCCTATCTTCGGCTGAAATTAGGCGGGCCTATTCAAATTCCTATTGGAACATCATAAGTATTCCACCAAATTGATGATAGTAGGTTCATGGGAAGTCCTGTCTATTATTTCTCCCAATATTCAGAGATTTCTCCAAAGTTTCGTTCATAAAACTATCCGTTTTTCCAATATCAAGTTATTTCATTATACTCCTCGTGTCTTTTTACCTCCCGTCATATCGTCCATGGTTACCATTCGCCCCCCCCACCCACCCACCCATTCAAACATCCTTCCCTCGTATTACCCTCCTCGGAGTTTCATTACCCCTCAAATATCCTCGTGACAATATTTATGCTTCCTTCAAATTTCTCCTATCAGTGTCTTCCCCCCCTCCTCCTACCATATCTACGGTTTTTATTTGCCACCTTCTCTACCCAGCTAACTTTTCCTATATTTCTATACTCTCTGATCTGGGAGTTAACCGTCATCCTCCTTCCGTGAAGACCAATTTTAAAAAACCTAAACCATTTTCAGGAATCTTAGGAACGTGAGGACATTACATTGGCTTTAAATGAATGTAAGAGAAGCGAAATAAATATGCTAAACCATTTTATTAGCCCTATCATCGATAATTTCGCGTTGTACCGTTCGTACTCCGAATGGGAAATATAGTACTTAAAGTATATGCTTTACCCGCTAGAAAATTTATTTCTTGAAGCATCTCTGAATTTAGGTTTGGAGTTTCGTCTGGCATTTGATAAATTTTAAATTTATGGAGTTTACCCAAGTGGCTCATATTTGGATGGTGAGCTACTGTTGTGCGGTCAAATAAACTTGCATCTAGGTCCAAGGGGGGGGGGGACAGGGAATTGATGGAATTGGAGTCAGGTGTAAACCCATCAAGAATCAGAAAACTCGAAAGTCGAATACACTTGAGAACAAGCGAAGTGAAGAAAACGAATTGCTATGATTGGAGATGGAGAACAAATGATTGATTGAATAAATATTTGCGGAAAGGAGGCGAAACAAATGGAATAAAGGGTCAAGCCGACCCCCGTCGGCCCTTAATCTGCGTGCTCGGATCAAACTCAAGGTTGAAAGTGATTTGAAGGGACATCCGGCTGAACGAGAGAAGTAGGATGCGAAGTATTGCCGCGGCATTATGGGGAGAATGAAGTGAAAGTGGTATTTCCAAGGAAGCCTTGCCCCTTGGAAGCCTTAGACGGGGAGAGATTGGCGTAAGGATCAGGACGTGCAATGTAGACTCGAGAATACGCGCTTTGTCTCCAAAATGGACGTCGCGTTGCATAAAGCTTGCAGCGTTCATTTTGGAGGCTCTGCGCGATTTGACACTCATGAGAGAACCGAAGCGCACAAGCATTTTTCCGAATTATTTTCCAGTGAATATTTTGTAATGATTTGGCCCACTTAAGGCGGTTGGTGCGATTTTTTATGTTAACGTACATATTTGCCTGAAACTTTGTATTCGTTAAACTTTGTATTCGTTGTAAAAAAACCGCATTATACCGATTCGGTTTTTGGAAATTCAATGATTTTTCAAAACACTTATATATATATATATGGTACATGACATATATTCCGTAAGATATTTAGCAGAGTCCAATATTCTAAAAAAACATATTTCAATATAATTTCGTCAGAATTTCGAATACCGCACCAACAACTCTCGTCATAACACGATTTAATCAAGAAAAAAAATGTAAAATATAATTCTTGTATCATTCCCATTAACGCCTGCTTGGTGCAACGTAAAAGCCGATGCAATTAAAATTAAATGTGGCTTAAGATTTTTTTTTAACTTAAAAAATTATGATGATGTGCACTCAATGACCGCTTACCGATTACCACTCCGACCTAATTTAATGCGACTGAGGGTGAATAGACTCTCTCTGAATAAATATCTCTGAACCAACCGCAGAAAAGGAGGTATACATTTATGTTGGTACGGTTAGCCGAGTAAAGTTCTCGGAAATGCCTTGCTATTCATCACAGTATACCTGTTTTTTCCCTACTTAATATGCTCTGTTCATCTTTTTTCCCTGCTAATAAACGTTGATAACGTATGATTAACTTTTATGTTATTTAACGTGGTTAATGACTCTTCGTGCCGCTGATTAAAGCAACAAGCTGACCATTTTTAGACATTGCTCGGCGATAGTAATCTTGGTCTTGTATCGTTCTGTTTGGGGGTTACGGTGATTTGGCTGCTTGGGATAACAGGACCCGCTAACCAGAAGATATGCGTGAATAGACAATGATTTTTTACTCGTGTCTTGATTTTGTTACATTATGTAACGTGGCGCTTTATATAATTAGAGAGAGAGGTATCACTACACCTATAAAGCCAGTGGATTGGGGCTACTTGTAAAGAAAGAGATCTTATCTGTTTAATGATACAAAAATATCAACAACTAATTGCACTACTTGCGACATAGTTGCAAAAAAATAGAAGTCTTTTTCCAAGGGATATGGTACGGCTCCGCATTCCAGATAGATATTAAAAAAAAACATTTCTATCGAATACATCACGTTAGAAATGTTACGATGTGCGTCTTTCCTTTGTATTTCATTATTTTAAAAAATAAATGTACAATTGACCGAAATACATGTTGTCAAATCTCAAAAGCAACCTCGGATGTGAAGGCATTGTCAGCGCACGGCGCACAGTGGGCCAAACTAAAAAAAGCTGGCCAAAATTAATAACTCTAATAATTACCAGTCCATATGCAAAATGAAGTGCATTTCTAAGGTATTTTGGGCTGATAAACATGATTTTATCATTATTTTTTCAATATATTTTACGGATACAGCGCTATTAATTGTATAAACATTGTATATGCAATGACAAAGCTTAATGTCGATGGTTGAGTGGGCTAGTTAAAACTCAAAATTTCCTGTGTTAATTATCAAAATACTGAAGTTAATAATGCTAGGAGCTATAAAATCCGTAAAAAAATTGTCCAAGTAGAATTTTAATGCATAATACATTTTAACTAATTATGACTACTGCAACGGAATGGATGAATTGAAAATATGTTTCTCGATGAAAATGAACTTGCATAAAGTTAAAATGTTAAATAAATAAAATGTTAAAACTATAGCTTACGTAGATTACATTTTCACAAAAATATAATTATTTAATTAATTTTTTATTGCAAATTTAGTTTGAAATTGACTATATTCCAGTCAATTTCATTTTTCTATACTTTTGTCGCACTAATCAGGACTCAACATAAATGTTAGCAAGAGGCAGAGACCATGATAATTTATTATTTAAATTTTAATATTAAACAAATATTTTTCAATAATATTATTATCAAAAACTTGAATAAATATTTTGAATAATAACATTGATATTTAGTGTTACTCATCCTCTGATGTCTCGTCATCACTCTCATCTTCACATTCGTCATTCCCATAGTCAATTAGTTTTTTTACTTCTGGATCTAAATCTTCCTTCGATTTACTATTTTGAAATGAAATTGAAGATATCAAGGGATCGCAGGTGAACAGCAATCTCTGAAATATATATTTATTAGTTGCCTCTCTTGATATCCTCCGCGTATTGTGATGCCAGAATTTCCTAATTTCCTTAATCCTTGATTCCAAGGCATCTTCTGGAAGCTGCCCGATGGGCAGAATTGCTTTCTTGGATATATCTGCACCATGAATCAGAAGCTTGTGCACCGTTGGTGGCATATAATACCAAGGGTATTGCTTCACGTATAATTTCGCTGTTGCTAGACAGTATTTTCTGAACTCATTGTGATTGAGTGATCGACTGCTTGAAATTACTTTCAAAATATTTTCAAACCTTGAAATCAGTTGTTCATGAAGCCCTGAAAAATATTAAACTAACTTAAAATCTCACTAAACTTCAGCAGCGATGTTTTCTTTAATTTGAAATAGTTGTCAAATACTTACCGGTAATATTTGCTGATAATTTAGGGTCCGAAAAACATCGTCTGTGTTACCATCGTTTGTGGTCCCATATCCTGGTTTTGGTACATCTATTATCACGCCAATTTTCTATTAGCCATTTACTATTATTAACTCTGAAGTAGCTCTCCCTTCGCTGCACCTTGTTTCATTTCTCAAAATATCTAGTGAAAAACCATGTTTGTAGGCACTTCGTCCAAATACCTTTCGCATCGTTATCTCCATTCAATTGAACTTTTTCAATCAAAAAATCTATCACATTTTTTCTCACGTGCCGTATTTTTTTTTCTCTAAAATTTTTCATGAAGCTGCAACCCTGTCACTTCTCTACTCTACATGGTTTATCACAAATTTAGTATAAAACACTACAAAACGAAATAAAAAGTAGCGGGTAATCACTCCCATCGACAGCCTTACCATCATCATTCTTACATGGGTAGCAAAAAACAAATTACTGACTCCAATTCGGAATCCATTTTAAAAATTAAAATTTTGCTTACCAAACTGCCTCTCGTATGATTGGAAAGCAAAATTTTCCTCAATGGATGCGACGTACACGTAGTGAAGGCATGACGAAACGGAGACGGGTGCGAGGAGACTTTGGTTTCCAGGTACAAGTAGGTAACTATATTCTCATTTGAAACGGTTCTAACGTTGAACAGATCAACCCAGTGTTGCACAGCACAGTCACTTACAGTGGATGTTCACTCGACGCTCTCTAGGACAACTGATGCATGTGGTACGCGAAAACAACCAGAAAACCTCTAAGGAAACTAACTAAGCATTCTGTTTGGCGGAACAAGTGGCGGCAAGGGTCTGCAAAAAGAGGCAAAAAAGGTGTAAAAAGCAAACTTGAGATAGCTACCAATGGATTAGGGGAAGTAGAAAAGAGTCATTATTGGCAAGGTTGTAAAACCAGCATTGTGGGGCCAGCAAGCACGGAGGGACGCAAGTCCTCAACCAGCTGACACGGGCGCATGCCGCTGCACGTGCATGACCACGAGCCTTCCCCCAAATCCCTCGACCACAGTCTGCTCAACATGCCTAAGGGAATTCCACAATTCATGGAAAATCCTTTCAAATATATTTTAGCCCATAACTCTGCTGAGAAGCGTCCCAACGACCTCCTCATCGTAGAATCGCCAGTCGCCAACGTTGCGAGAAGTTGCAATTTGCGAAAAGATTTACATTGAATTTAGCCATTTAAGTACAATGTGAAAAAATCAATATGAAAAGTTATTCATAAAATATCTAAAAAAATTACCAATGTCATTGAACTGGCATTCCATCGTCTTGATACTCGAAAATTATATGCTTGCTTCGCTTAGACCCCATTAGTGGCCGCCACTGTGGCCCGAGTGGCCGGGGTGGTTATAAATAAAAATGGTCGTTAAAATTAGAATCGCAAGTTATCGCAAAAATTTCCTTCTGAATATTTTTCTATATGCTTTTCTCTACCACACAGTGCAAATAACTCCGTGTAGCCTGATGTCGATAAAAACGATAATTAACGTTAAACATAAAATTTAATGAAAAAACAGCACAATTTTTGAAAAATTATAAAAATATCAAAATACAAATAAAACGGAACAAACTTTATCTTCATTCATGCAATAAATATCAATTTTGGGGATCAAAATACTTTAAAACAAACATTACAAATAACGACTCTTTAATAAAGCTTTATATCTAGCTATTTTCCACGGAAAAATTTCAGTCGCCAAAATCACCCTGACATGCTCTACTTTGACCAGCTGTAAAATTTTTAATGGCGTATTCCATGCTCTGTTTAGTACCCTATCTTAAAGAGCATATGCTTAATAATATAAATAAACCGTTTTTGGTTGGTTTGCGCGAACTTCATTTTTCGACTTTTGGCCAGCTTTTTTGGATTTTGGCCCACTGTGCGGCGTGAAGCAAATAAGCAAAAGCCTCAAATGTATACCCAGTTAATTAAATAGAATTAAATAAGTTAATTAAATAAAAGTTTAGCCCAACATTTTTTCTTGTGAATATTAATGTATTTGCTTCATGCTGCTTTAAGTGCCTAAATTTAAAAATGAAATTTGCACATGGTCTCTAAGTATTATGACTAGAGAAAAGCCTCGCTCAAAAAACCTCGTGATATATATTGCTCAGCTCTTTACTTGACGCCGTCTTCTTCCTCCGTCCTCAGATTCCCGTCGTGCGCCCTCTCCGCTGCCCCGGCCGTTTGGCGAGGTCGCGTGTCGACGCCCAGCGGCGGTTCGCCACAACTGTTTCTGGTGAGTACTTGATTACCCTCCTTGATCCCGTATTACGAGAGGATGAACTTACTTCGATGCAGCCACGTGATGTGATATCAAAATTCACTAAAATGTGATCAAACGGACTCACCTTTACTTCGCCACTTGAGAATGTTGGCGACAGGAGTGACTCCCGTTACGTTGCTGTGATTCGCTGAAGTTTGTTCCTTCCAATCACTGGCCTCTTGCCTTCCAATTACTTGTCTTTCTTCCTCATAGCTTACGAGCATGAATATCCATCCATGAAATATGGATCCTAAACTTGCCCCCACTGGGTGTTGCCAAACATTCCGCATACACCGAAAAATCAGGACCAAGCAGATTGTAGCGCCGCCACTCTGGAGAAGGTGGTTCTAATTAGGATAGACCGTGATTCAAATGGAGATACTGGAAATAAAGATACCGGAATTGGCCTCCCTATTAACACCGGCCATTTTTGACACACACAAGCGGAACCATGCCGACTGCAGCGCGACCTATCTTTTGCGGAAAGATAGGCAACACCTTTGCCCGTACAGCGGTGCCTAAGATTTAGATCCATATGACGTATATTCATGGTGATGATAACAAAGTGTTCCTCCCGTGAGAAAAGGGAGAAGAATCGAAGAAGGGAAGAATTGTGGGAATTCTATATGCATTTATTTTACCGGACACTCTTGTTAGCTGATTACGGAAATACTAAACTAGCCCCGAACTCCTTTTCACCCACCCACTTTCCCATGTCGCCATCCTTCATGGCGTGCCTCCCGTTTGACAAAAAGCGAAACCTGTCTGTGATTAAAAAAATATCTGATAGCACTCCAAATAGGGCCAAATTATCTCCATATTTCTTTGATAAAACGTTTTAGTAGTAATGATGAGAAAGTATTGAAAAACTATCAAATTCGTGTTGGCTTTGGATCCAAATGTAGGAAATTTCCATCGCCATGAGTGAAATCGATTATCTTGAAAATCAATGCTAGCTTTGTGGTAGGTTGATGATGCGCCAGTTTGGAAATCCAAAGGTTCAATTCCCACCTCATTGGGTGGATTTAACTTTGTCTCCGCATTTTGGGAGATGTTAAAAATCCACCTTTTAGCAATGGACAACATGAAAGGAATGTTATTTCCAAGTTTTAATATTTTCTAGAAGAAACGTCAAGTATGCCAGAATGTTCAATAAAATATGTGACATGGCGGAGTACTTTTTAGTTCAAGGCCAATTGTATATCTAGTTGAAATTTCTAGTCGTGAGTTAGGGCGAATGTCTTGAACCTAGCGAAGGGGTTTAGCAAAGTAAATATCAGTCAGTGGCATCCTGGTGACAAAGTGTCACCGTGTGTCTATGCGGTGCTACATTTTCAAGTTCACTAAACCACGTAGCCATCAGAGGAGCTGCTGTCTTTGGATTTGACGAAATTGCTCGAGCATCGAGTCCTCATGCAAAGGCTCTTCCTTCCATTCTCTCACGTTGGAAAGAAACGCTTTCAAATAATACAGGCGTCCGTAAACATCACGGGAATCGCTCTTTCGTTGACAGCATTGCGAAACGTTTGTCCTACCATTTTCTCCTCTCTAAACATCCCAACTCCTATCATCCCGGCATTGTCCCTTGCAACTTTCGGAGCTTTTTGAGCGAAGGACCGCGTGACTGCGCGGTGTAAATGCTCTCACGGCCACCGATCGGGGAAGTTAACCAACGGCTGCTTCCCGCTCGCCACAACGGCTAGAGCGGACAGTATGCCGGGCCGGGGGGTGAGTGCTTCCTCCCTCTCATTGTCTCCCCACCCACCCCCAGTCCATCGCACCCCTTTCTGCCTTTCCCTCCACCCCTTAATTCCCCCCTTATACCCTGGATGATGCGAGCGCTGGGAGTCTTAAAAACACCACACCCCTCCTTCCTTCGATGCGGATTCGGACACAGAGACCGCGCTTGGTTGCGGAGTTTTTATTCTCTCTCGCGGTCGAATTAAATGTTCCACGCATCATCACTCAGAGGTTCACAAAGCGACGGTGGTTCTTTGACGGAATGGAGTTTCCTCCTTCAAACCACTCTTAGGAGACAACTTGAATGCAGACAAATAAATGCTACAGAAACGTTTACTGTTGAAACAAAAATTGAGGAATTAGGAGGAGGATCGTCAGTTGAAATTTGAGTACCAGTGTCATTAGCAAATGGGAAGACCGGATAAAATATCTCACTCGATGTTAGATAAAGTCCTTTCCCATCTCACGAGCTGGATGGAAACATTTCGGGATTTCCACTGGGTCAGTAATACATGCCTTCAGAAAGAATTGGAAGTTAGGTGCAGGGACTGAGAATTGTCTCTTCCAAAATAGCAATGTTCACATCAGAGCGATATGTTTGCGAAGTGGAAAACTAGCTTACAGTCCTAGCTAGACTGCTCATGGCTGGGAGAATGTGTGGAGTCCGCCGCTCGGAAATGCCGTGTCCGTGACGAGAGCTTACTCGCGCGCCAGTATTTTTACGAATGATATGGATTCTGGACGAGTCTAAAAATAATCATTAGCTTTTGCCATGGGGTGCGCAATCAGGCATATCGGATTTGCTCCCAGACAAGATGTCTCAATGCATCTTCCAGGGTGGTTGATGGAGGTAATTATGCTTTCGGTAGTAGGAAAAGAGGAACAGTTAGTATACAGGGGACATCAATGCACGAAGATTGAGCCATCGCACGTACATAAATGTTTACCCTTAGGGTTGCCAGAAATCCGTGACAAAAAGTCGCATCGTCAGGAATACAATATATTTCATTTCACGGACTTTTCTTCCTATAAATGCATGCACTTACCCGTGTCACAACCTTTATGATACGTCCCTCTAATTTACAGCGGTTGCTCTAGAGTTTTATGTTCCTTGAGTATATATTCGAAGGATTGATTATTGCATGAAGAGCATCATCACTATTTTTTTAAATTTTAGAATTCCATCAACGTATTCAATTAACCCGGTTTTTTTATATTTAAACTCGGCGAATTGACTGTTTAATCGGAGTATGTTTTTGGATTTTACCTGATTTTCGGATAAATTTCAACATTCAGTCTCATGTGGGCATAATTTGATCTTTCTTAAATTTTGCATGATTAATTAACACCCAAAAAAAGGCAACTTTTCCACCCAGAGGCGTTTGGAAATTCAATTAAACGTGAAAATTGATCCGCCCTAGTGTTCACATCGTCAAAAAGCCCTTCTCCCTCCATCCACAGTTATCAGTCTCGCCACTAATTAGCTTCTTGCTTCCTGAATCAAAACGTTCAATTTCAAACCTACGAGTAATATGAAGTTTCATATATTTCATCCAATTACCGTATATTCTTTCGTCTTGCACACCCAAAACAATTTTACTTGCATTCCTCTTGACTCCAACGAATCCCTTTGCAGCTCCTTTCTCATTGATAAACACGAATTTTTTCCCGCGAAATATTTAACTAAATATTTGAATTATGGTGAAATCTACGTCTTTTGAGTCCATAATTGTTTCTTTTGACCGAATTTCTCTAATTAGTTTACTCCTTATCTATTGTCTGTAATGTCACCAATTTAAGGTAGTTTTTAGCTAGATATCACAGCATAATCTTAAGAGGCGAGTGCCACTTCCCTGGGCCGGGGGAAGAGGGGGGGTCGAATTGTGGCCTCAATCGCCCCAGGTAAAATAAAAAGCAAGTCCAGTCCATAAAATTCGATGAATTTGGCTTCATTATAAAGAAATAAATCTTATATTTCCAGTGGTAACAATATATTAGCCACTTATAATTATACTCTGTGAGATATTTACCAAGAAACAGCAGCCATTTTCCATGGGAAGTGGTACGATTATTCACTCCCGGGAGAGTTAATTTAAAAAAAAAGAGGAATTTTTAACGCATAGATTGTGTCAGAATTTTAAGAGTGAGTAGTTTGTTTGTTTTCTCAACAATTTTTAACTTTAAATCAATTACTCACCGCAGATAGTTTTACAGAATCGCAAAAATCTTTGGTCGTGAAGGCGTATTCAGCGTATTGAGTGAAAAAAACGAGTCCCACTATTATGAGTGCGATATTCCACAGAGGAAATATCATTCACCTTGACCGGGATTCGAACCCGGATCCCTCGATTTCGCGCCGAGTGCTTTAACCAGTTAAGCTACCGACCGAGGCGTTCTTCTCCCCTGTGGATTACTTGGTGGCTTTATAGGAGCATGTTGGTCAGGACTGATAGACATATGATGCTATTAGCAGTCCAAAGCGTGCGCTTAGTGCCACAGTCCGCGAGGATAAAGCCATGCATTGAACACGATGAGTTATTCGCTCGTTTGACCAATTTTTTTTACCATGCTCCTACCACCATGCTCCTATAAAGCCACCAAAATATCCACAGGGGAGAAGGACACCTCGGTAGCTAAACTGGTTAAAGCACTCGGCGCGAAATCGAGGGATCCGGGTTCGAATCCCAGTCAAGGCGAATGATTTATCCTCTGTGGAATATCGCACTTATGTGCACTTGCGAGTGACTCCGTAAAGGTTTTTAACGTGGCTAGTCCCGGTTTCCTAAAAATTGGTCTAACTATTATCTTATACATGTATATTTAGATAATGAATATTTCAGTAATTTATAAAAACGTTGATGCGTAATTAATGTTACAATATTTACATCATGCTTCTTACATTTGCTAAGTTAAAAAAATAAAATTTGAATATGGTCTCTATTATGACCAGAGAAAAATCTCTCTCAAAATAAATTAATACTCAGTAAAATAGTAATCACAGACAATGTGAATGGAATTTATATCCCCGGCAAGCGATCGCGGCAAATGAGTCACGGTGCTTTCTTTGTTTCGCTTCTTTCTCCGACGGATACTCGCTGTGTCCGTTCGGTCGACACTCAGGATCGCCGTCGTCGGCGCGCGCAAGTCAGCGCGGATCCCTTGGGCGACCCTGAAGGCATGAGGCGATCCGTGCGACGGAAAAAGTAAACCCCCCCCCATACTTTAAGCGAATTACATAAAGGCGCGAGTCTTTTCTGGAGGCCATGTGGATATACATAGATACACACGTATTTCCTTTTGGATCCTTTTTTATATATTTAGGGGCTTCTTGGAAGAGTTCAGCTCACGAAAGAGCGAACCCTCCTCCTTATGTAAACGGGCGCTTCGAGGGGCGGCCGGCCGGCCCTCCGGGGGGCGAAATGGAAGGGGCGATGAGGGCGGGACGAGGGGTCAGGGTCCCGCCACCGCCCTGCCCCTTCCTACGAGTCTTGAAGGGGGCGGGCCATGGTTCGGGGGCTTCCGAGGGGCCGTGTGTGATGTGATGGGGGGTTGGTTGGGGCGGGGGCGTGTTGCCCCCCCCCCCCTGCCCTCCCTTGCTCGCCTGCCCACCCTCGGGGTCACGGCGCGCGATATCGATCCTCCTCTCCCTACCACTCCCCTCCCCCTACCACTCCCCTCCCCCCTCCCTCCTTTCCCGCTCCCGTAATAACATTTGTGCCCTCGGCTGGTGAGTGAGTGTCTTGTGTGTGCGATGGTTCCACGGGTCGGGCCCCCACTTCTACCACCACTTCTCCCCCCCCGCACCCGGAGGGGAGGGGGTGCGGCACGGCGCGGCATTGGCACGCACCCGAGCTGCTCATCCCCGCATCACTCGGACCCAATGCTAGAAGACGAAAGATGACTAATAAACTCGCGTACGCGGTGTAAATGGGTTCTCTCAAAGTCCATTTATTTGAATGGCGAGTTATATAGCTGGGACTAATAAATGGGGGATGCATTCGAGATGCTCCCATACGAAAAGACGACGCGTCGCGATCCCCGCCCCACCCTCCTCCTCGTCATGTCAGCTGATGCTCGCTCCATCCGCCCACGGAAATGCTCTCAATGCTCCCTCGTGTCCATATAGTTCCCATTCTCCCGTCCATCTAAGCTTTTGACTTTCCATTTCTACTTGCCTGTAGAGCGATTTTTGTGTTTATAAAAATCATCCGAAGCAGTCTTCGATTCCCTTTTTGTTGCTTGACTGAAGTGTTTTAAAATTCTATTTCAGGAATAAATGGCAGTCTGACATATGTCTGAGTAACTTTGATTAGGAGTTATGTTTACATCGTCCCTGGCCTTTCTTTTACTTGGCCTAGTTTCTATACCCTTCTGCATAATCAAGGAAAACGACAAACACAAAACTTTATGTATCCTTTTACAGATAAATTTAATTTAATTTTGTATTTGTAGTATATACTAAGGGTTTACCCAGGGGGGCGGGGGCAAGAAGGGGGCTGCTGCACCCCCTTCAAACGTGGAAAAAGTTTAAAATAAAATAGCAACAAATATAAACAACAAATTTCTGAAAATTTGATTGACAGGTTGGTTGTTGGTATTTCAACATTTTGAAACAAACGTATTACGAATTTGAATGTTGATGTAACCGCCACTCGCGTTGCTGGGCGACAAAAGCATGGAAGCAACTCCCCAGCCGGAAATCCATCTCGATTTAGGAGAGGATGTCACTTATGATTCATTACTTAGATTCCATCATATCATTTTTAGAAGTCAGATTTTCTGCAGATAAATCGCCAGCATTTTCATTGACGCATTTTCATCCAAGCAACATGAGGGATGTTTCTTTGGGGAATTGGAATGAAGTTATTTAATCTTTTACACATTTTTACAATTTGGAAGGCATCGAAGGAGAAAGGGAATTGTGGTTTAAAATGTGGAATGTGGTACAGGAAGTGCCAGACATCATTGAAGCTTTAAAAAAGAGGGAATTGCTTTTCCCGACCCGAATTAGAGAGGCGATATCGCTTTCACTGCCCTGCACAGCAATCGCTATTGAGCGCTCATTCAGCTACCTTCGCCGAATTTAAACATGGCTAAGATCAACTATTGGTGAAAATAAGTTAAATGGGTTAGCAATGCTAAGCATTCGCCGTTAATGGGTTTTCGCAAACAAGGAACAATTAGTGGAAGCTGTAGTTAATAAAGCTGATGCTAATCCTCGCAAACTATTGCTCAAGAATTGATTTTTTGAATAAATGGTGTTCTTCCTTATGTTATATTGCATAGCATGGCACCAGAGAGCACCCCCCTCCTCTACGGCTGTTCAAAACTATTGTTCAAGAATTAATATATATATTTTTTGAAATAAATAGTTTTCACTGTTCTCCATTTTGTTATTGTATATGTATTATTGCATGTCGCCCCCTCCCCCATGAGGTTGAATTCAGAAAGCTGCCCCCTCCCCCCTTCAATTTTGAGCTGGATACGCCCCCTTGGTATGGACTGTGAGATAGACACAGGAAAAATGGCAGTCCTTGGCTGTTTTTAAGCATTTTGTTTTTTTTACATGGTTCATTCCGATCGACACGATAGATTAATTTATAGCCGAGCCAAATTTATTCTGTTATAACATCGAAAATTTTTTTCTACTCTATGGTTTCTATTGCTAAGTTCTTACCTCCTTATTTCTGTTGAAGTTTCCTACGAAACCTGTATTCGTCCTTAACGTATTCGTCATACGACTGACCAATATTCATTCCATTATGTCATGCATTGAATACTTTAAAAACATGCCAGGCTTTCAAGTTGTACGAGACGAAAATCCACATCAATCATTTGCGTGTCTGCTTTCACTTCTATCCATTTCTGTCCATCCCATTCCTTCCAAAATCTGCCCTGTCGAATAAATGACAATAACAGGCTAAAGCAGTTAACCTTTTCAACCTTTCCTACTGTCAAACCGCCTGACATTTCATCATCCATCCTTTCTTCTTCAACGTAATTTATCCCCCCACGTCATAGATATAGTTGGAGTCTACCAAAGGATTCTTTAATTTATTTATTCTTAATGCTTCACTGTTATTTTCTGTATGAAAATCCACTGAGTCCTACTGTCCAATATTCCTTCATATTATTTTTCTTATATCTGCCACAGCGTTGCGAGTTCCGTCTTTATTTCCTGACTCTAAATTATATTCAACTTATAAGTCGTTCTTCTTGTATTCTAACTTTCTATGGCTGTTATTATTACGAAAAGACCCTCTGGGAAGTTAAAATAATCGCCATTGCCCTAATTGAACTAATTAATCGATCTAAACGATTAATCTCAACGCACGTGATCGACTATCAGTGCATGACGATAATCCCCGAGGACTTCGTTGTGGGTTGCTTGTTTACTTCCCGTTTATCCCGTATAAAAGCCTCCATACGGGTGGTTGAATACCCATTTCTCGATCCGTGTAAAAAGAAATATTTGACAGAAAAAGAACGATACAAAACTTAAAAACAACTTGCACAATAGTATGAGAGAAGTTTTACTTCTTCATGTATAGAAGTTTTACTTCTTCATCATTAGTATAAGTCACTGCTTTTTGGCATTTTCATGGTAACTGCAAAATGCTTTAGGTAAAACGTTTGCGTTTGCAATAGCTCCGCAACTGAGGAGTTGCAATCTCATGGCCATAGAGGACAGAAAACTACTGAAAATCACCTCCACCACTACATCCGGAAGCTACGCAGATTCCTCGTAAAACACCCAGTATAGTTGGCTGCGCAGCTAATTAAAGCTGTCCTTACCTTATCATCTATTGACAATCTACATCTATTTATTTGACAATGATTGACATCTTGACTCTACTTTGCCGTGCTTGCCACTTTTTATTTTCTCATAATAATGCGTGGATCCTGACACTCATCATCATCAACGAATTCATCGGTACTTGTGCCTACTTGTAAGAGCACCTCCTGAAAAAACTTTTAGATCTCTATCTTCTTCGCAATCGAACTCTTTCTATTTGCAGGTTATCGTGGTGTTTCTCACTTCTTTTTCCTCATCCGCATTCTGGATGTTCACTTTCTTGTATCATGGCTTTACTTTTCTATCCCAGAAATTACTTCAAGTCGTTGTATTCTTTGTCTTTTACCTTGGTTTTTTATCTAGTCGTATTTGAAAATTATCTCAGAATCCAGAAATATACAAAAAAATATTGACCATCAGGGTAAAGGGATAGCTAGGCAACAATGAATGCAACATATGATGACCGCTTATGTGAAGAATTTACGCTTCTTTGCGCGAGGCTCCGTCTAGGGAATTCTGCGTCTAGTTCGCGATACCTACCATTAAAAGTTATGAAGATACTAATTCGCGTAGGTATGTTTAGATTTTGACTCTCATTGAGCCGTCCTGAATTCTTGCCGTGAAACCTTTCGAGTTCTTTGATTTTGGTATATGTTTGAGAGGACATTCTTAAAATATGCTTAATATGCTCTGATTAGTGCCATTAACAACGAATTAACGCTCGCCCTGGTCTAAAACCTTACGTGGTCCTTTGGGTATTTTGGGACATATTGCTTTGTGTGGGCTTTGGGTCTTCAGATAAATGTCATAATATTTGAGAATATCACCAACTAACCTCCTTTTACGGTTTCTGGGCATCGTTTGTCCGACGGTCGGGAAACATCTAGCTCCGTGTAAGCCCTCACAAATCTTCAGGGGAGAAGGACGCCTCGGTAGCTAAACCCGCAAGAGCGTTCTACACGATATAGAAGGATTCGGGATGCAGTTCAAGTGAAGGTGGATGGGTTTACCTCGGTGGGATTCTCGCATATTAATTTCTAAGTCCGAGGTTGGGTTCTTGGCTTATGTTACACTACGTTCTTTTTCACCGGAGAGGACCTGACACCGCAGACTGCAATGATGCAGTCATTCCTCAAGACTCATGCCATCCGATGGCTGATTAGACCGCTGCGTTCAACTCCATGATCCGTCGGTTAGTCAACATTCCCCTATCTGAAAAATCCTTCAACGGAGAATTAGATTTTATACACCACATAGCCTCAGTTAACGGCTACGAAAGGTTGACAAGATACTCAATAAAATAAGAAAGAAAGAAGCCTTCACTTCCATAACAAAGCTCCACAGTGAACCGGTGATTAAGAAATGGGTGAGACTCCCGTTCGTAGGGAAGTATTCATATGAAGCCGCAAAGTGTTTCCCTAAAGACAAATACAATGCAGGTTTCTACGTCCCCGACACCCTGAAATCTAATTTCCATAAAACGATTGATAAAATTGACCCCCTGTCAAAATCTGGTGTTTACGAAATGAAGTGTTAAGGTTGTGACTGTGCGTATGTGGGGCAGACTGGGAGGAACTTTATAGAGTACGGGCAGATGAACACAAGAGGTGATTCTTAAACAAGGGCATCAGACCTTAAATCGCTAAACACCTCATCGACGAAGGCCACCATTGCAACTTCACCCCAAAGAACCTGTGGCTCGAGGGAAAAGTACGACGCATTGACACTCTTTAGAAGTGGGAAATAATTAGGGGAAGAAAACCGAGGGTCAAACTAATGAATGATATTGAATTTGTGAACCATTACCCCATTCTTTCCCTACCGACGTAGATCTTGGTAAAACACCCCTCCCCCCTCCCTTCCTCTCCCCCACCCTCCCGACACCCCTCCCACTCACACAATGAAACCTTCTTTACCTACCTCCCCTCCCCTCCCTCCCCCTCCCTTCAACCTCTCAAACCTCCCCTTCCTTCCCCGCACACATATATAGGACGGAAATTTTCCTAAAATGTTTGTTCCTGATGATGGTGCAGTAGCGTCGAAACGCGTTGCATATACTTACAATTAAATCCAGTGGACATTGCCGAGTTTTAACCAGTCTTATTCTTTTATTCTCTTGACAAAATGTCCCACAACATCTCGCCGGACTTCGTTGAGTTTATTCGAGTTTAGATAAGCTCCACCCCAACATAAAAATCCCAATTTTTTGCGCAATGCCATTGAAAACTGGGACCTTATTCAGTAAGGATCCGAGACGGTCGAACCTCGGGAAATCCGTGAATGTGACGTCACTTCCCCCGAGAAATCTCAACTTATGAATGTCCCTATTTGGAATTTTTAGAGGCTGTGACGTCAAAATTTCGTCACTTTCGAGACTCGGAAATTCCGAGAACGTACAGAATAGCCCCCCCTAGGATTGGAAGTACTAGCTCCCCGCGTGATTCCCGGGCGCCCCTTGAAGCATTTACGGGCGTTATCGGGGGTCGTCGGATTCCTGCGCGGAGCCCTTAAGAAAGGGCGGAGAAAGAGGAGCGGAGGAGAGACGACGGAGTGGTGCGGTAGGAGTGGTGGGGAGCAGAGCGACCCGCAGGCCGCGCTTCTCAGCATTCTCCAATCTTCGGCCAGAGAGAGAGAGAGAGAGAGAGGGAACGGGAGCCCTGAAGGTCATCCCCCCCCCCGACGAGGAGGATTTTCATGGAGATTGTGTTTCGCTTAAAATATTAAAAAAATACGACACATGGGAGTAATCGCATCGCCTCAGCAGCGCGCTCTGTCGTAGGGCGGCGGCACCGCTAGTCAAAGGGTTTGGGGTAGGAAATAATAATATGGACATTTTCCGAATGTCCGTGATTGAATGGAAGTATTTCTTGGAAGAAGTTCTATTCGGGTCGCAAGGTGGATTTCCGACTCTTTCCATGAATCGGGAACGTTCGGTGGTGATCGCAGTGGGAGTTTATTTTTTTAAAGGGTTTGTCTTATCCTTCCCGCCACCCCAAACCCCGCAACTTCCCGCAACCCCACCCCCTTCCCGTCGTCCTCCTCCTCCTCCTCCCATGTTTCCCCAAACTGCGGAATTGGAAAAACGTCGAGTATTTCCGAACATTTTCGTAAAATATGTGAATACAATAATGGTCTCACGCATTTATAACACGGAATACCAAGCTTGAGATGAATTCAGGGCTTAGTGGAGATAATATGGGGTGTGTGTGTGTGTGTGTGGGGAGGAGAGAGAAAAAAAAGCGAATCAGAGTTAGCGCCGGAAGCGGCAACAATTTGCGGATGGAGGGTGAGAGGGGGAGGGGGGGGGGAGGAGGAGGAGAAGGGGTGGTGTAGAAGGCGGTTCGAGGAGATTCCGTTTGGAGATTGTCTCCCAGGGCAACCGCGAGCACGTGACCCGCTGGAGAGGTTGGGAAGAGTGGGGGGGGGGGGGGGGGGGGAGGGGGGAGGGTGTCGTACTTGGTGGTTTTAACGGTTGAGGGAATGGATGTGGGATAAGGGTTCCGTAACCGACCCATCTTCAACCAGGAAATGCGCAAAAGAAGAATAAAAGCCGGACGGGGCAGAGGGAGGCGCTTTGAGGGGGTCCCCACGTTGATGCCCCCCCCCCCCCCCTGCAGGACAGGTGGGTGCCATCGCACAGTGTTCGTATTCAGGTGAGCTCACTTTCAAAATCAAAAGAACATTTGATAGAATGGAGATTTTGAGATGACTTTTTCACCATTTTCAAAGTTTACTCTCTCTGAGAAGTAGTTATGGGAAAAATACGTAGAAAGTCGTGATTGGTTTTTTACGAGCTTGAAAAGAAAGCGTGCACCGCCGCGCCGTGGCTGCAAACACCGAGACGGCCGAGGAAGACGCCGTGCGAGATCTCGGTGGGAGCGCCATTGCGGATTGAGAGGGTCATCTGATAAAACTTCTTTTTATAAACGAGAGGATCTCTGAATGTGATATATCATCAAACTAAGGGTTGTAGGAATGAATCTTGCTTAGAGGTGTGGATGCCAGTGGGCGAAACCTTCAAAGGTGTTCGCTATATTGTGGAGCGATTAAGGAAGAAAAATTTATCAGTTGCGGAATACTTCATTCATATACATTTACTGTTGCCCCGCATGAATGAAATTTCCATAAAAAATGAATAGCCGTGATTGTTTCGATTTGATTGTTTTGTAGCTCCAGTATGAAATAAAGGTTTTTTATATCTTGCGATTGCGATAAAACGACATCGATTGCGGTGCAACCTTGCGTTGTAACTTGGGATGCAGCATTGTTCATATGTACCTCATTCATACATACATAACCATCACGTCATTGCCTTTCGGGGTGGGCAAAGTCAAAGGATATAGTTATTGCCATTTGCCCTATGAAACTGCCTCCCTTTTAATAATCCCTCCCATAATGCCCTATCCTTGCAAACCACTGTAATTTCTCTTAAACTCTCGCAATGCTTCATACACGCTCTCCTGTTCTTAAAAGACTCCTGATATTCCTCCTCTTTGGATCCTCTTCTTCCACCGCATTCATAATCCATGACTTTCGCGGTCTACCCCTTTCTCTTACCACCATAGATCTGTTTCGTGATTCAGCTCTCTCTCCCTTTCTCTCGACACGGCCAAACCAACGAAGCACACAATCCTTTCATATAAATATGTCCATTACTGGATCATCCAACCCACATTCTTTCATCTGACCCTCTCATTGCTAGTCTTATCGATTCTTCTTTTGCCTCAAGCACTTCTCAGGCACTACTCCCCATTCCCTCTGCTTTTCACCGACGCATATGCTTACCCTGACATACCCAGGTTTCTCTGTCATATAATTACATCGGAAGGAGATCACTTTTGTTAAATATAAATTTTGCTTCCCTAGACAAATACTTATTCCTAGATATGCTCCAATTGTTGCCTACGACTTTCCTACCGAAATTTGCATGCCTTATAATCTCTTAATCTATCCTTCCATCTTTCGCAAAAGTATTTTTTTTAAATGACTGAGGAAATCTGAGTTAGGCCTCGAACCTTTCGCTCGCAAAAGTAACACGGATTATCAATGAAAATTATTTCAATATAGAGTCAATATATTTTACCGTATAGCTTTTGTTAACACATTCTTTTTGAATGCTTCTTTTAAAATATTTTAGTCTACCATTTAGTTTTAAGCACAGCTGGGTCTACTTTGCTTATGAATGTGGCACGTTTGTTTAATTCTAATGGAGTTCCTTGATGCAAACGTCTATTCCTAAGTAAAAAAATCCACATAAAATAATTTGGAAATGCTTACATCGTGAGTAGAGAAATACTCGTAAGGACTCGTATCATTTGCAAATGTATGACCTTGAACAAGAATCAGAAAAAAGTTTTTCCTTCCTATTGTGATCGTGATTGATTGTTCCAACTCTAAGACATCAAGAAGTAAGAATTTAATAATTTAAGTTAAACATCATAACAAAACACCACTTTTAAGGCCTTACATGCCGACTTGATACATTGATGCTACATCCGAGGATGTAGCATCAACAATGAAATTACAAACAGCCTTCCACGGGTGGCGAATAAAAACTACATCTACATCTACATCTACAAAATACCCTGCAAGCCACCTCAGGGGTGTGTGGCAGGGGGTGAGTAATCACCAACATGCAATACACTATACCCTAAAGTTAGTGTAACAACGACTAATTATGCATTAGCATAAATCGCTAATGCTTGTCACGAGGCGAAGCCTCATGACAAGCATGCAACACTACACTACCGATGTCATCAAAATGGAGAGTGACCGTCAATATACATGCATTCTACAACTACACACATGGACAGGGACTCAAGACCCATGTAGAAAACATGCAAGGCGTGCTGTTAGTATGTACTAGGTAACAGATAAGGATTCAAGTATTAGGAGCACTACTACTACTAAGAGCTGCACTACCTAACGACAAACCTAGATAAAAGTCTCATGGCAGCTATTATGGTCCCTTATCGTTCGTGGGAAAAATGACATCTTAAATCTATCCGTTCTGCAGTCTAGTTCCCTAATTTTACTCTCATGATCTGATCTACCGTAGTATGTCGGATTTCGTAAAATATTGTCAACGTCGTCAGAGAATAGACCGGTTTGGAACTTACATAATAGATTTAGTCTAAATTTTAATCGACGGTCTGAAAGCTTTTCCCATCCCAGTTGCTGCAAAAGGTCAGTAACACTAACGAGATTATCATAACGGCCTTTAACATATCTTGCCGATCTTCGCTGCACGCGTTCTAACTCAGTTTCCAAGCCTATCTCGTAAAGATCCCAAATACTGGCGGCATATTCTAAGTGGGGTCTAACGAGAGAGAAGTAGCTGATTTCCCTAACTTTATCGTCGCACTTACCAAGTACTCTTTTAACAAATCCCAATTTACGATTAGCTTGACCGGTAATTTCTCGACTCGTAATTTCACTACTTTGGGCAGACTCGAACCCGCGATCCCATAGGTTGGCAGACTGGGGATTTTCCCACATCCGCCGCTGGGGCCGGAAATTCATCGCTCAGTGGTCGAGGAGGATGGTTTTGCTTTGAAATGTACATACTTGACGCTGCACATTCGGGTCCCATCTTGCTGCCTCTGTTTTTTTTTAACGTGGAGTGGGAGTGGATGAAAGCGATTTCAAATTCCTTGGGCGTACAGGAACCGAATTCCTCGACCCACCCTCTCATCCGAATGAAATCACGGAATATTTAAAATGCGGGGGAAGCAGCCTATTAGGCCTCCCTTCACTTAGCCTCCCATTTATCTCTCTCCTTCCATTGACTGGCGAGTTGACCGAACATTTCCCATTCGTACCAGAAGTAAATTTGGAAATTGAATCATCTGAGGCTCTTCGTGGCCAGACCAAAATGGAATTCCTTGCTCATATGTTGTTAAACAGTCGGAATAGTGCTCGAATAACTGGTTCCATCTTCCGATGCGATTGCTTAGGTCTTGTGACAATGTTCTTCCTCTGTTAAAGGAGGCGTCCTCCTCAGCCCAAAGTGAAGACGCATTCTGTAACGGAGGAGAAACGTCGCAAAACGCTGACCTACACAGCAGCACACAGCACAGATGGAATCAGATATCTTGAGGACTGTGAGAGCCTTCGTAACAATTTTCGAATTCACCAAACTCACGTTATTTTTTCCAAACTGCAATTTCATTGTTGAGCACGAATTCATTGAGATCCACGTGATTCCATTCCTTCGGCGACATTATTGGGCCTGACTGCCAACCACCCTCATGTCCCAAGGGATGTCCTAATTTGTTAGGCATCATTTAGACCTTCCTGAAGGATTTTTTTTTTTAAATCTAGAATTTCAGCTCTTAAAAAATAAGAAAATTTCCGTCTTCATATCAGTGGCTCCATTCATCCGAGGAAGGTGATCCAGAGCTGTTCCAGCTGCTGCTGTTTCTGCTGAACGCCAGCGCTCAGGAAGGGAGGTCGGTCAATATATCAGAGCGAAATAAATCTTCGTTCATTGCTGACTGAAATGTGCAAAATGGAGCCAATTGAAATATTCATTGCAGAACTTGAAGCATTTAAGGTGCATGTGAGCAAAAGAGATAGGTGCAATTAATAAATTAACCTATTTCTTTAAATCTAAGGATTTCTTTTTGGTAGCATCATTTTTGAAAAGAAGCAGCTCTACTTTGAGATTTGAAGCAGAATGAATTTATAACCCATGATCATAATTCATTCATTTAATGAATCACGCTGGGTTATAACTTTAAGTCTTAATTTAAGAGGCAACGTATTCAACATATGAAATGGTTTATCGGTTTTCCGGTGCCTTTGATTTTGGCCATTAGGGCGATAATCCGAAACTAAATGTTTATAATATAAATAAAAAATAGCAAAGTATTTCATGGTATGGTTTAATTATACAAAGGCCTCTTATAAAGTCCTCGTTTTCTTAGAAAGAGAGAAAGTAATATATAGGAATCAGGGGACGTTGGAGATAATATGATGATAATGTGAGTCAGATAATCGTCCAGTAACATTTAATTTATTGCTCATATATCGAGCGGACATATGACGAATAGTCAATTCGTCAGATGTCTGCTCTGAAAAGTATGTTTAAAGTCAAAATTAATAGCTTAGAAAGTCAACCTTCTTGAAATTATGTGATAACCTTGAGACTCTATAGAAAGTTAACTTTCGTAGTTGAGTGATCTGGACTGGAGTGGGAGACTAAGTGATCTGGAGGTATAAAATCTCGAAAACGTTCTCCAAAAGAGAAAAAAAATATAAGGTGGATAATATTTATGTCAGTGTAAATACAATTAACACTATTAAAATAAAATACTTCTACTGTAGTCGTGAGGCAATAGCATGTTTAAGTGATAATTTGCGTCAAATTCATCATTCAGGTTCATATTTCCCTCTTGCAGCTTATTGCGATGAAAACGTATTTTTCTCAATCTCGTGATTAGTTAATCGTTCCAAAACAACTTCGAGCTCCTCAAATTACTTTGAAGATTACACCAATGGACCAAATTTTAAATCCAGCTCATCTCCAAGACTCTAAAGATAGCCAAATTGAGACTTTGTATGAGAATATTGTCACTCTACTCTCAAATCACTGACTCACTCACTCACTCACTCTACACTCACTGTCAAATATCCTCACTATCGAACATTTGAGAAACGCGTTATTGAGCTGTCATTATGAAATATGAAATGGTTGCAAGAATGAGCAGAGGTATGGGTTGTCTTTTTGCTGTCATTTAGTTTGGATATCAAAACAAGCAGACGTGATGCCTGCGTGCAAGATAAACATCATAATTTTCCTTCGGGCTTCTCTGAAAGCTAGACTATCTATCGGAAGAGAATGTGCTATTTAATGACGCGAATGCTAAAAAAATACCGAAAGACCTACAAATTATTTTTAAAAAGGTTGTAATAAGTGTTATGTATGATTAATGCCCCAACTTTTGTCACGCAAAACAGAGACACCTTTAAATAAGAGTAGAATGTTTCTACATGCCATTTTTAATTCTCAATGTGCGTGCATATTTACGATCCGGATGTAGGTAGCTGTCACAACACACTTTCCAGCGCGAGAATTCCAGGCTTGTTAAAGTCCTCTTGCGTATAGTGATAAAGTTGTGGTAATTCCAGCGTGGCTAAATGAGGTCGCTTTAATTTTCTTAATTAGAAATTCACTCTGGAATATGAAAACTAAACAGGCAAAATGTTTGGAAAGGAAAGCACTTAAATTGTGGTTCGTTGTGAGCTATTCACTCTTTTTTTTCTCTGACGTTCCCCGCCTTAATTAACTGCAGCAATTTCGTTTTATAGACCATATTCTTTCTTTAATACAACCGCGCGTATTGTTATCGTACATTTTTCACGCTCCCATTATTCTTTAATTAATTAATGTTCAATTCTTTGATCCTACCCAAGTAGTCTTTAAAATTTTCATGTGGTGAACAAGTCTTTAGCTTTTGCGGTTCGCAGATAAGTGGCAGAATTAATTTTAACGTTAACATATGTCCCCTAAATGTAAAACCCCGCATGTTAAATGCGCAGTAGTATGTGGACATATGGTATAAAATTAACCATAAGAATTATTAAAAATAGAAAGTAATGAGAACATACTTGGGTAGTAAATATTTATTTCTATGCCACGGACGTTGATAAAGTGTGATGTTGTAATCACAGAATAGGTAATCTCTTGACACCGTAGAGCGTTAGAGGTCCAGTTACGGGTTCTGTAGAACTTTTATTTTCGTATTCGGCATAAATCCACCATCTAATCTTACCTGGTGTTGGTTATTTAATGAATTACCTCTTCCTTTCCAGGATTCCTAGTGTGTGTAAATTTAATCCCCGAATCACTCTTACCATCACATCCATCCATGTTACTATCGCCATTATCCATTACTTGAAATAGATTTTCATTGCTCTCATTTTCACCTTGATCTCTGATGATGCCAATGTTAAATAGCGAAATGTTGGCGAAAGAAAATTGACATATTTTTTTAACACATTGACCAGCCCTCTGTAAAATACATACAAAGTATATTTAATCCCCGTACGAGTATTGCCGAGAATGTTTGCAACCTTGGCTCGCCTCATGCTCGCAAAAACGATACGTCCCTAAATCGCATGCCTCGGTGAGCAAGCATCGTTCCCTAAGTTTCATTGGATGTATGATGATCTATTTGACCTCTTCTCTATTTCGTTCACCTATAACGATGGGTGGAATCCTCATCAATGCATTCTTAACACTTATTAGGTGGAGTCGTGGCATACATCTGTAGCGTATTTGACGATTCCCATATTTCCGGGTATGCCGGTCATATTTCGATTAACATCGTTGCGTCATGGACAGAGTTTAAACTATTTGAAGAACTAAATTGGTTTGCGCCTACTTTTCCCTTAGCCATTGCTCAAAAGAGTGCGAAGAAAAAAAATATAAAGTTAATGAACTTTGGGAGATAGAGTGGTGTAAGTGAAGTCACAAAAAATATTGAAATGTCAAAAAGGACTATTCTGATCACTCAAGGAGCTATCCCGATCATTTTAGTTTTTACATATATAGCCAGATATAATGTCATACGTTCTCGGTAATAATTCCAATGGAGGAAAAAAGCGTCATCTTAGTTCCCTCAGGAAATGTTGAAACTTAAAAAATTGACAAGATATTTACACTTACAGAAAATATTTGTATGTATGGAAGTTTATTTGAAAAGCAACAAAAACAATTGAGGGTAAAACCATAATATTCCGATAAATTCTGTTTTCGAACCAACGAGAATAGACCCAATTTACCAAACTATATATTATAACATACATTTTATGTCTTGATGTCTCATGAAGTTTGTGCATTAGTATATACACATGGGGCGCGATCACGGTTCTCCATAACGCGTGCGCTCGCGTTATCGTTATTTTTCAATCGTGCTCAAGAGAGTGAAAACGTGATCGCCATTCTTCAAATGTTGTCAGGTGCTTGAAATCACTAATTGGTCATGTGCGTTCTTAGGACAGCACCCTCTTGAGCGGTTTGCATTTCAGATAGCGATAACGCGAAAGAAGAAGGAATCGTTATCACACCTCTGGTGATACTTTAAAAAAGCAAAATGTTAAGCGGAAAAAATCAGATCTTATTGGTAAAATTCATTGAGCATATTTGTATCATATTTTACCATCATTAAGAGATTCCTCTGAGCTACTCCTGAGACCGCAAACTTGTAAATATAATTCAGCATTAAATTTCACCATTAGTATTGCTTTCAGTGAAAAAACTAGTTGAAAAACTGCACGAAAATACAAGGTAGACAACAGGTGGCATATTATCATACCCTAAATGTAAACCATTCACACCTTGGCAATTAAAAATATTGGCTGAACTTACCTTTCTGCATGTGTAGCACTGAGGAAATCATGCTCCTGGCCGGCTTCCACAAGGGCAGGACATTCTTCAATTAATATGGTTGTGACTGCTTCGGACCGGCTGCCATAATTCAGTGCCTCTTTCACGCGTTAGTGTCCGCTGTCGTTGCTCAGGCGCGGATATTGTTTACAAGGGCAGAGTGATAGGTTATTGGGGGACTTTTTCAGTTATTGATTTCCACCTTTCGCCGTTGGCATTGATGAGAATTGATGTCAACTAGGGCTCACAACCCAAGGCTTGAAGTCATTGCCAGAAGCGGCCGCATTTATTCAGGGCCAGCTGTCAAAAATATGTCACAAATGCCGTTCGAAAGTCTTTCCATTTGTCAAGATTCATTTTCCAGTTCACTTGGCCAACGCCCTAGCTCGCCGTCTTGAGTGACGCGGCGGTAGCACGACACCCGCCCGCCCACCCACTCCACCCCACCCGGTCTTCTCTCTCTATCTCCTGCTGCTGCTCGTCTATTCGCTTCATCTATCACGACATCTATGCCCGAGAGCACCAAGAGGTCTACTAGGAAATGGAAGAAAAGTTAAAAAACAAAAATGGTGGTTTCAGAAATTATTTATCTTCACCAACACTTCCTCTAGAATTATCATTACAATTCTTAAAGCTAGGGAAATCTATCAAACCACATAGTTTTTTGGGAGTAACAGGAAGAAAACGGACCAGGATGCACTGAATGGCGTCTACGGAAATTTATTTTTTACTCTTCGCCAGCTAAGATCTTATTTTGAATAGCAAATACCCCTTGTATCGAATAACTCGAGGGACCTTGTTGCACACAGTGATGAATACTAGACCAATGTGCACGGAGACTGCTCTGGCCTACGCACGCAAATACTGATTATAGATCTGCACGCAAATTATCCGATTATAACTTCTTGTGAAATTAAGTGTGGTTTGCTCTGCTAGTTTGTAAATTGCCGACATTCATCTCTGTTGAGTGTCAAACGGGGCTTTCCATTCAAGGTGTTGGAAGTGTTGCGCACATCGGAACACATCAGAGCACACGAGAACAACGTTGAATGGAACGATGTGCGCTATGGCGAAATGTTTTGTAACCTGCCGGTATAGGTGGCATTCGATGGTTGAACAGCAGTCACGGCCGAATGTTTAAATTTGTTGAATTCGTTCAAAATAAGTATTTAAAAACGCTTGCTTTTTGACGCTGAGTAATTAAAAAACTTCACAATATGAATGTTATCTGAATTTACTGAAAATCAAGAAACTCGACAACAATCACGGATGCCATGAATGACGTTTTTTTGTTGTTTAGCGCACATCAACTTTGCTCCCGATCTATTTTGAAATGCGCTAACCTAGTGCGCATAGGGTCTGTAGTAGTAGTACCATGATCCATGGCATCCAATGGAACTAAAGATGGCTTAGTGCACTGCAATATCCACTATTTGATGGTGACCATGGTTTCGTTGGAAGCATCTCAACATTAGGTTTCGTTCAACGAGACTATCGCCTTCAACAATAATATAAATTTTAGAAATAAGTTCACCTTTTGTTCCAACGACGTGATCCATCAGACCCGGGTTTTCCCTCTTGGTTTGATAGCAAATGCAAACGAATCTTGTTCAAGGCATATTTCTTTTTTATTTAATGAAATGGATCCGGTTAGGCGCAGTATATCGCGGTGGGGTTTTTTCCATGGCGGCCGGGGAAGCGAAAGCATTGCGGGAAAAACGTTTCCCCCAACGCGCGACCCGCCCCACCCACGCCCAGCACCCCAACATCCTACACCCAGGAGGCCAGGTCGAAGGACCCTTTCCCCTGAATAACGATAAACCACACGCAACTAACAAAATCCAAGGCCTTAGATGGCGCGCGATAAGCATGTAGGTTTCCAGTGGGGCTCGCCCGCCTCTCAAAATGATGCATTCCTTTTTCCTTTCTCTATCGCCCTTGGAATATTTTTTCAATCGCGATTTTTGTCGAAGGTCCGAAACGAAATCTCTGCGTTCCCTAATCGATGGATCAATGAATGCCAAGAGACACTTCTTCCGTCTCCTTTTCTTCGTGCTCTTTCACCGCTGACTCCACTCCTATTTTTCGGAGGCAAATAATTTGACAATTTTCCCCCGAGAAACTTCTACTTCTCCTCCCTTTACTTCTCCTTCCCCTCCTTCCTCCCCCTCTTCCCCTCCTCCTACTTCGAGGATATAAAAAAGCTATGTTACATTCCAATGAAAGTATTTCTAATTCTATCATTCATTGAGAAATTCCACATGACCATGCATGAAACCGTTCGTTTTAGCTCTTAATTACTTTCCTCGGATTTTTGTTGCATATGGCTTATTCGCTAGGGGAAATGAATATTTTTAACCAAACGATTTAGCGCTGACATTTGGGAAATGAGAGGAACTCTTAGAAAAAATAACTAAATGCTAAAAATAAGTACCTAGGCTCTGCTCGGTTGAATAACTATTCCCATGCGCCTCCTCAACTCGAAAAGGTAATATTGGAGTAATCTGCAAAAGAGACCTACTCCTTAATATGTGTAATACTTGTGGATACTGTGATAACTCTTTCGATTGTAATCAGTGGCTCATAAAGTTATTTCCGTTAATTAAAATGACATCTTTCAGAATGTACTTAAAAATCTTTTCTCTCACGACCAAGCATTCTTTCTTTAAAGAGAACAATAATGATCTCCGTCATAAACCTTCGTCCTTTTTGATTTTACTTCACTAAATTCTCCTTACGCCACATATTTTTTTCAATTTTTCGTTAGATTTCACATCTATCCAATTACAGTTTCATTCTTGACCGCGCCCGCCAATCATATCTTTATTTTGTCCTCCGATACCAACAAAAATCAAAGTTAAGTCGATTACACAGCCATGGGACGCCACTCGCACGTAAAAGTCCTGATTAAATATTTTTATTTTGAAACCGATGTTGTAAAATTCCTTTTTTCGAAATGTCTCCCTTCTCAATTCTTTCCCTTTCGTGAAAATGTCTATTCCAGGAATAGTACTTTTCGGAAGTGTAACCGAAACGCATAGAGTTTTCTTCATCTTTAATGACTTTTATTGCTTAATTATAAAATATCATCATACTTTGGCTCCGACATGGCTTGTGTAATAAACTGATCAACTGCTGTCAATTCAATTCAGGCTGTCAATTGAGGATGACTAAACTAATCTAGATAAAAATCAACAAATATGGATTGGAAAGCTCCCGATTTACTTCAATTATTTACGCTGTGCCGTACTTGTCATGGATCATGTTCCTATTAAAACATGAATAAGCTAAAGCCGACAACACTGCCATACTCCTTTTGATCTCTATTCATTCTTATTATGTATCTGTAAACCTAAATGATGCAACCTGATGCGTGCTGATGTTCTTTGCCTCTTTTGCGCCGAGTATATTATACTTACGACACTTCAGTGCCTGATCAAAGTGCGATGATCATTACTTGTTTTGGGTTTCTCCCGCGGTGGAATCTTCAAGATGCTGATGTCTCACTTCTTATGCTATAAGCGTCCTTTGGCCGAGCTGAATCTTCAGTCTTACTCGTCAGTCAGTCTTGAGCTGTGCTTGACGTGGCTTATTATGGCAGAATTAGTGAAACGTCGCTATCTTCAGATTGCGATTGAGGAAGGAAGCAAAGGAACAGATCTCCACTCCGAAACAGCACCGCTATAAACTGAGCTAAAAGATGCACTGAAGATATTCGAAGTGCATAAAATTAATCGTAAAGACAGCAACATTTACAAGTACATAATTTTCCTAGACGTAAAACGTACGTTGAGTAGAGCATTTCGAGCCCTTCGATAAAGTATTGCCTATTATTATATTCTTTTGAAGTTATATGGTATACTTCCTATTTTGTTAATGCCCTAATTTTTAAACCATTCACTTAGATATCATCACATAGTCATATTA
This sequence comes from Pyrrhosoma nymphula, assembly GCA_963573305.1. NCBI lineage: Eukaryota > Metazoa > Arthropoda > Insecta > Odonata > Coenagrionidae > Pyrrhosoma > Pyrrhosoma nymphula. The sequence goes on along the minus strand of OY754327.1, from coordinate 200,052,696 downwards.
CTTCTTTGGTAATAATGGTGTATATTTTCCATGAGAAAAAAAATTGCTTAACAAAACTATGTTTTACGAAAGAATTAACGCTGTTTTGATGAGGCTTTTAAATGTGGAATCTTAAGTGGGTTCCTCGTGAAAAAAATGGTTGGAATATTCTTGATTTATACCTTGAGGAAATAAAATATTGTCAATGTAAATAATACAATGTGCTTACTCCATTTTTGTAACAATTAATCACTTTTATGATATATTAAAACCCATATATCGGTTGAGGGTAACAAACGCAATGTGACGTTAGGTGCATTCCTATTTAATGCCTTCTTCCTCATTCTCGAACCAATTGTATTACTTCGCCAATGAGTAAAATTAGCCGTCAATAGTTAGAATTAGAAGTTTCGTATGTGGAAGTTACTTCAATTGGTCAATTTTAATCAATGAAATACCTTTAGAGATAAACTTACTCATTTTGACTTTCAAAGAATATTTAAAATCGATACGAAGCCCATCTGATTGGTTAAAGCGTGGCATACCTCCACCCCAAGGAGTTTAATTTGTGAAAAATATCATATTGGAATCGAATCGGCATTATTCTGGGGGGGGGGGGGGTTATTTTATAATCTCACTTATGTGAGAAAACATCATAAAATGCAAAAAATTACGTCATTTTTCGTAGTTCCACTTCGCCACTCAGGCGGCGCGGCGTGACCATCTTCGGCTCTCAAGTGGTGAACTGCCAGTCTATTTATTTGATGCATCCGCTCTTCCGACTCTTGATCCGTATCTTTCGACTCTTGGTCCATTTCATTTGTCTCCGCATTTCATTAGTTCCATCTCACCTGTCGTTAGGAACGTGAAATGGAGCCACCATCGGACCTTGGCCGATCGTGAGCCGATCATTAAGAGAGCGAAACGGGTCTCCCGCCTTCCCGTAAAAAGAGTCATTCTAAAAAGGTGAGAATAGAATATAACCCCCCTGGTGCTAGGCAACCCCACCCCCCCTTTGTTAGCTAACCCCCCCTGCTGGTATACTTGGCAAAGTTCGCAATCGAATTTTGAGGATACTGACTAGCTACGGTATAACCTTTTACTCACCCGCAAGTGCACGTAAGTGCGGAATGCCACAGAGGAAAAATCATTCGCCTTGACCGGGATTCGAACCCGGATCCCTCGATTTCGCGCCGAATGCTTTGGCCAGCTGAGCTACCAAGGCGTCCTTCTCCCCTGTGGATATTTGGTGGCTTAATAGGAACAAGCTGTTCAGAACTGCCGGACATAATGATGTCACAGAAGCAGTTCACAGCTTGCGCTTAGCACCACAGTTTAGTGCGCGCTTAGCTAGTTGCTAATATCGCTGTGGAATTTTGCGCTAAAGTGGGTACGCCATGTCGAACAAAATATCAATGAGAAACATTCTCGTTGAGTAGGGGGAACAGTTAAAAATAAGCTGTCAGCCAATGAGAGACTTTGTAGTCAAGGAAAGCAGCTGATGGTTTACACAGATTAGTATTTTCACAAGATTAATGACCTCATAAACCCTTTCATCCACAGGGAGCCGGAATTATTAAAGCAAGCGGTTTGGAGGTGTTCATTAGAGGGAGCTTTATTAGGGAGAGTGGGGGGTTGTGCGTATCCATCCTGTCAGTTACGCTTGTGACGGACGGAGCGGATTAATGCGATATAAAGGGTAGCGGCGAGTGTTCCTCATTCGCCCGCAGACGACGCCACCAGACTGATCGGTTTGACATTTTGATCGTTTGGTGTCGCGATTGTCCATTGCAAATTGCAATCGTTTTGTTTCACCGCTCACTCTGCTCCTCAGCCGACGAAGAGACGATGCGAACGCGGAAATATATGCGCGGGGCAAGTATTTTGTTTCTCTCGCATGAAAGGGTAGGTAGTTGTGGAATGTGTGTGGGTGCAAAAGATATAAATGCTCTTTGTGAAGGTGCTCTGGCAGCAGAGGCTTTCTGCTGAACCGCTGCTTCATGGAACTCTCTTTTGTTCTGTGACGCTTGAATTGCCCGCTTGGCCCATAATCATACTCATATGTGTTACGTAAATATTAGTAAAATAACACAGGTGTTTAACGGGAAGATGTAAGAAGTCTTTGATTGTTTTTTATTTGATTCGTGAATTGTAACGCTTAGAAAGAATATATAAACGATGGAAAGTAATTTTTCAGTTACTTGATGAGTAAATAAATGGCTTTACTTTGACAGGGAAGGATCTTTGACGTTTTTGGATTTTCTTCTTTGATATTGTTTGGGGGATTTCTAAAGAAATTTTCATGGTAAATTGTTAGTGCATTTCGTCCTAAATTTACCTATTTGTTGCACAAATTACGTTGGCTGCCAGGAAAGTTATTTATCCTGGTAAATATGTCCAAAATGTCTCTTTTTCGGACATGTTTTACTTGAACTGTTATATGCGTGACTTATTTGCTCTATCTTGAGACCAGTCTTCGTAATTGCTCACATTTTTCAGGCTGCTCTGCCACTGTACATATCGCCATTTTTGAGGGCGCATATTTCGAAATTCACTTTCATTGCGCCTTCAGTTCAAAGGTACTTCATTTGTATGATCAGATGGAAATCCAAATCTGGAAGTGGTTGAAAAATGGTGGATTCAGTTCATAACCTACTCTTCAAGTCTTGGAGTCCCATTTGAAGCTACCGAGTGATGAGGTATTGGTGATCTTAGCCCAGTTATTAGGTCACCCTGTCTTTAATTTTTAGACAAATAATGCTAAACCTTACTTGTAATTAATCTGTAATCACATTAACCATTTACATTAATGGACAATGAGGGCGTTTACCATTTTTTTTATTATTGCCGAATCTGATATAGTTTGTAAAATAAAAAGACACTTATTCTTCCGTTTTTCTACCCGTCACCTAGTTCTCGAGTTATAAGCGACGAAAAACTGATGTTCTTTTCCCGCCTTTCGCTGGGATGGGCGTGTTGAGACTTCTTACGTCATTCTCCCTTCAATCAAAATCTGCTGCGCCAGTTGCTGTGACCTCCCCTTCCCATACTCCACCCCCACTCCACTCCCCAAAACAGCCAATGAGGTGGATGACGTAGAAGGTCTCAGCGCAGCTCATTCGATGGGCGTCACCTTTTGCGTATTTTAATTTTGAATTTATGAGTGAATGGCTACGTTTTGAAGATTGATTTTTTCACTAAAATTCATTTTTTGTTTCCATCTAACGATCTCGTGATTAAAATAACAATTTCGGTTCCGAGTAAACATCCCCCATTCCATTTTGGTGTATCTTTTTTGGCATGCAACTCAAATACCGCGGAATCTCCGTTTCAAACAAGCAAAATAGGTGTAAAACCTGAATCCGAAAAAGGCACCATCCCGGGGCCAAGCCAACATGTAGGTTTATAGAACAGAAGAATTATAATATCGCCAGTTGGCTCCTACCTGTTGGCTGCTATTTATGAGCAAATGGGAAAGGGTATTGTTTTGTGGATTTGCACTCTTATTTATGATATTGTACGTATTTTTCTCTGTCGGAATAAAAACAGCCATAATTTAAAGTGACAGATCGATAAGGCTCGTAATGTATTATGTAGGAGATATGATAGAGAAAAAATACTCCCGCGTTCGGTGCTCACCGCAGAAGTGAGAGGTAAACGAGTCTTTAAAAGCATTGAAGTTATCAAAGATTGGAAAATCATTTTCTCTGCTTATTTGCTAGCGCTCTTATACAACTCTTTTCCAAAATGCGAATTACGTTAAAACGGAAAATAATTTTTATTGTTTTATTCCGTTTTATTATGAATTTGGTCCAATTGGTTAGCCATTTCATGAGGTATTATCCACGTAAGATTGAGGAGGCTTAACGGATGCTTTGAGTGGAAGAGGCCTCGGCCACGAGGAGATGAACCACGGCCAGAGGATTCTTGCTGCATCGCTACCCCCGCGCAGAGCCACCTGGAATACATTTCGAGGTGGCTCTTCTCCCGACCGTTTTTTCCGTATTATATGTTGCTAAGTATAATAAGGATGTCACTGATTGGCTGTTGAGAGGTGACTCTTTTGAAACCAAAAAAATTGACGTCCTGAGATCAACTCCATGAAAACGATGGTGGAGTTAGTCATTGAAACGTCGGAACCTACCTGGGGGGGTTATTTTGACGTAATCTCACTTCAGTAAGAATACGTCATAAAATGTGGAAAATTACGTCATTTTTCGTAGTTCAACTCCGCCACCCAGGCGGCGTGACCATCTTCGGCTCTCAAGTGGTGAACTGCCGGTCTATTTATTTGATTCATCCGCTCTTTCGACTCTTGATTCGTACCTTTCGACTCTTGATTCGTTTCACTTGGCTCTGCATTTCATTAGTTCAATCTCACTTGTCATTAGATACGTGAAATGGAGCCACCATTGGACCTTGGTCGATCGTGAGCCGATCATTAAGAGAGCGAAACGAATCTTCCGCCTTCCCGCAAAGAGTCATTAAAAAGTGAGATTACAAAATAAGCCCCCTTAACACCTAGAGCTATTTTTATAATCTCTGTATTAAGAGAGAACTATGCCATAAACTACTGAAAATGACGTCATTTTTCGTAGTTCCACTTCGCAATCCAGGTGGCGTGACCATATTCGGCTCTCAAGTGGTGATCAAGCAAGTTTCATGACTCACCAGCTCATTCCCGTGACTCACCGGCTCTTTCTACTCTTGTTCCGTATCTTTTAACTCTTTATCCGTATTTTTCGACTTTTGATTAGTTTCATTTGCCACCGCCTTTCATTAGTTCCATCCCACGTGTCGTAAGGTACATGAATTGGAGCAACCATCGTTTCCACGGCCCTTGGCCGATCGTGAGCCGATCATTAAATCAACATCAGGTGTACCCCAGGGAAGTGTCATCGGTCCCTTATTATTCCTTTTGTATATAAATGACATCAGTACTGTTGTTACGAGCAAAATTCGCCTCTTCGCAGACGACGCAGTGTTGTACAGGAACCTAGGAAATGAGTCTGACAAGATCGCGCTACAAAAAGACCTAGATGCTATAAATGAATGGTGCAATACTTGGCAGTTAGAATTGAATTTTTAAAAAGTGCGTTGTTATGAATTTTTGGAAAAAATACCTCGGTCAACGAAACGTATTCAATTAATCAAACAGACTTATCAAATGTAGAGTCAGTTAAATACTTAGGTGTGACCCTTACTCAGGACCTGTCTTGGGGGAAACACGTCCGGGAAATCTGCGGACAGGCTAGTCGCAAATTGGGATTTATCAAAAGAATATTAGGAAAATGCGACGAGGAGGTAAAAGAGCGATGTTATTTTTCACTAGTGAGAACTCACTTGGAGTTTTTTCCGCTAACATATGGGACCCTTACGAAGTAGGGCGAAATAATAATACCCTGAAATAGATCGAATACAGCGGAGAGTAGCAAGATTGGTGAAAAGTTAGCAGTGTTACCGAATTGTTGAAGGAAATGGGTTGGGAATCTCTAAGTGATCGAAGGGAGAAATACAGGTTAAATCTTTTGCGGAAGTTTGGAGCAGACAGTTTTTTGCCGAACGTTCAACATACGTATATTGCTAGAGCCAACGTACTACGGTAGAAGTGATCACAGGAATAAGATAAAAGAAATTGACTGCAGAACCGATAGATTTAAAATGTCATTCTTCCCACGCACAATAAGGGATCATAATAGTTGCGATAGATCAATCATATGAAAGTCCCACTTTAATAGGTAGAGGAGAATTTTCACTCATTTTTAATAACATAGCATCATTACTAACACTTCACACCGCTTGATACATCCGGCATTATTTTATTTTGTTCTCTGCATGAAGTATCATCTAGTAGCATTCATAAATTAACAGTATTAGTAATATTAACTTCTAGATGCGTCTAAAGCATTGTTCAGCATGTTTGCATGTTCATTTACGTATCACTCTCCCAGTTTCCGCTTGGACTGCGCACTGTTCTCCTGACTGCTTTTTGGTGTCTGCGCCTAGCGCCAGGGGGAGCGTGCGAGGTTCTGATTTGTGCTGGGACGAGTGCTGCATGCCTGGTGTGGAACCACCCCGTGCCACACACCCTAGCACGGTGGCTTGCACGGTACTTTGTAGATGTAGATAAAATGAGCGAAACGGGTTTCCCGCCTTCCCGCAAAGAGTCATTAAAATGGTGAGATTACAAAATAACCCTCCTGATCCGGTTGGAAACCCTTTAAGAATTTACTCGTATAATTCGCCTAGAATGCATCAACTCCTTCATGCCTTCTTCTTGTTTCCTGATATGAAGAGGGCGTTTCAAGAACATGGTATCCAAGCTCTTAGCGATGCTGATTAAAGTGCAATGCGACTGAAGCCCGACGTCCCTAAATCGCGTTCCACGGAAAGTTATCAAAATAGGGAAAGGTTGGGAGCCATGAATCGTCAGTTATGGGGGTTGCACAGCGTGATGCCTGAAAGGAGATTCACGCAAACTGATAAAGTTTTTCTGACGAAATCACTTTCATTTTAAAATAGTCCTCAACACCTCCAAATTGTGTGAGCAAATTCTTTTGAAACCAATTTACCATATGAATGGATGCAATACTCCTAAGCTAAGAAGAATCAAGTCTTTTCAAGTTTATTGTCTTATTTGAAAATTGAAACAGTGGTTATTTATTGAGTAATATACGTTGTGATGACTATACTCTGATTGCTACAACAATTACATACAATCTTTCTCTTTTTTATTCGTTAACACCTGAGACCTAACCGTAGATTCGAAATCCGCAGCTTAAATATGTCATTATAGATAGTGTGCATAACATATATAGTTAAAACTTCAATTCCCACTGTCGTGAACTTTAAAAATCTTGTTTCAAGAACGCAGCATAATATTCGTGGCGACTGATCGGGTGTTAAACAAATGTACTTTTTTAAACAAGTGTCTCGTGGAAGCGTACCTCGTGCAAACAAACGCATGAGGAAGTGTGGAGGAGGGATGTGCGGTGTCGGGGGAGGAGGGGGTGATTCCGAATGGGTGGGTGAGGTGAGGGACGTTGTTTGAACATCCCTCGTGTGGGACTCGGTTCCTTCAGGGGGCAGCACGTGTGGACGGCGAGTGTCAGCCCGTGTGTGTGTATGGTCTGCCGCCTTGTTTGTGGGCACAGCCATAGACGTGTAATGATGGCCGTTTCGGGGGGGTGGGGGAGGTGAGATGATTATAAAGGGTCGGGGAAGGATGGGAGGAGGGTTTGGGGGACTGGGCACGGCGATGCGGAGCCCTCTAGAGGAAATGGAGGGGGGTGCGGGGGAGATAGGGACACCCTCGTCGGAGTACACTAGAGAATCACTTTATATATATATATATACACAGTTTCTTAGGAAAAGATGCGCGTAGCACAATATAATAATACACCAGTGTCACTAGCTGTGACGCACTAAATAAAATAAAACACTAAGAAAGAACACTCACACGAGAAAAGTTTTTTCCGGAGCTTTCGAAGCCAAAGGCTTCTTTCTCAACGAGGAGATGTCGACTGACTGGGTCAGAATGCCGCAGGAACAAGGGAACGGGAACGGGAGGGGGTTTAGGTCATGAGGCTACACCGCTGAGTACAACAGACTCTTAAAAGATTCCTCCTCCTACTCCCCTCTCCCCTCAGACCCCAACTCCGATTTCCGCGAGGAACTGAGCGCCCTACTCAAAACAAAAGGTCCCGCCGAGGGTCTCTAAACGCCTTTGTCTCTTCACTCAACTCATCTGCCTCTGTATCTTTCACATCTTCCATCTCCAACACTAACATCACCTTTTTAGACGTTGACATACACCTTTCCAACAACAAATTTAAAACCTCTGTTCACATCAAAGCCACAAACAAACAGCAATACCTCCACTACAACAGCTGCCACCCACCTCACACCAAACGCTCCATCCCTTATTCCCTTTCGCAATTACACACTTCTCTTCTTCGCCGCGGATACCCCGAAAAACTTTTAAGACATAAAATCAGAAAACAACCTTATGTTCCGAATAAACCCCGCTCAGAAAAACATTGCTCCCCTTCTCTTCTCACTACCTACTTCCCAGGCGCTCATGCATTGCAGGATATCCTAAAGGACCTGTACCCCATTCTTTCTAACCACAAATCCACCTCACAGATTTTTCCTAATATTCCACGGATCACATACAAAAGGCCATCAAATTTTAGCACCATTTTTAAAGCCACCCGCCCACTTCAAAAATCCCTGCGAGTCACCGCCACTCCACCTTCGCCTTGCAATCGTCCCAGATGCAAGACCTGCATGATTTTTTCTCCACCCCCAGCCTCTTTTCTCCCCAAACTTAAATCCCTCCCGATATTTCCCTCCACCACCTGTATGTCCACCAACATAATTTACCTTTTACAGTGCAACTTCTGCCCAGCTTTCTATGTAGGCCAATGTACCACCCCCCTTAACCTCAGAATGAATAATCATCGTGCCTCCTGCTGCCAGTCATCCCCCCATGCTTCCCTCCCAGTGGCCACGCATTCTTTGTCCCACGACGCGGTCTTCAATTCTTGTTTCAAGGTGTCCATTATTGCTTCCCTCCCCCCCTCAGACTCCGCCCTCAACCTCCACACGCTTGAATTAGCGTGCATTTGGCGCCTAAATGCTTGCAGCGCCCCTGGACTTAATGTATCCTGCTAACCCCCTCCCCCATCACCTCTTCTCCCCCTCCCGTTCCCGTTCCCTTGTTCCTGCGGCATTCTGACCCAGTCAGTCGACATCTCCTCGTTGAGAAAGAAGCCTTTGGCTTCGAAAGCTCCGGAAAAAACTTTTCTCGTGTGAGTGTTCTTTCTTAGTGTTTTATTTTATTTAGTGCGTCACAGCTAGTGACACTGGTGTATTATTATTATATATGTATATATATATATATATATATATATATATATATATATATATATATATCTTCTGAGAAACCGCACTCGGCGAATAAAAACACAAATATAAATATACTTTTAAAACACAGGCACACGAAAATTAGAAGGACACTCACAGAATAATTTGCGGACGTTTCGACGGTCAAGCCGCCATCGTCAACGACAAGAGACTAACTAGTGGTCTGTTACCTCGGGTGGGGGGGGAAGCGGAACAGGAGAAGGGAAGGGGACTGGTGGGGAGCGGGAGCAAGGGGTTGCTATTGGTCAGTGGGCCAAGTTAAGCCCGGGCGATTCAAATGCTCTTAAGCACCAGATGAAAGCCATCTCGCGAGTCCTCAGTTCAATATTAGTTGCTGATTCGGGGAGGGCTTCTAATATAGAGAGAGAGAAACATTTATTGAAGGTCTTACGATGGGAAGCGGTATGTTTAGGAATGGGATCAATGAAGGGAGGACATGTGGTGGAGTGGCGGTGCCCATTCATTCGTATTGAAAGCGGGGTAGTACATTCGCCAACATAAAATGCCGGGCAGAAATTGCACGAGAGACGGTAAACGATATTTGTGGAAGTACAGTTGGCTGCTGAGGAAGGTTTATTGGAAGAGGGCGTAGCAGAAGAGCGTAGGAGGGAGTAACATTTGCACCGAGGACGGTTGCAAGTTGTGGAGAGTGGTGGAGAGGGGGCGGTCGGTTGAAGGGAGGGTTTAGTAGATTTTAAGATATCTCGCAGGTTTGCGGGACGCTTAAAAAATACTGTGGGACATGAAGGTAATAGGAGGGCAGTGGAATTATTATTCTTTAAAATTGGGTATAGATCGCGGAGGATGTTTCTGATTTTATGGGAGCCAGGGAAGAATGTGGTGATGAGGCTGAGTCTGTCAGGATGGTGGGTTTTGGCCCGAGGGGTGTAATTGGCAGAGGGGGGCAGGATTTGATTGGTAAGAAGCTTTTTGGGGTACTCGCGTTCTCTGAGGGAGTGATATAGGTTATCGGTGTATTGTTGAAGGGAGTGGGCGTCGTTACAAATTCTGTGGCCGCGGACAGAGAGGGAATATGGAATGGAGCGCTTGGTATGTGGTGGATGGCAGCTATTAAAATGAAGGTAAAGGTTATGGTTAGTGGGTTTTTTATGGACGGAGGTGATGAATTTGTTGTTTTTTAGTAGGATATTAACATCCAGAAATGTGATGGAAGAGTCAGAGACGGAAGAGGTGAAAGAAACCGAAAAGGAAGAGTTTAGCACAGAAATGAAGGAAGATAGAGATTCACGGCCATGAGGCCAAAGAACAAAGATATCATCAATATAGCGGGCCCAGAAGAGAGGTTTGAGGGGTTGGTTTTTGAGGAAAGTGCTTTCAAGATGGCCCATGAATAGATTTGCATAAGAAGGTATTATTGGTTACGGCAAGCACGTAGACATGCTCACAAAGTTGCTCAATATGGCTGTCACTCCGAGTTCCTCTCTTCATGCCTTTCTCTAGGAATCATACCCAAAAGTCTTATCATTAAACTTCCTCTTTCTGGCACCCCACCTAGTTCTCATCCTAAACTTCACACCTTCATCTATCGTCAATCTTTGGAATACACTCGCATCATCCTTTCCGAATATCAGAGTCTCTACAAGAAGCACCTTTGCGACCTCCTCTCGCTCGTTAAAATTATATCCCTTTCATCCCCCGAATCAGTAACTCTCCTTAATGATATATTCTCTTCTGCACTGCGAAACCAATGTCGTAGACGTGCTACCCACTTGCAGAAACTTTCCACCATTTGCGTTGCTTTTTTGAATAACGGCATTTCTTTGCCATTCCTTGAACTGATGCCCCCTCCCCCTCCCAAGCCCCCTCCACTCTTTCTCTTTAAGCCGGACCTTTTCACCCTCTACAATCTTCCACCCCCCCCACGTGGCCCTCCGGTTTTCCCAAAACGCCGCCCCCAGCCGCATGGGGCCCTCCCACCTTCCGCCCCCACCGCTGACCGCGAAGTGTTAAACCTTTCCTCCTTCTCCCTCGATGCAAACGAGCTTTCAGTGCTCCAAAAGGGATTGTCTTTTTCCCCCACCCCAAGAGTTAACCCAGTGAATATTCTCACTGACGCCCTTAAGTTCTGCCGAAACTTGAGATGGCGTGCTTTCTGGAAAGCCCACCCTAATATCCCGTCCACTCCTTCGTCTATTCGACAGCCCCTCTCCAAATTTCTCCCGCCGTCTCAACGGGAACCTAAAGCACTCCATGCTAATCACCCAGTTGAGATCTTCATTAAACTCTTCCTAACTAAATTATCCGAAAAGTCATTTCTCCAATCACTAACTCCACCAAGTAATCTCACCCGTCCAGAAAAACTCGCGTTAAAAAAATTATCCAACAACAATGAGATCATCATCTCTAAGGCAGACAAAGGATCAACAGTTGTCGTACTGGATAAAAATGCCTACATATCCGAAGGGCTTCGGCAACTTAATGATCCCTCTTCTTATACTCCCCTCCCCCAAGACCCAAACGCTGATTTCCAGAAAGATATAACTTTATTCCTGGAGGAATTCGGACCAGCCGAAGGCATCACTCCCTCCGAAATCGCCATCCTCTCACCCTCTAACTTCAAAACGCCCCATTTCTATATGCTTCCTAAAATTCACAAAACCAACAATCCCGGTCGCCCTATTGTCTCTAGCATCAACTCCCCCACTGAACGGATCTCAGCACTGATTGATCATTACCTGCAACCATTAGTTATGTCTCTCCCCTCCTTCATCAAAGATACCTACCACTTCCTCGACCTCCTGCACGCCATCCCTATCCCTACTAACACTGACCTTCTTATGGCCACAATAGATGTCACTTCCCTCTATACGAGTATACCCCATCATGAAGGAATTGAATCTCTCCGTTTTTATCTCTCCCAACGCCCTAAACCACATCTTCCCTCCACCAACTTTATTGTTAAATTAACAGAATTAGTATTAACTAAAAACGCCTTTTCCTTCAACAATCAAGTTTTCCTTCAGATCAAAGGGACCGCCATGGGTACTCGCATGGCACCTTCTTATGCAAATCTATTCATGGGCCATCTTGAAAGCACTTTCCTCAAAAACCAACCCCTCAAACCTCTCTTCTGGGCCCGCTATATTGATGATATCTTTGTTCTTTGGCCTCATGGCCGTGAATCTCTATCTTCCTTCATTTCTGTGCTAAACTCTTCCTTTTCGGTTTCTTTCACCTCTTCCGTCTCTGACTCTTCCATCACATTTCTGGATGTTAATATCCTACTAAAAAACAACAAATTCATCACCTCCGTCCATAAAAAACCCACTAACCATAACCTTTACCTTCATTTTAATAGCTGCCATCCACCACATACCAAGCGCTCCATTCCATATTCCCTCTCTGTCCGCGGCCACAGAATTTGTAACGACGCCCACTCCCTTCAACAATACACCGATAACCTATATCACTCCCTCAGAGAACGCGAGTACCCCAAAAAGCTTCTTACCAATCAAATCCTGCCCCCCTCTGCCAATTACACCCCTCGGGCCAAAACCCACCATCCTGACAGACTCAGCCTCATCACCACATTCTTCCCTGGCTCCCATAAAATCAGAAACATCCTCCGCGATCTATACCCAATTTTAAAGAATAATAATTCCACTGCCCTCCTATTACCTTCATGTCCCACAGTATTTTTTAAGCGTCCCGCAAACCTGCGAGATATCTTAAAATCTACTAAACCCTCCCTTCAACCGACCGCCCCCTCTCCACCACTCTCCACAACTTGCAACCGTCCTCGGTGCAAATGTTACTCCCTCCTACGCTCTTCTGCTACGCCCTCTTCCAATAAACCTTCCTCAGCAGCCAACTGTACTTCCACAAATATCGTTTACCGTCTCTCGTGCAATTTCTGCCCGGCATTTTATGTTGGCGAATGTACTACCCCGCTTTCAATACGAATGAATGGGCACCGCCACTCCACCACATGTCCTCCCTTCATTGATCCCATTCCTAAACATACCGCTTCCCATCGTAAGACCTTCAATAAATGTTTCTCTCTCTCTATATTAGAAGCCCTCCCCGAATCAGCAACTAATATTGAACTGAGGACTCGCGAGATGGCTTTCATCTGGTGCTTAAGAGCATTTGAATCGCCCGGGCTTAACTTGGCCCACTGACCAATAGCAACCCCTTGCTCCCGCTCCCCACCAGTCCCCTTCCCTTCTCCTGTTCCGCTTCCCCCCCCCACCCGAGGTAACAGACCACTAGTTAGTCTCTTGTCGTTGACGATGGCGGCTTGACCGTCGAAACGTCCGCAAATTATTCTGTGAGTGTACTTCTAATTTTCGTGTGCCTGTGTTTTAAAAGTGTATTTATATTTGTGTTTATATATATATATATATATATATATATATATGCATACGTGCCCTAGGTGTAACGAGCGATAACAATGCTTTTACTCTCACGGGGTGGGAGGAAGGTTTGGGCGAAGACAGTGTCTTGATCCCTTTACCATTTATCCCTCTCTCCCACACCCGAAGACCTTTCTCCAATCGACACGAAATGTATGACTGTGAACGGATCTCATCTCTAAATTGAAGTTTAAGTCAACGCATCAGAGTTTTCAGAGGCCTTCCTTCTGACGCCAAAGAGTGGTTTTCATTTAAACTTCATTCTTATTTAAAATTGTAATTGTAAGAATGCATTGTTAATCCAATGAGCCGATGTTGAGAATTGTTAAAACGTTTTTCCTCTATTAAATGGAAAAGCACAAAAAATTATTTTTGGTCGTTAATACATGTATCGATCCTTTGGATTATCAAATTGTCACTCCTAGCCTCGGCGTGTTTATGTGAGGGTAAAAATGTTTTAGCCCTGACTTTCCACCTTAGAGGAGGACTAATTCTAAAATACACCTCGTTGGATTATTGAAACCTAATGGTAGCCTACCTGGAAATTTCAATCTTGGTTCTAAATTTTACGGAGTAATAGGAATGACTAATTTCTTGTACTTCGATTAAACGTGACTGGATACATTTCTTTTGTGATTCACTAGGTTCACAGTAATAAAGACCTAACTTGGCCTTATAAGATTTGCGGCTGAAACTTTATAGGATTATGCAATAATGAAGTCTGAATTTCACCAGAATCAATATTTTTCAAATGGATAAGCACATATCCTTTTTGTGAAATTATTGGCATTTGTGAAGAAAGTAGATTGCACACAGACAGAGAAATATTTATTGACGTATCGCAATGGAAAATAATAAGAGAAATGTAGGAAGTGTGGCCATTTTGCAGACCACAATTTGTTTCCATAATGTAAGAGTAACGAGCACTCAACTATTTGCGACAGAAAAATGGACGAATTGGAAGCAGAAATGGGGGGTGGAGGAGAAATAAAAAGAGACGATTAAATACTGGGGAAGTAATGAGAACCTAGGAAAGAAGATCAGCTGGTGGTGTTTGACGCACCACGTGCTACTCCACGCTTCCCACACAATGTCTGTTGATTTTTAATTATTAAAAATTCATTCAGAGAAATTATGTATTGTTATATAATATTGTTTTCGGTTTGCGTGGTACGTATCACATGATGACAGAAGAATATTTGGAAAAGTGAAAAAATTAATTTAATATTATCGTTTTTTTAACGGTAGTACTTATGGGAAGGTTCAAAGGATTATTTGAAAGTGATAAAAGTTTACTAAATAAAAAAATGGGATGCAGGCCTTTACGCTCACTTACACCCATCAACAATTATTTGTCATTGGATGAAATAAAGAAAGATTTTGGCGCACGTGAATATCAATCGGAATTTATTCTCGACCTCTTTTAATATACGGTGCAAATGTCATCTTGAGTTTAGGTCAAATAATATATATATATATATATATATATATATATATTATAATATTTCGTTCAAACAGGTGGTGAAAGAAAGAGTATAGGAAACACATAAAATGTGATGACACAATGGTGATGTGAAGATGGAATGTTAATTTTAAAGAGGGAAAAAGTTTAAAAAAAAAATATATATATATATTTTTTTTAAAAACTTTTTCCGACGTTTCGGTCCTTTATTAATTACCTCTTCAGGGCTATAAACAAATGATACATGATGTTGAAAATGTTTTACAATTATTTTCTAATTACATAATGGTTAATTTACAGACATTAAACATAAAAATACATGGACATATTCAAGATTGTTACCTTTAAAGTTTTGTGCTGTTTTTATTTACAATTTTAATTTGGTTGCTTGGATCCAAAATTTCTTTGTTGAAAAGTTGTACGTCATTTGTTAAGTTATGATAAATTTGGCTTAGATAAGTATAGGTATAGCAAAACTTGACGGCAGTCAGATGCGCGAAGCTTGGCAACGGGGAGGGGAAGGCGCGCGTGGAAGGGGTCGACAAAGGAGCGGAGGGGAGGGGAGGGGACATGGTGGGAAATGCTGCCAACATGACTGTACTAAACTTTAGAGGGCGAGAAATTGTTAGCGGTACGTTACACGGTAATGATTTGCGATCCAAACTAATCCGCAGCAAAGTACATATACTGATAGATTTCGCAACGCGTCCCTATAACATTGAAAGGCTGCTTATTTCAGAATTGGATAGAGTAAAGTCGGAAATAACTTCATTAGTAAGAAAGAAAGCATTGAAAATGTGATCAGAAATTTTGAATTTATTTAAATTAAGGGCTACAGAGGAAAAAGTTATATTTGCTTTATTAAAACAAAGAATGTTGATTTGATTTATTCTTTATTCTGAATGTCTTTTCAATTATTATGCTTTTAATTTTCAAATATAAAATACGTTGGGTATTGTATTCTTTCAGAAATTTGCACACAAAAATCTTTTTAAAACGGCTATTACACTTCAGTCGAAATTGCACTCTTTAATGCCTAAAGACACAATTTCGCTACTGATTTACAAATCCATTCCCCCCCGTCCCCCGAAATGAAATCAGCCACTGATTATAAGGAACAGACAGGACAATTCGTCCCTCAACTCAACTTTTACAGCACATAAAGGAACGCACACTCTTAGATACTTATAAGACATTGAATGACCCTTATGACATTGGTAGCTGGAAATGGTAATCTGTACAGGGGTGACAGTAGCGAAAATATAAAAAAATAACTTTTTATTCCAAACAAAGAATATGAAAACAAAAGCTTACGAGCGTCAATCACTGTCCCGCTCCTCACTTTCCGAATGACTTTCCAAGTTGATCTCAACTATTTCTACTAAATTTTCCATGTACACTTATAATAAAATATATTCCTACTCCGTACGTTTCACTTTTGAGCACACAGTTTTCTACTCTTCCCTGTCTATTGCTCTAAATATTTCCTCAACTATATTCTTCACATCCTCATTTTAGATGGAGTTCGATTCGTAGTAGTATAGAATGCAAAAAGAACTCATAAAATGAAAAGAGGTGACGAATCTAAATGAAGTGGTGTTGGAATTAAAAGTAAAGGAACTCTGATTATTTTCATTACTTTGAAAGAGTTGTTGTTTTGTTGATTGTTGCACTATGTATTTTGGCTGGTTGGCGTCAAGGGGTTTATTGATAGAAAAAAGAAGAGGGAGATTGCTGAGCAAGAGTGGGGATGTGCTTTGTACTTTTGTATGAAAGTTGCTTTGCATTATAATGAAATTGCTGCAAAAGATATTGAAGATTTAATTAAAAGTAGTCCGACGTTAAAAAACAAATACCCAATCTTCTCGTATTCCACGCAAGTGCCTACGTTCAGGTTCAATAAATGCATTACAGAGTGATAATGTCTTATTTCATAGGAAATATAACGTTTCATAGGAAATATTTACAGCATTTGATTACAACAAAAACACTGCTCGACTTTTCGTAAAAAGTCTACAAACCTAACTGCTCGTCTCTGCTTCGCGATCCAATTCTGAAATCACACCTGCTTCATAAGGATCCCAAATACAAGAAGCTAATTAATTATAGGTCCTAGATCTCTGTCACCTTGATCGCATATTTCCGAATATGTTTAATCCTAGATAGATCCTAACTAATTGTGACCCCTAAATATTTAACGGGCTCTACGTTGACTATTTCTGATTTGCTTATTTTGTAAGATCGTTCTAGTGTATTTTCTTTCTATAAAAATGTACTGAAATGCATTTATTTAAGTTTGCCTCCAACTGCCATTTTCGTACCAGGATTTCTACAAAATCCTTTGTTAATAAGTCTTCCGCACTTCCGCTCTAAACCACTTCAAAATCTCTCGTACAAAACAGCGTCGTCGGCAAATAGTCTAACATAACTGTAAACGACCGTACTGATGTCATTACTCGTGTCATGTCATAATATATTATATAGTATTCTATTATTTTATTATTTCATATTTGCATTTTACCTGTGAAGTAACATGGTTATAATTTGTTAAGTTATACCCGTATTTATTTTGAGCAACGTTAAATTTCACGCTCCCGCGGATGCGAATAAACATTTGAGCTTTTTGATGTTGGCAAGAAAGGAATGCGACTGAGAGAACCCTGGCGGTCTCACGCGGATACTGCCTTACTCCCCCGCGAGGAGCGATTTTGAGGACAATAGACTCGTCCGCTGACAATGGTCTTCTGCGCAAATGCCGTCAAGTTTCGCGAGACCTTATAATGCCTGTTCTTTTATTGCAACTTATTTATTTTTGGATATGAGATATTAAAAGAAATGTACCATATATCCAGAAATAAAAAAAGTTGCAATAAAAGAACAGACATTACTTAATATCTAAGCAAAATTTATCATAATTTAATAAATGACACATATAACTTTTCAACAAAGAAATGGAACCAAGCAACCAAATTAAAATTGTAAACAAAAACAGCACCAAACTTTAAAGGTAACAATCTTGAATATGTCTATGTATTTTTATATTTAATGTCTGTAAATTAACCATTATGTAATAAAAAAAGAATTGTAAAACATTTTCAACATCATGTATCATTTAGCCCTGAAGATGGATCAATAAAGGTCCGAAACGTCGGCAAAAGTTTTAAACAAATACATATATATTATTTGACCTAAACTCGTCACATTTGCATCATACATGAATATTAACTAATATATTACTTCAAGAACCTGAAAAATGATCGATAATCGGCTAGAGGTAACTTTGCCATAAACGCTGGAAAATAATTGGCGAGTCGTTTGAAATTGGAAGTTGCCTTGTCATATAGCAGGAATTATATTTTTACAAGAAATATGTTTATAGGTCTAAATTGTACGATATTAATTTGAAAAGTTTCCCTGAAAGTGCACATAACTCGTGTAAAGGAAGAGCAGTAACCGATGAAATTGAGTGGTTTTAACCATTTACATTGAAATATATTGATTGCAGCGCATGGCCAATGAGGTGAAGGATTACAGTCATGCCCTGTCGTGGTTACACCCAACTTGCATTCTTTAAGAAGTTCACCGTTTTGCTCAGAAAAGGGAAAATCGATTTTCGCCCTAATATGGATTATACATTTGCATTGTTGCAATATTTCGCCTAGAGGGAAGCCAAACACAGGCGTAGATAAAGTCCACATATCCAGAAATCTTAGAACGTTTATAAAATTATGTCAACGCCGTATTTTGAATTAAATTCAAGAATCAGAACTTTTTTGGTTGCGCCAAAATTTCTTAACACCTTTAAAAACTACCGTTCTGTCGCATTTTCCAAATACAGCAAATTCCAAATATCAGTCTTTCAACGGTTGAACCTTGAAATAAATTAAAATAAGAAAGAGTAAAATTTTAAAACGTAGTTATCCCTAACCGTGCTTTGAAAAAAACGGGGATGTTGTTTTTTTGTTTTCACAGCAGTGGTGAATGAATATTGGCTATTTTATCAAAACGTTTATATTTTATGTCCCGACATTTTATCCAATTTTTGCTCGTAGACTTTTTTTTGGTGGTCTCATCATTACCAAATATCATGATATCATGGCGCTCTTTGTTATTAGTTTTGATAAACCTATTTCTACGTCAGTGTGAACACTCACATATTCACTTGGCTTTATTGAATTGTATTTAAGCAGCGTGAGAGGCTAAGGAAGGGGTGGACTCATATCCTTTTAAGTTGGGGACCACCGTAAAATGATTTTAATGTCATTTTATTCATATTATATCTACTTGTAGAAAAATTTGTCCTCTATCTGATATGAACAACAAAATAATACCTTTCCACGCTATTTTATTCTATAATTGAACTTGTAATTACATGGTGTTCAATGAAGGAATGAGAGAAACACGCGGAAAATATTATTTTTCCATAAAATATAAATGCCATTTGTGTGGAAAACTGTCTCTAAGAAGGAAATAATCCAGAGAAATTGAATAAAAATAAAATACAGGCCTCTGACACCTTACTTCTTTAGTTATTAGGGAATTACTGCCGTAATTGAAGTCAAAATACGGTAATTCGTAGGAAATGGCGCTGCAGTGGGCTCCTATGGCTGGAAAATAGTGTTAATTTAAAATACATTTGTGGAATAATAATCTGAATTTTTTCTACCTTACTTTTGGGTTTCTAATGGTAACGCATTTCATCAGCGGAAGCAGGATTTTTTGGACAAAATATAAAAGATGTGGAATTTAGTAATTGTTTTGACTCACACAGTCGCGGCGGAACCTCCTTAAGGAGAAAGAGGGAGAGAAAGAGAGAGAGAAGAGGGACGTGACAGATGTTTAACGAGGGGGAACACAATCGTAAGGGGTTAAGGAAGGAGAGAGGAGGGTTCCTTGTGACCCTCCTCTTCGCTCTCCCAGCGCCACATGACCAAGTTTTCCCTCCCTCCCCCCTCTGTCCTTTTGCTTGTCCTGAATAATAGACGCAATATGGCGGCGCTCGCGTTTAAATATCCATTCCTATTTCCCTCCTCCCCGGATAATGGCCGGATTTCGATTTTCTTCTTTGGCGCACGCGATTGTCTCAACTCTGATTAACGATTGGGTCAGCACTCCCTTCTGGGCACATTTATTTATTCCCTTTTATTATTGCTGTCGCGATCACGCACGCGATTGGAGGACACTTGCATGCCTCGCTCTGTTTAAAATGTCAATGGAGGGTGACTTGTGTTCCACCACCACCGCGTGATAAATTCATCATCATCTCGTTCGCGGACAGACAATCGAAGCTTTGGTTCAAAGAAGGCCTCAAGTCTTTTCTGTCTCTTTTTATTTCACAATCATTGGAGAGATTATTTTGACATAGTTTGAATTAATGTAGTTTTCAAGTTGTTTCTAGTTATGGTCTTGGCATTTTACTGCAGTGTGCCTCGTCATTATCTCTCCATTGTTTTGTGATTTAGATGTTGCATCAAAGGAATTAATTCAATCAATATCCCTCTTCTTCGTGGAAATTATTCTTCCATTGCTATGATTTCCTCTTTTGTGCTGCCTCGTATTACTTTCTCTTTGATCATCTACGGCTATGATGGTTGATATATTTCTAAAGGCAAAGGCTAGTAGAGGTCAAAAGTAATATCGGTGTGTGCGATCTATTTTCCGATCTATCTCCTGAGTCTCGTTATTATCCGTTGACGTCCAAACAAAAGAGTCCACTTTGACTCGGCTCCCATATTTACATCCTTAGCTGTCTTTCTCACATCTTCATTTTCCATGCCCAAATGCGGTTCATTTAAATGTTCATGCTCACTAATATAAAACACTGTCTCCGGCGTTACTCTGTGGAACTCTTTCATTTTAATAATAAAAAAAGCACTTGGTTGTTATCCCACACTTTATTTTAATGAAACGACCCGGGTTTCAGCATATCATGCCATCTTCAGGTAAACCTGATGCTGAAAATGCTGAAACCCGGGTCGTTTCCTTAAAATTAAGTGTGGGATAACAACCAAGTGCTTTTTTTATTATCAACAAGTTCATGCTCACGCCTGGAGTGAATTTTTCTTCTTCAATGCTAATCTACGTGCTGAGAACTCCACTCTTCACTTCCCTACTTTCCTTACTTATAAAGATTGTTAAATATTTTTGTAACATAGGAATTTGAAAAGAAGTAATTTCCGCTTTTTTGAGTTCCAAAGCAGTTAAGCTGCACTATTAAGTAAATAAAACCCGAATATTCCGCAGCTGATCTCTAAAGGTGTTTCTTGTCCGTGTGACATACCCTTCCTGGCTTCGACGTAAAAATCTTGGATTAATAGTGTATTTGTTTATTGTGCAGTACATGAGAATGAATGTGGCCGAGTACTAAAAGAGCTCTAGAAAACTTTGGATTAATTGTTTGAATAAAGTAACCGAGACCATTATTGCTACCGTTATTACAATGCTCAATGATATCGATGGGGAAATATGGATCCCTAAGAGGCATTTTGTAAAAGATTTGCGCGCTGTAAAAGGATATGGATCGGATGAAATACTCCCCATAACGAACCCCTCAATCACGAGTTCATTAGGAAAAGGGTTCATTGAGATTCTTACAATAAAGAAATAAGGAACTCATGTATCTTAAATTGTGACAAGAAAAGATCTTTTTCTCCCACTTTGGTGGAAATGTATTTTTCCCCCATATTCGTCTTTAAAATGACTCACTTATGATCGTCGATAATCAGGAAGATATTTCACCAACTGCTGGTTGATCGTTCGTGGTTTTTGATGGTAAATATAAAACGCAATGAAATTTAAAAAATGTCTTTAGTTTTTAAATTAGTCATAAAAACACAACGTTTCAAACGCAATGGTATCCATTGCGTTTGAAAGTTTTCTGTCTGTTAAGAGGTTATATTCTCTTTTTGGATTTTGGAATTGCGAGAGCTTTTAGATTTGTAGATCCCGAGTAGTTCATAATTATATCCGAAAAATAAAATATAAATTCCTTTTAGAATTAGTTTGCATAATGTTTTTGTTTCGTTAATTTGTTATCAAAATACCCACATCAGGAGTGTATACCCTTTTCAGCTGTTATTGAAGGGGCTGATTAGGTACCCATTACTTGCTCCTGATAGGGTTACTCCCGGCAAATAGATTGCATGATAAGAACTCGACCGCAGAGTAAGTTATCTAAGCAGCCTCTGTCCCTTAATCTGGTGTCACAGGGCTCTGACCCCAGCGGAGCGGAAATTTAAATTGCGGCTGTACGACGTACGTCTTTAAAACACTTTAGGGGAAGGAAACAGTAAATCATCTAAATCGTCTCGTCTGTCCTTGAATATCAATTTAAAAGTAATATCAAATCCTTTTGTCCCCCTGTTTTGATTGAGGATTATGGAGAAATGATAAATCGAAATCCTGAATTCTCAAAAAACGCTGAAAAGACACGGCACTAAAATATTAAAATGCAGGTTTTTGGTGTTTTTCAACTCGTTACAACCCTTAAAAAAATCTGAAAAATTAATGGTTACAGGCGATGCTTAAATGCATAAATTAATGACATCTAATAGTGGTAACTCTTTTGTTCTAAAAAACAGTTAAAACTTCTACTAAACTGCTGTTTTTGCGAAAATTGTAAATTGAAGAATATGGCATTCAAGACGTTTTTAGATGCCTCCCAAAAAACGAAAAAAAATTCAAACAAACTGGTGTGATTTGTTCCTCGGCTAAGAGCTTAAACCCTACTCCATGAGAGCACGTATAGGAACGGTAATACGCGCTCTAAGCGGAGCAAGTCGTCTCCACGGTATTTACGAGACGCGTGACGTCAGACGCGGGAAGTCAGCCGATATTTTAGTGCGATCTCTCTCTGGCCGAGATGATTTGCGTCCCCGGATTATTTCTGGTGTCCGAAAGAAGAAAAAAATGCCGCCTTCGTATGAAATCCTCATTCATGCGCCGCGGCATGGAAACGGAGAAATCGCCAATCTTCTCTTTCTGCTCGCAATTGAATGATGTAGAGCAAACACAATTCCTATGTACCTACCTTGAGTGTGATGTCGTGGGGATATTCTACGAGATTAAGGGATTCCACCACGAATCCCACCGTATCCGGCGTCATAGGAATCTGTTTGCTCTGGCCCTCGACGTAACGCATTGTGTGAACAGCGCTAAAGCCATCGCCTGCTCTGTACATATACATGCGAGAACACATGTTTTGTACAAAAAAATCGTATAAACAGTTTTTACGACACCTATAGCCGCCAGGAGCGTGCATGGCAACAAAAATTTTGGAAATGCTGTTTTAAGATGCCAAACATAGTAAAATTTATCTAGGCTCAAAAGCGATTGAGACGATTATTCGGCAAGAAACTATTTCGTCCGTACTATTTCCTGTCGTTTCTAAGGCCTTATGGTAACAAAACCAAGGTAATAAACCATATGGTAATAAAACCAAGGTAAAGGTGTTAGGGATTCTGTTTTAACACTGTCTATTAAACTTAACATTAAGTAAATAAAAAGGCGTTTTTGACTTCACTCTCACGAGTTGTAATGTTTGATATTTTACGACCATACGCACTAATTAAACGATAAAACAATATTTTTGTATCTGCATATCGACATTAACTGTAAAAATTGGCTACTTAATAGACGTAAAATTAAGAATGGCACCCCGGTACACTAGGAGTGCTATCTGTCATCTATATATATACATATATATATATATATATATATATATATATATATATATATATATATATATATATATATATATATACATAAAAGGAAAGGAAATAAATATAAAAGTATATGCTAGCAACAAGGCGTTGAGGTTGGGGAAGGATAGGAAAGTAAATAAGTGGACACTCACAGGCAGATGATCAATGACGACACCGGTGTCCACTGCTTAGGGGTAGCTTTCGGGCTAAGGACCCTTCTTCAGCTGGAGGAAATTCACTACTAAGGAGTGTCACACTGGAGTTAGGTGTTTAGGGTATGTCTTGGTAAAACTACTTCCTTAGTAGTGAATCTCCTCCAGCTGAAGAAGGGTCCTTAGCCCGAAAGCTACCCCTAAGCAGTGGACACCGGTGTCGTCATTGATCATCTGCCTGTGAGTGTCCACTTATTTACTTTCCTATCCTTCCCCAACCTCAACGCCTTGTTGCTAGCATATATATATATATATATATATATATATATATATAAATGGATGTTTGTATATCTATCTCTCCGAGATTAATAGACTTCGACACCGTTTCACCGATCACCATGAAAGTTGGCTCATGTATGTATTTTTTCAAGGAGAACGTTTTTATCTAAAAATTCCTTAGGGCCCCAAAAGGTCCCAAAAAGTTTGGTGGTTTAATCTACGAATTGGGTTTTCTGCAGTGGTTTCATTTTTAGCTTTTTAAAACTACTTCCGCTCAAGATAGAGGATTGGGATTTTTTTATCAAATGGCTAAAAGAATGAAGTTTATAATTCTTTCAATCAATTATCTTTTCCTATACGTTTTTGTCTGAAAACCGCGTTTTAAGCTGCAAAAACGCACATTTTCTCAGAAATCAACAATAGCATATTTCCTTGACAACCAGATTTTGGTCTCTAACGCATTTAATTACTTTGTTAAAAGCTGATTAGGAATGCTAAGCATTGGGTTTCATGCAGTGGTATATTTTTTTCTCAGAAATCAACAACTGCATATGTCCTTGACAACCAGCTGTGGTCTTGAACGCATTGGAAATTCATTTTACTCAGTTAACCTAATTAGGAATTCAAAGCATTGGGTTTTGTGCAATGGTTAAAGTCTTTTGCTTTTAAAAAATACTTTCACTCAAGATATAGATCTAAAAATTATATTATCGGATACCCGAAGGAATGAAATTTTTCATTTTCTTCAATCGATTCTCCTCTTGTATGATAATTTATAAAGGAAATGTTATCCCGAGCTTCGCAGGGGTAATTCAGCTATACATATATAAAAATTTTATGGTGTCTGTATGTCTGTCTGTCTGCCTGTTGCTCCATCACTCAAAAACTACTGGACCGATTGAGCTGAAATTTGTCACGTAGATAGAAAATTTAGGTATCTTGCTGTAACATAGGCTATATTGAAAAGCTTTTGGGGCCCCCAAAGACTCCAGGACCAACAACCTGGTGGTCCATGCTAAGCTTTGGGTTCGGTGCAGTGGTTTCATATTTTGCTTTTTAAAAGTACTTTCACTCAAGATAGAGATCCGGGATTTTTTTATCGGATGACTGAATAAATAAAGTTCCTTTCTATTGATTTTTTTAGGCTTCATATATGTCCGAAAATTATATTTTAGCTGAAAAATCTCATATTTTTCTCTAAAATCAGCAATAGCTAATTTTATTGACAACCAGAGATTTGATTTCAAAGAATATTCATGCCTCTAGCATTTGAATATAATGTTTTTCTGCAGGCCCATCATAACACGTAGAATGGAAATCTGTATAAGACGGGCCCAGATTCCCAAGGGCCCCATGATAGATTGCTTCAGGGGGTAATCGATAAATTCAATGCATATTTACAACAAGTTTACTCTTCAAAGTCTATTCTCATAGTAGCTCTCATAGGGGCACTGCATGTATATGAGAGAACACTTAAGTAGTAAACGATACACATAAAGGAATAAAAGAGGCTACGCAAGCAATTAAACGTGCAAGAATATTTATGTTCAGCGAATAGTAATGGTAATAATGCCTCTCTTGCTACAACAAACACAGCTTTGTTTAATATCGTTTAATACTCAGATGTATTACACGTAGTGGAACCGCCTGCCTCTCATTACGATTGTGAACTGTTTTTTAGACCAATTGCCACATCATAAACGTTACAAAATATTTATATAAGTTTAAAAGTGTTATAGTGCAGTTAACATTAATTCCATCATCGAGTTGCCCATTAAAGAGTCTCACTCGCCGCTGTGTCTCCCCTCCTTGGACTTAAAAATATATCCGTAAACATGCCTAATAGAATAAAGGGTAACCTTTCGAAAAAATCTTCTAAAGCATGAGGAATGTCTTCTTGGTGAGTAACTGAGTCCTTGCATGAAAAACGATAAAGGTTAGACATGGATGCTCGAAGACATGTCCACCAGCGATCGCATGAGTATCTCCCCGTGGTTTTTCTCGGGTTACGCTAAGAAATGCACAAATTTCATCCCAACCCAACCTACGGTCGGGCAACCAACTATAAATCAGGTTCAAATATAGATCCATCTCTTTCGGAAGTTTACTCTGTTTTAACATGGCGGAAACTTTTATGACGTCACTACATGCTTCTCAACCGAAAGAAGAGCGGAAATTCTGCACAATGAACGACATCCGTGCATGAAAATCGGCAAGTGCACCAAGATCAATCACCATAGATTTTTATTTAGCAATCGTAACTAATGATAATGGTTACTCTTTACACCGAAGTCGCAGTCCGGGTGACGGTGGATTGATAGGTAAAATAAAAATGGCTACCGCCACAAATGCTCCTTTTGACGTTGTTAACCGCTGGATTGTACCCTACTTTCCAATCCTGATAAAGATACTAAACGCACAGATCAAAATTGAATAGCGCTACTCAATTAAGTCCTTGAATTCATATATATGTATGTATAAAATGGAAGCGATGAAGCCTTCAATCACTCAGAAGACGGCTCAAGAGAACCGGAGGGACGAGGTGACCATCTATCAACCTGGGTGCTATTTAAGTGGTAATGAGTCTGCGTGGCCCATATTTAGGTTTCCCGTCGTGAAAAAGGACCAAGAGTCACTCATCTCTCCGTGCACCTGGAAAATGGTCAGCGTGTCTACTACAATGAACACAACGTACAAGATAGGTTACAAACTCCTTAAATGACCACTCTGAAACTATTCTTCAGCATTTGTGGTTTTCTTATAAAATAAGGTCAATGTTTTTCACACGCATTGAATTTCAACGGGTACCTTCCGCTTTCCACTACGTTTCTTTTTAATTATAAACCATCATCTATGTATTATAAGCATACCAATATTCGGTTTTCGAGTTTTTATCTTTTTGATATAAATTTAAAAGCGATTTAATTATATTTTTGCTACTCGAAATTATTTCCCTTTTGTATAAACAGCACTACTACATTATTTTCAAGTTTTTTCTCTCCCGTTGAGAATCAACATGTATTTTCGCTAGACTTAAAAAAAAACAAATGAAGTCATGCCCAAACGTTTGCTTTGGCGGAATGTAATATTTTGTATAATTCTAAAAAACAGATGACGTAATTACTGGATCTTATTCAATAAAATGAAATTTAACGTTATCTTCCCATTTAGTTTCCAGCTAAATATATTTCAACATATATTTCAGCCTTCATCATTAATATAAACAAGGAGGTTATGTGAATAATTCTTGTTGAAAGTTGGAATTAAGCCTTATGCTATCTATAAATTGCCCGAAAAATATTTAAGGAGTATAATGTAACATTTCATTTTAATCTTGTACATGGATATATATTCAGTAAAATTGCACGTGCCGCAATATTTATTTTTTTTTCTCTAAATTTTTCTTATGAGTAACATATATTTTTTTTCTCATTTAGGGACACTAATGTGATGCGTAAGAGTTGTCCGGTTGTCGAATAGCCAAAGCCTTTGATGTTTATCCACCCTAACTTTCAAATCGTCTCACTGTCTGGTTTATCATCATAATTTTCCATTTCGTTCATTAGGTGCCTTAAAGTTGGTTGTCAATTTCGCACCTTACCATTTCCAGGAAAGATTTTTATAACCTTTTTACTTTACACTAAACTAGTTTTCCACAATACGAGAGTGCTTCATATGGATGAAATTAACATTTTATAATCCTTCATGGAGCCTTAGGGTATTGCATTTCAAATAAAACGTTCGAATTTGTAATACGTACTTTCTGTAGAAATTAAAATCATTTCATACATTTTTAATTATCATATTCACATTTTTGAAAAATCATAAAAAATAGCTAATATTAGCAAAAAGCTGTACATCGTGTAACTTTGAATCCCCTCGTCTACTCATAGTTTGAAAATTTTAATCAATCAAGTCCAAAACCGCAGCAAGTGAGAAAGAATAAGCAGTGCCGCTATCGCGTGTCGTTCCCGTTTGGGAGAAGTAAAGGTTCCCTGGGCTGAAAAGAAATACAGACTGACCACCAGTATGCTCGTGAGAAGAGTAATACCTCACGAAAGGAAACCATATATTATACAAGAAAGACATCTCAAAAGCGGAAAGTAAGATATTTCATTTTAGTTTATCAACTAATTGAGGGATTTAATTGCAAAGTATATATTAATGACTATTAAAGAAAAACCAATCGAAGTTTCTTGTTAAAACATCGCGGGGATATGTATGATATTTAACAAAAAATTAATATCTAATGTGTATCTGATAATTAACTCTATTTAAATTTGGTACAAAAAACCCGTTTATGAATGAATCACAAGTACGTTATTTAAATTAAAAGTGTTGGTTCCAAGTAGTGATGGGCCATTTCATAACGATCCGTTCCTTTGGAACGTATCCACTGATGGAACGAGAAGGAACGAATCCGGTTGTGGAAATATTCTCGTTCCAAAGGACCGAAAGGATTCGAAGGATCGAAAGGAATCAAATAAAGGAAAGGATTCATAGGTTATAGGAAGGGAATCAATTGAATGAAGGGAATGCAATGTGATTAACAAAAATAATCAGAGGAAAGAGAGGACTCTACCAATTCGCAGAGATGACAGGCCATGTACTTTGAAGACGAGGATGGAATGACGTTTGTTAATATGTTATAGGTACATCGAACGGCAAAATATTATAAAATAAACGTTGGATTACAGAATAAATATATCGGAAGTCCTCAAACATAACATTTAGTGAAGAATTGCCATTTTTGCGGTTTTTTTACTATAGCTCATAAACTAGGATTCTGATCTGAAAACTATTTTTTGCGGGCATTTAGATGTCATGGTTACCTACAACTTCGTGCTTTATATTTTTTTCTATCTCTTATAGTACTCAGGTAGCATGGTGCCAAAGTCGAATTTTGGTAAAACTGTCAAATGTTTCTTTCCTTCACGCCTCTACTGGTGGGGATACGACATTGAAACATGACAGGCGCATGCTTTGCATGCGCCTGTCATGTTGTAAAAACCTGTCATGTCGGATCTCGAATCTATTAGGCGGTTTTTTTTAGATCTCATTCAGGCCTACAATTCTCTGCTATTCGTTTTTTTTATCCCTCGTAGTTCTCTGGGAACATGGTGCCAAAGTGGGCTAATTCATGAAACCCCCTTTCTTTTTTTAAACAATTTCTTTCTCTCACGCCCTTAATAGTGTAGGTACGACCTAGAAAGTCGGCAAGGGTATGCACCTTGAAATGATTTTTACGGATAATTAGCGAAAACCCGGATTCTCTTGTAGTTCTATGGTAACATGCTGCCAAAGTGATATTTTCGAATGTTTTTCCCCTCACGTCTCCTAACTGCTAAACTAAGAGTCTGATCTCGAATCTGTTGGGCGGCTTTTTCTAACAATTATAGTTCGCTGGAAATATAGCGCCAAAGTTGGATTTTCTGTTTTTCCACTGTAGCTTCTAAACTAGAAGTCTTATTTCAAATCTGTTGGGTGGTTTTACCTAGATCTCATCGAGACCTACAACTTTATGCCTATTCTTACTCTCTAACACGTGTAGTTTGCTGTAGACATGGCGCCAAAGTCGGATTTTCCGGATGTTTTACTGTAGTTTCTAAACAAGAATTTCGATCACGAATCTGTTGGGCGGTTTTTTCTATATCTCATTCAGGCCTAAAACTTTCTTCAATTCGTTTAGTTCATTTCTCGTAGTTCTCATGCAACATGGTGTCATAGTCGGCTATTCGTGAATCTTTCGAATGTATCTTTCCCTCACGCCTTCACCAGTGTAGACATTACCTTGAAACTCGATAGGCACATGCGCCATAACATGAAATTTACGGATAAGTAGCAAAAACTCCCGCGTAGTTCTCTGGCAACATGGTGCCAAAATGAAAATCTCGCATGTTTCTTTCTCTCACGCCTCCACTGACTAAGACGTTGGGGGCGCAGCCCCCTAGCGAGCAAAGCGAGTCTCTCTATAACTATCCAACACACGGGTATGTGTCTTACATTTCTAAAATGCGCATTCCTTGCAATTTCACTGGGTTTACAATGTCATTTTCATTACTAACGGGAGTTTTTCACAAAAAAATATATATTAGCTGGGTTGACGGAAAGTCAGATTTACCTTCATTATCTTCTGTAGGTAGCGTGATTCTAGCCCATAATGGGATACTTTGTCGGCCGTGGTCGCCGTGGTTAAGTAAGTATCACCTCTGCATTTCTTTTGAAAGTGTCATATTCGCCTATCATTTAAATGATTTGAAGCAACGAGTAATTGACGAGAGCAAATAGTACGAATCATATTGAATCATATCATTGCCATATACCCTAATGCCCAAATTCCCAGGCGCCACTTAGAAAGGAACTAATCTTCAAACTCGTACATTTTAGTGAACGAGAACGAAAGGAACGAGTCCGAGGAAAGAACGAAACTGTCCATCACTAGTTCCAAGAGTTAGTTCCTCCACCACTCCAACATGATAACTTTTGAACAAAATTTTGGTTTGCTCTACTGATTCCTACCTCTTGCCACAGTATGTCTCTGCTCGCTCCTAGGCCAATTATATGTAGCTTCCCTTGTAAATAGACTTCTACTACCTTAGCAGCTATAAAATTAATTATAATTATTGTTTTAATCATAGTAACTGTAGTAATTTAATAGTAGCTATATCTAGTAATAGTTGTAGCTGGGGTTTTACGAATGTCCTAGAAGAGGTTTTGGACAGAATGCCTCACGAAATCATGGCGGAACTTCGCCATGGGTAATTTTACTCCGTTTAATTCTACTCTTCCTTTGAAACTCCTTTTTGGCTGTTTTGCGATATCGCTTTTATTTCGAAAGAAAAGTGCTCTTCCAATTAAATAACATTTAAAAAATGCTATTATTATGCACGAAGCTATGAAAAATGTAAAAGAGATCTAAAGCAAGAATTCTGGCAAAGATTGAAATGTGTTCCTCGTCAAAGGTAATTAAAAGCTCTGCTAAGAATTGGATCTTGCAACTACCACCCTAGGCGATAGATTACCCTAGGGTCGTTTCCCAGAACCAATGCCCTATCCTAACCACTCCCCCCCCCCTATCTCCAGAAAGACTTCCATTTCGGTCGTAAAGCATTCCGCTGCTCCCTTCGGAAGTTGTCACCCAATCAATGGCACCTGTCGAGGAGTCGTCTCTTCGTCGCAAACAATTGGAGTGGTTCACCGAGCGTTAACTTTGATCGATTTCAGTCCGTCGTCGAGACTGAGAGAACTAATTCCGGACTTGAGGTGAGTTTGCGCCCTTCTGGAGCAGGGAGAGAGGAGAGACACTTAAGGGGAAAGGAAAGTAGTTTCCGCAGAAGACTTTTCAATCGCCTTCAATCTCTTCCCTCGTGGAAATAGCAGCCAACTTGAACGCATATCGGAAAGGTATGATTAATCTGCCGTAGCCATCGAGACATTTTAATACGTCGAATTCAATGCTTCATTTGTGAATAAATCACCAACTTTATCTGTACTTCATTGCTTAGCTAATAAAAAGTGACAATAATTACATTTCATTACGCTATAAGCCAATGCTGATAAATAGATAAATGCTTAATGCTAGATAAATAGTTATGAATGAAAAACATAGAAGCAGCCATCGTTTTCAGTGTTTTCTTGTACATTGGTATGCGTGTCAACTAATAAATACATCCGAAAATAGAAGAAAACAGATAATATATGCATTGGATGATGAAAAACCAGAAATGTGGAAATACTAATGGAAAGTGAATTAATTCACTGCTCTGCTGGATATTTTTCCACATCGTTACTCGACAGCATATTGAATTAGTGTTCCGTGTTTTAATGCTTAACTTGGTCGCGTCATCATTACTTGTCTGTCTGTCTGAATACTATACTAGAACGCTGATAACACATACCAACAAGCTAATAACATAAGAAGTACGTTAATACCTAGCCAAGCGTAATATCGTTAACACATTACCATGATGCCAAATTGCCGCAAGAAGTAGCGGTAGAATTGTGCTCCTCACTTTCAGATGACATTTTTATGCTACTAAAGGCGAATGTGAAAGTTTGCTCTCACAATCGTGCAGTGTAAATCCAGAGTCAGCTTCTGCGGAAGACGCGTAGCAGTTGTTTATCGATTGGACCATTTCGGATGGCGAGCTCAGGGCTAACTAGGACAAGTTATAGGGGGATGCGTGGGTAAGGGGTGCGTCGCGGAGAGGTCGCGGAGATGCCATCCAGCATGCCATACCGGCATTCTAGGGACGAGAAGGACATTCCTAGAACGTCGGAATGTACTCAGTGTGATACTGGCAAGAAACACGGCACTGTTTTCGCTTACTGGAATTAAATTACGGAGATGACCTCATTTGCATAAAGTGAATTATTATCCGCGTCGGCTTTATTAATTAATAGCTAATTACTCAAACACTTCCGTTGATTTACCGTCCCGCGGGATCCTCAAATATTCCAGTACATTTTGGAAAAGGCAATGAGACAAATTTGGCAATGTTTTTAACATGCATCCTTAATTTTTGAATAATTGGAGGATAACGAGTGAAAGTATAAAACGCTCCGTTTTAACCATCGTCGCTTTTTTTGAATAGCTCGTTAGTAGTATTCCCTGTTAACAAAAATAGCCATTAATCCTATTGTACTTTAGTCGTTTAAAGAGCATTTTTTTTAACATGAGAGTTGAAGTATTTCTAAAAAAATGGGAAGAACTTTAATATCCACAATTTCCACCAACTGCAAGTAAAGGAATGAATACTTTA
Source organism: Pyrrhosoma nymphula (assembly GCA_963573305.1). Classification (NCBI taxonomy): domain Eukaryota; kingdom Metazoa; phylum Arthropoda; class Insecta; order Odonata; family Coenagrionidae; genus Pyrrhosoma; species Pyrrhosoma nymphula. The sequence goes on along the minus strand of OY754327.1, from coordinate 200,020,056 downwards.
TAACTTATTAGAAATGTAATTGAATCTAGGCGAAAGTGGTATGCAAAGACCAAACCTCGGGCAGCAGCCCACACGTGCTCATAAGATTAGAAACATCTCCCTGTGGATGGTCACCTGTACGACCGAAACGCATGCATAGGAGTCTTTTTCCTCTACTTCTATTGACAATTTGGATTAATCTTTAATATAATTTACTTGTCAATAGCTCTCTTATTTAATGATGCATATTAAATTGCGGGTCACCCTAGAGACCTGTGGCGGTGGGTGTGTTAGGACACCATCATGAATAATATAGAGAGAATATTACGCTAAATTACGCTAAATTCTGAAAGCGTTTGGGCCTGGTTGTTCAGTCAGAAAGAGGTAGAATACCTAATTAAAAAGATTGTGTAATTTTATACGTATTATATGTAGTACAAGGTTTACATAAATTTTTTTATTGCATTTATTAATATTACAAAAATTGCTGAAAAACTCCCAAGTACATGCACGTGTGAATATTTAAATACAGCAATGTCACACATTATGTATTCAGTGTACTTAAATGGCACGTAGAGTGATTTTGATCTACTTATGTTACATTAGTTTGTATGATAATCCATGTTTACCTGTGTAAGAGTCGTATAACCCCAAAGCAGGAAGCTTTGTTTCCTAAGGGGTGCCTATATTCCTCGATTAAATGAACTACTAATAATGTATATTCAATGTATTTACACGAGGAATAAAATTATTATTATTATTTAAAAAAAAAATGGAGAATGAATTGGAAGAGGTATATGACGAAATTTCATAAAAATTAACGGAATTTCTTAGGCCCGGTTTTATAATGCCTGGTTAACGTTGACCGCAAGATGACATAGTATTTATGTTAACTGGATGTTAACTAAGAGTTTTGGCTTTGTGAATTACATCACACTGTCGGGATGTTGACGTGAGCGTCATCGATGGCAGAAGATTTTCATACCGAAGAAAATATTTCACTTCAACGAGATTATAGAACCAGGCCTCTCAGTGTTTCGCTCCGCTTTTTGCGGTCGCTAGTGAATGGTGGGTGGGGAAGAAGGGATGATCATTGCACGTAACCGTCACTCCGGCAATGTACTACCTCTCAGTATTCCACGTATTCCCTTCCACCTCCCGAGTCTTTAGTAGTTTCTTTCACCTCCTAAGCTGTGGTTCTCTCCCTCTCTCTGTTCGCTCGCAGAAGTTTTTAACGAAGCTTTTATGCATCGCTTACTTCATATTAAATCTTTCTGTGTAGGGTCGCGTATTAAATATCTCTGTCGTATCGTATATATGTTTTCTCCACGTTAGATATCTGATGCAGTGCTGATTTAAGGGTATTTGGCTTCATCTGATACACCCCCACCTTATGTATACATATTCACACCCCCACTTGATATACATATATATCGCTGCTGATGTGATTTCTTTCGTAAGGGGGGTAATGCAATATGTTCACTAAGATTTGTATCTATCCCCCACTAGAGACACTGCGAGCTCACGTTGTTTAGATCCGATGGCAGAGCCTCTGTGTTGGCATTTGTGGAAATGTTATAACCACATCTTCAGCAATATCTCTAATTTTGCTGCTACCTACCGCAAGAGTAATGACCTATTATGGAAATAAGGAACGACAGAGGGCTTATCGTGCTTCCTTATGTCTCCTTAAATACATCGGAACCAATACCACCGATCACAACTTTTTTGCGATCAGTTAAAAAGTAACAAGTTAAATCCACTATTGTTTTCGTTAAATTCACAGGATTTCACTTTGAATATTAGTTTGTAATGTAAAACCTTGCAAAGAACAGTAAATATCAACTATCGATAATTTCATTGCAACGCAAAGGCAAAAAATAAAATGCTATGGCAGTAGCATCGAGGAATCGAACTGTGAATCACATCATTTATGCTAACTTTATAGATAGTATGTCCATTTGGAAGAAAATGAGAAAAATCAATTGAAGGTTAGAAAAAGGAACACAGCAATATAAAGTACCCAGGACATCAATTATGCTGAGTACAATAAACAAGTATCAAATCATTACATGCTAATTGTTAAAACGGAAAATAACAGTCATTGGAGATACAGGAAGATATAGAACTAGAGTATGGAAATATCGAAAATACTTTACATGAACCAACTATGGAAGCAATAGATTTGATAGAAACTAAGAAGAATAAACAGATATCATTTTTCTTACCGGAAAATGTGCAAAAGTTAATTGAAGAGCCAGAAAATAATCTCCTATTAATAGCTGACAAAAAAGGTAATGAACGGTGGCAGTTTTACAAGACAAGAGTACTGATATAAAGCATAAAATAAAAGAAGTAAAAAATGAATGTTGGACACAAATCCGTCTTAGAGTGGACAGTTTGAGTGGAGGATCTCAGTTAATAGAAATATGGAAAATAATAAACTATAAGAAATACAACCAGGTCAACGAAATGAATCATCTAATAAGTACAAAGGGTTGGAAGAACAATATACTAAGTTATTAACTAACACCTTTCTTAGCAGTTTTGAATTTGAGATTGAATTTAAAAATACTTATCGACGTCAAATAATAGTTATAGTAGGTAGAGAATGTTCAACAAATGAAAAAGGAAAGATCTCTTGGTTCAGGAAACATACCATTAGAATTAGTTAAATATGGAGGAATACAAATTATCACACGCCCTGCAGATTTAGCGACTAAATCATGCAGTTCACTCAAAATACGAATGGAAAGCATGAAGTGTCTTTAAAATATAAAACAAAATATATGTTAACTCTTATAGAATGTTACATGAGGTATTAATTGACAGTTTAGAAAAATATTACAAACCAATTTAAGAATTAACTGAGGAGACTAAATAAATAGTGATCAAAATGAATTCATTCCTGAGAGATAATGCGTTGAAAATTTGTTAAAAGAGAAGTTAATAGAAAAGGAAATGGAGTGCATTTGGCATTAATAGTTATAGAATAAGCATGCAATACCGTTCGACGGCATAAGTTATGGGAGGCTCTACATCTTTTACATCTACATACTACCCCGCAAACCGCCTCAAAAGGCGTGTGTTAGGACACCGGCCGTTTGCATATAAAAAGGAAACGCTCTAATGAAATTACGCCTAGCATTTATTGAAGTCCCTTATTTTTCGGGGGAAAAAAGAATTCCCATACCTATCCGTTCGGCAAAATATCTCTCTTAATTTATCGTTTCTGTCGGACCTGGAAATATAATGGGGTTCTAATATGATGTTCTCCGTGTCGCTCTGAAAGATATTTATTCTCAATTGTTCAAGTAATCTAAGCCTAGCGCGCAGCCTCTGAGTCTCTAGCGGCTCCCAACCTAATTCGTTTAACATCTGCGTACGCCCGTAGCAGTTTTTGACGAATCGCGCAGCTTTCCTTTGTATTTTATTAAGTTCCCGAATTAAGTCTTTCTGCACCGGATCCCATATGCTCGCTGCATATTCAAGGTGTGGCCGGACGTGTGGGAAATAGCACCTCTCTTTTACTTTTTCATCCGAAAATATTCCCACAATACGCTTGACGAATCCTAGCTTCTTCAGAGCTCTGCCACAAATATTTCTCATATGTGCTCCCCACGATAGGTCCGAAGTTATCGTAACTCCCAGATACTTAACTTCATCTGTCGCCTTTATGTTAACACCATCCACAGCATATATATGGGGATAGTTGGACGACCTCCGCAAGAAATGTACCGCCGTGCATTTGCTCAGATTAAGTTCGAGTCCCCACTCCTGGCTCCACACATGAACGTTGTTTAAATCCGATGATAGAATTTCAAAGTCAGAGTGATCACTAATTTCGCGATAGATGACAGCGTCATCGGCAAATAAACCTATGTTACTGCTAATTCGAGAGCATAGGTCATTTATGTATATAATGAACAAAATGGGGCGCGCATCTTTTGAGCGCAGATGATGTGTTAATAGAAATCATCAAAGAATTATTTGAGACCTATAGTGACAACAAAAGGCTTAGTTTTACGTCAAGGCTGTTGTTTATCACCCCTAACTGTTAATGCTTATGTATAAATTGTATTTAAGGAATGAATCATGCTTATGTGTAAGTATCCTGGTTGTTGATTACCATTTATTGACTCTTAACTTTGTTGACGACCAATTAGTGCTGGGTTAGGATGTATTTGACTTAGATTTCGTGATAAAGAGATTGTACCTACTCTTGAGTATGAGAAATAGGTAGCGGTTAAGAGTAAACTTGAAAATATGAAGGACATAGCAGTAAATAGTGGGGAGTAATCCTAGATATTTATCAATAACGGAACAGTGGTTAATCAAATGAAGGAATTTAAATATTTAGGTCCAATGGTGCTTCGTTTACATTACTAGGATTGAATGATGGTTAACATGGTGGCTCCCACTTCATTGCGTTCACAAAACTTCCAGTTTTTCCGTAGTAGAGATGCCGGTGACCTCTGGTGAGGAGTCACTAAAAGAAGAACTGAAGCTACCCACACGAATGGAGCATTGCTGAGCAACATTCACATTTCATAATATCTGTCTATATAACATGTTAATTTAATCAACGGATCCTCTCCTTCGAATGATCTTGCTGGCTGTATTAGTCCAGGAGGACTTCAATTTACCTTTCAGTGCATAGTGTTGCCGTATTGCCGTTTTCCTCTCCAATTAATCAACTCGCATTTCAACCACGATTTCAACAAACTTTTGTTCAAACGCATTTCAAATACCGGTAACCAGCGTCAACCCTAGGGTTGACGCTGGTACCGTCTACTCTAGCGTGGTAAACAAGGTTACTAAAGTTGTCGCTAAATTGCGTTCACACGGTGAAATTCTTACTAGCATTCAAGTTACTATTGTAGAAAGCTAGTAATGTGAACGGGGCATAATTAAGATAGTTTTCTCGTTTAGGCTTTAATTAAAAAAATGATATCAGCAGCTATAAGTCATAAAAAATGAACGTGGATCATTTACTTTACCTAAGACAAAAACGCAGTAATTTTTTAAAGCCCGCTTAGCAGAAATATGTTAATTCAAAGTTCGAGTACTTTTATATTGGTCATATGGGAAGTGATAATGTACATATGTTTATAATTTTAACGAATGTTAACCATATGATTGATGTCAGTAACTTTCACACAAGAAACACATGTGAAGCTGAATCTTCGTTTGACTGTAGACCTTTTCTTATTTGCAAAATTACATTTGAAATATTGTGGTTTTCTGTTATTGGAAAAGGTACCATTAGAAAGAAATTTGATGAAGTTTCTCATTCCCTCATTCGAATTTCGTATTCCGGTCGGAATTTCGAATATTTGCAAAAACGTAACGATTTTTCGCAATATTTTAGCATTTTTGAGTCATCGTTCCCATGACTACCATATTTATTGTTTAAGTCGAGATTCCGTTTATATATCCATTTAACTCACTGATTCTTTGCACTAAATAAGATATATGAATGGTTTATTACACTCAGTTTAAATGATAATACGCTTCCCGTTGATATTTAACGGGGAACTTCTCTAGTATTAAATAATAACTTCAAGAGTCAGGAAATATCAGCAAACATATTAAATTGACTAGTGTACAATTAACGGATAAAAAAATGAAAAAAAAACCAGCTGATACATTGGAGCGGAGAAAAACTAAAAGGTTTAAGATAATTGCGAGGAAACGATAACTTAACTCAATCCGTATTCGACGCCAACGCAAAATATTGAGTATCGTTGCCAAGTCTCAGGCCATTCGTAAACAACTTTTAAAGTATATACTGAAGAAAATAAAACCCCCAACACAAACTACATACTTGTAAGTATTTAAGCGTGAAGGAGATAGCAATGCTTGATGACGTGTTTTTGTAGTGTGTAATAAACGTGAGCCTTTTTCAGCCCTGTTTGTTAACACAGTACGGTTTTGGATTTTCTGACTGAAACATTAGCCAAAAAAATGATGAAAATCGTGTTAAAATGATTAAATTTGGCATTCAAAATAATCATTTATCAATTGATACTTAGTTTAAATGCAGTTTAACGGGTTTTTGGAATATTTATTACATTTTTTCTAAGTTACCTCGATATTTGAAAACTTGTGAAAGTTGTGAGCCTGACTCATCTTGAAAACTATAACACTGCCTTACAAAATGGTTTTAGGAGAGAAAAATTAAACTGGATCCAAGAAGGTAAGGATAAAATTGATCGGCTGCTTAAATTCCTTAGGGTGGCACAAACATGTATCTACGAAAAATAAGTAAAGAATAAACAATAGTAGAATCAGTCATGTGTTATCGCTGCGAAGCCTGGGTGATAAAAAAAAGATCCAGGAAGAAGTTGGGAGAGATGTTGAAATAGCAGTAGGAGGACGTGCAGAAGGGTATCTCGCATACAAAGGGTTAACAATGAGGAGAGCCACAATCGTGTGGGAACGGCAGATAAGGAAGGGGGAGAAGAAGAGACTGCTGCGGTGTCTTGGTCATTTGTTACGAATGCCATAGTGTCAATGGACCAAACATGGACTCCACGTGGAAGAAAACAACGTGGTCGACCAAGGTGGTCATGGACGGGGAGCGTAAGGATAGCTAGGGAAAACAAAGAGCTAGAGTAAGAAACAGCCCAGGATAGAGTGGCTTGGAGAAGGTGGCAGGATCCAGCTGCATAGTGAGTGATATGCTCCTCCATTCTCAGGTTTTCACCACACTGGTAGTTTTTTTTAAAGACAACAGAGTCGCCCGTACTTCAACGGGCGTCTTCAGGCCCTTGACTAAAAGTTGACCTTCTAAACTAGTTTCAACGGATACGGACGGACGGAACATCCAAAAGTCTTGTCTTAAAAAAAAAACGAACGCGGAGAAAACTCGAGAATGGAGGAACATTTTCTTCGACGCCGCGAAAATCTACGAGGGAACATCGTATGGTGATGTGTTACATATGTGCACTTTGGAACTTAGAGACCATGTACTATCAAATCCAGATATTTATTAAATGAAGAGCCTTGTTAAAAATGCTTTCCTAAAATCCCGTCGACATACCTTTTCGTTTCGCCTGAATTCAGGATATCGCGGAGAAAGAGCCCAAGTTAGATTTTGCATGACGTACTGCTCTAGAAGCCGAGCTCACTGTAATTCTCGAATATTCAAAATTTTCTTCAGAGTAGAGAGATTTGGAGCAAGTTGAACAGGTCTCCTTCTTTGAGAAGAGGTAACTTTATATTCAAAGCCGAATACGCCAAAGGCTGCTGGGAAAATGATGATTACATAGCATCGTTTTCGTGAGATCGGTGAATGAATATTGAAAGGAGAAATGTTTCGTGTGGTGTAGATTACGGTGCCTATCTGGAAGAAAAAAAAACGGTTAAGTAGTGAGCACTAACCATTTTAGAACATAATAAACCTGTAAAGTACTTTTTTGTAGATTTTCGCGGCTCATTGTTTATGGTATTCAGGCTTTTCGTTCTGCGATTAATTATTTAGTTTTAAGCAACAGTTTCGCCGTGCTATGCTGCCGGCTTCGTCGGTTCTTAAAAGCCCGACGAAGCCGGCAGCATAGTACGGCGAAACTGTTGCTTAAAACTAAATAATTAATCGCAGAACGAAAAGCCTGAATACCATATACCAGTAAAGTAGTTTTTGCTTTCTCTACCATGCCACGTAAGGTCACGTCGAAAATAATCCCGCCCTAATACTGGATCTAGTCCCCTGAATCCCATAACTATGTAATTCTTTGTTTTGCCGATGGGTATGGTGATATGCGAATAATGAAACTTAGGGAAATGTTATTTTTAGAGAAAATTTATTACTAAGCTGAAAAATAATGCGATCAACCATTAAAGTTTTGAAAACGCTTTTAAAAACAGTATAAAATGTTCTAAAATTACTTTCAGGGTTAGAAAAATTTGCCTCTTACAGTTTCGTTTTCCTCTAGCGCTCGTTTTGCCCTACACATTTTACCCCTTAACCCCTGCTTCACCCCGTGACCTTTTTGGCAGGGGTAGGAATGTAAATAACAGCTGAGAAATCAGCTATCATATGGAATGATTTTTTCACTGTGAATTTCTTGATAGTGAAGGTAATACGAAAAAATCATCGAATCAGTTAAAACCTATGGCTTTCTATCAACAGAAATATATTAAAATGTAGGAGTTTCAAATAAAAAAGTATTAAGATGGTTTCTGTAAAGTCAAAACCAACCACACATATACCATAAATCTCAAAAATGGTTAAGCTCTCATTTACCACGGGATGTAATTTCAATTCAGTACCACACTCACGGAGACAAGAGTTTTGGGGTCGGGATTATCTTCCGCCCGCTGATGGCAACCGATGTTGATATATGTAGTTGTCCTTGTCTGTGCTACGTGATGGTACGCGTCACGAACGCAGGAGTTCTGTCTGGAACGCCTAAGAGGAGTGACGTGCAAAGAGAGGCACACCTTTGTCTGTGCTTAATGCTAATTAAAAATGACAATATTCCACATGAAATTGTTGTGGCAATTAATTAGTGTCCCCTGAATGGGAATAGTTAACCGAGGGGCTCCTTTTTTTTGGTTGCGTCCCTAGCCGCGTGAGCCGTGGTCTCGTCGTTTCAGCGCCGTCGGCCGTGCGTGTGAGGCACGGGCTGCCATGGCAATGCCTTCGAACATCTATCGCCTCATTTGTGGGCGTGACATCAAATATCACGTGATGACGTCCATTTTTACCGCTGTCACACTCACATTAATATATTTAGCTAAGTAGTTCCTTCCGTAAAGTTCCGGTAATTTTTAGCTGCATTAATTAAAACTACGACTGAAACATGGCCTAATTAATAGAATTGTCTCTGGGGCATTGAAAAAATAAAAGTCACGTTAGATCGCAAATGGCCGTGAGGAAATCCTTCGACATTGCCCATGCTACATGAGGGCTAAATACACAAGAGAGTGTTTCAGGAGTGGCATCCGCTTGACTTCCGGAGGTGGTGGTAGGGGAGGGGAGGTGGTTTTGAGGATTTTTGTCCCATAAACATGGGGAGGCGCCACTCCATAGCTATGGCAACGCAATTATTATTTCAGAAACACTTTGCTGTTGCCATGAAAACGCCAAAAGCAGTGACGTGCACTAATGGTAAAGAATAAAAACCTGTGTAAGTTGCTTTTAGGATTTGTATATTTCTTTTCCTGTCAAAATATTTGCTTATTATTTCTAATTTTCCAAATGGTAACGAAATTAGTAAAAACTATTCTTCTTAATAAAAGCCACTTTCTTGGTTAACTCTTTTATTTTAAGAGATACGAAAAACATTTTAGGAATAAAAGAATTGGAAAATTTTATTAAATTTCTACTCGAGGTAAAATTATTTTCCTATATTAAGTTTTAGCGGAGATATGGCATCTAAAACGATACCGTTCCATAGGCACACCAATTGACGGGTTTCTCCCATGCATTTGGCATTCATTTAGATCCAAAAGACAATAAACGGCATCGATACTACCTTACGTTTTTCTTTTTACATGTATCGTTTAGAGTAATCAAAAACTGAAATCCGGATGGAGGATTTTTTTAAAAGCCTAAATGAAATAAATAATCAATCCACGACAACTTCTCAAGCGCGGATTATCACCATGGATCGATTATGGATCTCATGCGTTGAGTTTCGTTGAGTTTAAGACACACTGATAACTGAATAGCTGCTCCGATTATTTGATACAAGTGGTGAGAGTTGTGCAAATCTTTAATCATTTCAGCAACAAAAGACCTAATTGAATAATGCAACTCTACTATCCTCACAAATGCTATCCGTTCGAAAGAACTTTCATTGGATCTTGTGCAAAGGGCTGCAATGGGAATCACTCGGATTGGACCAAGCGGATGAGAAAGTTTCCATTTACGTGCAGTTTTCAACTCAAGATGGGTTTCGTGCAGCGACAATTACGCTTCCGAGTGCACTTCTAAGCAGCTCGTTCGTTTCTTGACGTAGGTGGCTCTCGAAATTTCCACTCCAGCGTTGGGGATTGCAAGCATACGGTGGAGTGTGGAAATCGCTGCGAATGTACCCGATTGTCCGCAATCCGAACGATTGTAATTGCACATGGTGGAATATGACCGGATCTAGTTGGGAAATGGCTTTCGGGGTCGAGGGGAAGCCGACGAGAATGAAGAATTGCTAAGCAGGGAGTAGTCATACTTAAGGTAGTTTGAGTGAAATATCACTTCACCTAGAATTTGATGAATTTGGCCTCATTTTTAAAGAACAAAACTCCCATCTTTCCAATTATATCAAAATATCAACCCCTTGCCGAACTGCTTTTCGAGCAATTTGCATAAAAATACAAGCTGTTTTACATGGGATAGATTACGGCTGTGCGCTCCAGAGGGAGAATATGAAACAAATTAGGAACTATTAGCACCTCGATTTTGTCAAAAAACTAACGTTGTGTAGATTACATGTTTTCTTAACTATTTATAAAAAATAATCTATTGCTCTCCTCAGTAATTATTTTCAGAATCGCAAAAAAACCTGCTGTTTTGAAGGGTTTTCAGCCGTACGGCGGGAAAAAATGAGTCAAATTAGATACTTATGTAGCTTTATTTATTTAATTACTGAGAATTTAGGTCGTATGTAACTATATCTCTACGCCATTAATATTAAAATATTGATTTCATACTACTTACAGACGCTGAAATAAAAAAATAAATTTTGAATATGGTCTCCATTATGGCCAGGGAACTATCTCGCACAAACCACGTGAACGTGATTGGTGCAGAAACCAATGGTGATTGCAGGGCCGAGGTTGCTCAGCAACTGGAGAGTAGTATCATTAAAAGGGACAGGTAAGAAGAGTGGGTGAAGAGGAGAAAATTAGCGAGGAATTTGCCATGGGAATGGGACGTGTGATGAGGGGTGTAAAGCGATTTGCGTCTTGCGGTGTGAGGGCGTCGTCGTCTGGTCATCGACAATTGCCTTGAGGGACGGTCAAAGTGGAGATTGGAAGGTTGGCTGCAGGTTGGAAGATGACAGATAGCGATCCGGGTAATATGCTGTTTTTATGTGGATTCGAATGCTAATTCACCTACGGCCTCTACTAATACGATTGAGAAATGGAAGTAAGTACTTTGAGCGTGGGTGAATCACGTAAATAGTAAGTTGTGAGTTTTCCCGGAGCACGGCCAAGGATATTATGAACGATTTAGAATTATACCACTCAAGAGAAACTTGAAGACTTGGAGTCAGTTTTGAAAAAGGGTGGGAGAGATGTTTTAAAGAATGAAATCACATCAATTTCAAAGAATTTTGGAAAATGAGAAGCTAAGATTACTTCCCATTGCACGGTCTTATGCTCTTGAAAAGACCAGGGCCTTGTTGATGCAGTGAGAAAGGTTAAAAGGGAAATCAGTGTCTAGGGGCGTGTGGAGCAGGGCTTTGACAAAAGAGGGTTACAGGAAGGAGATAATTTCATATTTTCGTTGGGATCTACAGCGATTTCTAACCTTTATGATTTACGTACTCTGATGTAGTAATGGTGGCATTGAGGACGTCAAGGAAGTGCTTTATTACCAGCGAAGCATTAAGAGCGTGAAAAAGTGGCTGGATGTAATTGCCGAACGAAGCGGAGATGAATTCCGTGGTATTAAGTCGCGGCGAAATACAGAACGGCATACAATGCTGAACTTGTGAATTACCGGGTGAATGCAAATAATAAACCAGTGTGGGTGAAAAAGGGTTGGTTGCTCGTGAAAAGTGTGTGTGCTGTGTGTGACTCCTGTTTCGCTTATACCATAGCTCACATTTTCAATCTGCCATTTATAAAACTGCTTGTTCAACATCATCTTTAGTTGCCTCATTAAAGGTAGACAAATGCATCCCAAAGTACTTGTTTGCCTCTTCCAAAATAATTAATTAAAACTGTCATAGTCATTTTATCACTAGGATTATTTTTATTTTTATCCTTTTTTAATACATTCATCACTTGTTTCTTCGATGCTATTCAAGGGATTAGTTTAGCCTCATCATCATTGACACCGTCGAAATCTCATTTCCCGCCTCACCTATATACATTTTTCCGCACGATTCGCACTAAAATCTTCAGCATAAGTATGATGAATATTTATTTTCATCCGATAATTATAAGAGTTTTCTACCCCTCTCACGAAATTTTATAGCTCTCAGTTTACTCTGAATTTTACTCAACTGTGTTTATAATATTAATAATTCAACCAGTTATCTTATTTGTGGCGGACAGATAATTGGTGGGAACTTTGAAATTACTAAAACTCAAAGCCATTATACTCATTCTAGTCTATGGAAATTTTCAGTTTGAAAACCTTTTTCTGACTAACAGGCTGACTCTTCGCTAGAGGGCAGAGAATAATTTTAAATGCAATCATTCTGGCGTGGTGAGCAGACGCTCACCACATGATTTGCCTGTCACACCTCCAGTGGTCTCAAAACTCATGCTGCTCGGTGCTCGACCGCCAGGAACCTTCAACTCCTGTTCCCCCCCCATCTCGACGTCGTGATACTCTCCTCACTCACTCAATTCATTTGTTGTCAGCTAAGCGAAGGTTGCGTGCCTCCACCACCAGGATTTCTCTCCTCTTCTCTGAGGAGAGACTCTTTGAATACTCTGGAAAAATCTCCCTCGCCATCATTGCTTCAATCTTATTGCTACATTGGCCACTGCGCAACATACCCGATTTGCCGAAAATGTTGGCAAGACCACGCTCAGGAACATTTTGAAAAATCATTATTTTTTGGTCTAATTGAATCCTTGGAATTGTATTGCAGGACTTCTTTGAAATGTATCTCTTTGTTTTAAATGTACTTTTTGTAGTACGTCTCAAGTACCAGCGGTTCCTTCCGATAACTCTCTGGCTTTTTGAAGTTCCCTGTAAGCATTACCTCTCAACATTGGCATCCACTCAAGAGCTTGATCAACTACACTTTGAAAACTGAGGTGGTTTCTGATAGTCAGAGTACCTACGATTCGTTCCATTATTGCAAATCACTTCCAGGCTTTTAAAAGGCAACCTTAAAAATATTCTAAATACCGATTAAATTGTTTACGTCTTAGCTATAATGGGCTTTCTTGCTAAAATTAAGTTTTGGGTTGTATACTTGACGATTAATTTACAATTCTTTCCCTTGGAAAGTATGAATTTTAATCCTGATTAATTTAAAATTGACAATCTAGAACCTTTGGAATCATTCATGGTACAGCGCTGGAGTGTATTACCGAGTAAGTGATGAGATTCTTCGGTTTTAAGAGGCATATTAAATATAAACATATTTCTTCTCCAGCGAGAGATCGGACCGAGTATAAATGTGAACTTCGCCGATATCTAGATTATTCGTAACTTATTTTAACATGAATTCATGATGTAGGTTCTGGCTATCGGACAAACAAAACAGTTTCCCGTTTTCCTTTGAGCCAAAAATTAGGTTTTATTCCTATTAGTCGATTAGACAGTGGAGTACTTAATGGCATACTTTTGTTTAAATTTCAGTTTCACGGTCCCTCCGCCCATGTTTGATTACTTCATAGTATTCACTTCATTTCTTCTACCATGTCCTTCTGTCCGCGGAAACAACATTCGGGAGGGATGAAATATGATTTCACGGCAAAATCTTTGTCGAGCTGCTCCTCCCTCCCCCCTTCCCTCCCCCCTTCCCTCCCCCCCTTTCCTCCCCCCCCAACTTCCTCTTCTCCCAAAGCTGCTATTCGCACTTCTCTCCGCGGCGATGCTTGAAGAGAGCGACGGTGGCGGTCCCTAGCGTTCGCAAGAGGCAATTAAAAAAAACGTACGCTTGAGGAGGAGGAGGAGGAGGTGAGTCGTCTGTTAACATCTTGCCCTCCGCGCATCGTCGACAAGCATTCTCTCTCTCTCTCTCTCTTTTCTTGTTGAACACTTGGGGAGGGTCCACCACTCGGTAAGAGTGAGAGGTTATATTTTTATTTTTAATTATTCTGACGTTTGTTTTTTATTTCCCTCTCCGGCCCTTTGTCTCCCGTCTCTCGTGGCTGTCTAAAAAGTTTAAATGCACGAGATTGGGAATAACACGTTCCTCTGGCGCTACTCGAGGGATCCATTTCTTTTCTCCGCGCGCGCGTTCCCCTTTGAGGAGGAATTTGAGGAAAAAAGGCACGGAATTCTGGCACGGCAAGACGTGCAATTGCGTCTGCTACAGTCGTGTGAGTGGCTGCTCCGAGTGGCAAGAATTTTCAGCGGATACGGAAATGTGAGTTTCAACAACAACTTGCCAAAGAACACATTTTAAATTGAGTCGACATGTATCGAAAGGGTACGCAAGTACATAAAGGCATTTTATTCGTCGAATCAACAAATGGTGCGACATATTTCTTTCGGAATTTAATATTATTGCTTGGATCGAATTGATATTGTATGCCTTTCTCTTAAACGGAAAATTTTGACGTTATAAATATTTCCATTATGTCGCCGACGTTCGAATGTTTTGTAACAAACGCCATGACGATTTATGGTAGAATTTTTGTTGATATATGCGATGATGTAACCAAAGTTGAACATTTTTCCATCTTCATGATAAAATTTAAAATATTATTGAGCGTTAGAATAATTTTAACATATTTTACGCATTAAAAAAATAATATTTACTCAGTTACGCCGTTGTTTAATAAACGTAGCAATTATTTTATCTTGAAAATCTTTATCTCAGAAACTTCCCGCATGTGTTTCGCCCCTCTGTCCCTCTCGGAGGATGGCGTGGGGGTATAGAGTGAGGGGCGTCGGTCGGGAGGGTGAAGATGACTCCACGGCGCACGCCTGGAGAGCCGCCTCCTGTCGGAGGAGAGAGAGAAAAGAGCGCATTTATCCCCTTCCCCCTCCCCCTGTGGGCTCCCCTTCACTCTTTCATGGGAATACTTAAGAAACTTGCTTTGGCTGGGCGTAACCTGTCCCAGGGTCCTCCAGTCCTGGGGTGTTATTTTGTAATCTCGCCTTTAATAATTACTACTCTTTGCGGGAAGGCGGGAGACCCGCTTCGCTCTCCAAATGATCGGTTCACGATCACCCAAGGCCCGTGGTGACGATGGTGGCTCCATTTCTCGATTCCTAATGACACGTGGGATGGGACTAGTGAAAGTCGGAGGCAAATGAAACGGCTCAAGAGTCGAAACATACGAATGAAGAGCCGAAAGAGCGAAAGTGAGTTACGGGAAAGAGCTGGTGAGTCAAGGAGACCTGCAGGTCACCACTTGAGAGCCGAAGATGGTCACGCCGCCTGGGTGGCGGAGTTGAACTACGAAAAATGACGTAATTTTCCGTATTCTGTGACGTATTCACACTTAAGTGAGATTACAAAATAACCCCCCTGTACTCGATAGGCATTTATTTTTTCACCAATTTATGACGTGAAAACAGCCAAGACCCACGTGGCCTCTTTAAGTACGCAAGTGGTGTGACGTGTGTGGATGCGTCAGGACTTTCTAAAGCAAATCATTAACACCGATAGTTTCCAAAGTACAGGTGACAAGTCCCTTTCCAGTCGTCACCGATTCACTTATCGCCGTTACGAAGTCCCACGCCAGAAGCGAAGAGTGGAGAGACAATATTTCAAAGCATTTCTCGCACCAAATATAAAAACGAGCATTCCCAGGAAGATATTCAACGAAATAAAATTTCCTTTTCATTGAGTTGAATCGTGGCCACCAAATGCTTGCTTTATTCAAATCAGGAGAGCGCAGGAAGAAATAGAAATTAACAACTTTGGTATTACCCCTTCCGGATCCAAAATATATTCCTGTTCCAACCCCACCGCCTCTCAGCCCTTACCTGATTCAAGTCTCACTTATTTTCCAACACCCTAGTGTGAATTTGTAGGTTGCAGCCAACAGCATCATTCGCATCCGTGCGTTTCCGTATGATAGTGCCATAAATGAGGGCCTGAGAGTCTTAAGTAATACAAGTGACATACATCGTCCAGTGTCACCTGTATCACTTTACCCCTGTAAGAAATGACAAAAAAACAAAGTAGCTTAAGTGTTCGGCGGCTAGATCGCAGCACTATACGGTCGAACACTTGTATTACTTTTCCTGTAGCTACCTGACGGTACCAACTTAGAACATATGAACTTATATCATTTTTCGTTTTTTTGTAACTTTTATTACTTTGACTCCCAGGCCCTCAAATGATATCGTGTTCAGACTTTACCCTTATAGCGTGAAATCAATCTCTTTGATCTCAAAATCTCTTTGAAATCAAGAAAAAATACTTCCGACATCAATATATTTACTTGACTTTGTCAAACCATGAGGATGCAATGTAATAACGCCTGCTATCACCTTCTGCGAATTCGTTGCGGAGACAAAAATTCCTATAGAGGAAGTGAGCATGTGCGCACTTGGGAAATTCTCAGCTATAATTCTATCGGGACACTCTTCCAAACGGTCTTCATCTTCTCCACTTCCAACATCTCCAATGAAAACAGCCACTGAACCATAAGCCCTATCATTAAAACATTAATCATTAACGATTTCCTTCTCTCCTCTTCATCAAAGCCACCTTTCTGTCGAAAAATTGATATCTCATTACGTAGAAACCATCCTAAAAATAATTTTATCACGAAATAAATGGATTTTGAATATTTGTTTATATAAATAGCATTACTTGCTTTTTTGCCATTCTTCTATGGGTAAATGAAGTTTTGTCACTGGGTATTGTCCAATACTCTACCTAATAAAAAGTTAAAAACAGTAAAGAGCTCAGCGGGACGAATTTGTCACGAGCGAATATCCCTCTTCTCACATTAGGAGACTAAGGAGTTGTAGAAATCGCATCGCAAGTGCTGTTGTTCTTGATAACTTTTGACACAATAAAGAATATAAAGGAGTTTTATCACGTCACGAAATTTGTTGTGACCCAGGACCGCTAAAGGAATCGCATATTGTACGGCGCAGAAGGCAACTAAAGTGGATGCTGCTGGTGCAGGGTGAAATGAGAGCTCTCATTTCTCATTTGAAACTCTTCATTATGACCTGAAAAAAGTTTATGCCTTGGTTGCATTCTTCATCATAGCCAATGTAAAACATGTTCAACCGACATCAGCTCTCAATCACACAAACTTCCATCACTTGATAAAACTCATTGATACTGTTGCTCGCAACAAAAGTTTTCTAGCGCAACTACTTTCACACTCCATGAGGTTTCTTCCTCTCTGCAGCCATTTCTTGCAAGAGGAATGACAATCGCGAGTGAATTCGTTGGTAGGTTGGTTATTTTTTTCAGATTACCGACAACTGAGGTCAGATTAGTAGGGGAAGGACTATTGGCGAATGGAGGAAAGGTGGAGAGAAACCCAGTGTCGGCGTTAGCCAGCTCCTAGCGAAGGCGAAGAGGGTCCCACAGTTAAGAAGTTCCATCCGACGTACAGATTAATGCATTTGAAGCACTCTCCTCATGAGACCATGGAAACGGGATTCGACTGTAAAATCTTCGTCACCCGTCGGCATCCGTAGCCGGGCCCTCGGGATGTGAGGTCTTGTCCCACATGAGATGGATGAATTATATTTCAAACCTCGCTAATGTTTTCTTTATTATTCATAGTTATTTTGAATTCGACTTTTATAAAACAAAATTTATTCCAGTCCTCCTTGAAATCGATTAAATGAAAATTAATTCAAAGAATCGGTACAATGTGTCGATCACAGTTCACAGTTAATTTATTTCTTTCCGTGGACAAATAAATGATACTATTATAAGCATAAATTAATTTATAAATTACTAAAACGAATTTTGACAGTTTTATGATGAAATCGCTTAAATAATTGGTGCAAATGGAGGTATAACGGTTATCTCGTTACAAAATGCTGCCTCCATATAAAGAATTTACTAATATTTTTGTTTAGGGTTCCCGTTATTGTTAACCCTTCTCTTAATCAATTATTTCTTGGCCATTGCATTTCTACACACTATTTCCGTGCTACATAAACCTTTCTACTCTAAAATACTCCGTGGTTGCGTTAACTGTTCCACTGGCTTTATTTTATGCCCTCCTATTGTTACATTCATTCATTCATCTTTCTACTTCTCGTAGATCTCAAAGCCTGGAATGCCTCATCTTCATTCCAGACCTCGCACACTGTACTTATCAACGACTACAGTTCCTCGGCCAACTTACGCTCACCATCTGCAAATCTTACTTAACGAGGCCCCCTCCCAACTATAATTCCCCTTTCTGTCTCTTCCCATTCTTCTCTATTCATTCACATCCACCGCTTGTACGTTTAAAAGCAAAAGCCATCGTGGACTCACTTAACTCACTTCCCTTCAGCCGATTCGCCATCCGCAAACCTGACATAATTCATGTCTATTTCTTCAACCAATCAATAGTTTCTACTGTTCTTCCATTAATTTGGTCCAATCTGCACTATCAAACACCTCCTCAAAGTCTACGAAGCAAGGAAAAACATTCTGTCCATATATCCTAGTTTTCTCTCTATGAGCGTATAACGAGATATTACTCCTAGAGGGTTATGCGTTCCTTTACCTCCCTTAAAACCAAATTGGTCGTCTTCCAGTTGGACTTGACGTCTAGCCAATGAATGTGAACGCACCAATGATGTGGTGCACGCAGTGACGCGCTCGGGTGCGAAGATATACACCAGAGAATGGTGGAATTCGCCATGAAAAAAATTATTATTTCATGGCGAATTCCACCGTTTTTGGTGCATATCTTCGCACTCGTGCGCGTCACTGCGTGCACCACATCATTGGTGCGTTCAAATCGATTGGAAAATTGTGAAGTTAGTTGAGTTGTACTAAAAGCGACAATGTTGGGTTTATTCTCCGCGACTGTGGCGTATCATTCACAACAATGTCTCCTCGTAAAATGACTTAAATGTCATTTTATTCATAATTTGTCTACTTGTAAAAATCCTTCTCCTCTGTCTGATATGAACAACAAAATAATACCTTTCCACGCTATTTTATTTTATCACTGAACTTGAAATTACATGGTGTTCAATGAGGGAATGAGAGAAACACGCGGAAAAATATTATTTTTCCATAAAATATAGGAAAACTATTTATATGAAGGCAATAATCCAGTGAAATTGGATAAAAATATAATACAGGCATCTTACCACCTTATTTTTCTAGTTATTTGGGAATTAATGCCGTAATTGAAGTCAAAATGCGGTAATTCGTAGGAAATGGCGCTGCCGTCGGCGCCTGTGACTGGAAAAAAGTGCTAATTTAAAATACATTCGTGGAATAATAATCTTCATATATTTTGTACCTTACTTTTGGTATCCGTAGGTAACGCATTGCATCAGCGAAAGCAGAATGTTTTGGACACAATACCAAAAATGTGGAATTTAGTATATATTTGTTTTGACTTAAAGAGTCGCGCCGAACCTCCTTAAGATCCTCCTTTGGTGGTGTAACTGGGCCTACAATTGGAAGATCCAGGTTCGAAACCCGGTCATGTCAAATGATTTTTTCATGGCGATCATTTTCATGGCAAATGATTTGATCTCTAGCCTTTTATTCATAACTGTATGCACCAATGAAATCACTCTGCGCTCTCCACTCCTTCAACATGGGAATACATCAGTGCGGATCGTTGGGGGAGATAACAGAAAACCTTCATATTTTGACCAAAATTGGCGCAAAAAAAGATTGAATAACTGAAATTTCATCCGTAAAATTTAATGAATGTGGGAACGATGGAATCATCAAAGACGGTTCTGAGGGGAGGGGCACAACATTGCGAGGGTAAAAAACGGAGAAAACGCTGAACGGAATATAGGAAGGATGTGGGTATTAGCAGCGTGTGTCTCCTGGGCGTTGTTACAAGAGAGAGAGAGCGATTGACAGTGGTGGTGGGGTGGGGTCTCGCATTTCGGAGGATTCGGGAAGGAGATGATGAGTGGACCCGCGTGGAGACCCTGTCCCGAAAGGGGTGTCGCTCATGTGCAGTCCCTTCCCTCGGATTCCATTCAAAATGTAAGTAATTTAGAGGATGTTTGTCGGACCCGCGAGGCTGCGTTCTAGATGCGGAGGGTTGAGTGGATTTCGCCTTTCGGAAACGTGACCACCAAACGGAGGTTTGGAGAGTGGCCCTTAGCAGTTCTCACGTGCCGGAAAAAGGGGCACTGATGCGAAATTTGCTATTTTGTGGAACACGTTCCACTTCCCACTGTCAAATACTCTAATGGAGGAAAGAGAGGATCTTAAAAATTATAGGTTTTGCTATCATGGAATGCCACGACGTATATTAAGCTCGTCACCTACTTTTTAATTTTACCACATGTGTGCATTAAAGATATAGAAAGTAATCGATATAGTAGTGCGTCCACTTTTATTTTAAAATTCACAACACGTGTTTCGGCTCTTTTTTCACTAAGCCATCCTCAGGTACAATAACATTCCAGTTTAGCGGTTAGTAGGGGAGAGTTTATTACTCATTACCTCTCTCCCCTTCCCCCCCCCCTTCTGTTGGATATGATGTGTGTGTATATATATATATATATATATATATATATATATATATATATATATATATATATATATATATACTAACCGCAAAACTGGAATGTTATTGTACTTGAAGATGGCTTAGTGAAAACAGAGCCGAAACACGTGATGTGAATTTTAAAATAAAAGTGGACGCACTACTATATCTAATACTTTCTTTATTGAGATGAAGTTCCACCATATCTCATCTGACACCGTTGATTTCACATGTGTGCAGGTTGCTTCTCATTCTCTCCCTCCTTTGATGAACACCTCTTGTGCTAAGGCTATTTATTATTCAAACATCCTCAGCTCCTCGACTACGGCCGTCCATTTTGCAGACTAGAAGAAACTAAACTGTTTTTACACTTCCAGAGTGCAATTTAGTAAGAAATTGAGTTCATTCAAACTCCAGTGTACTATACCAAACTCATCCTTAAAATCTTCAAAACAAGCAAAATATCCATAATTGTCCTGTGAATGCCTCTGCTTTCGTGTTCTCACTGAAAGTAGTTGCACAACACAAGTTGCAATTATCTTCCTAAAGTCACGCTGATCTTCGCCTGAGAATTCTTTCGCCATCTGCTCCAGCCTTCTTTTTATCAGCCTGTAATCGTTGGTACAACCTTGTCACGAGAGAAATCAAACGTGCTATACCAATCTTCGAAATTTCCGCATTTTTATATTTCATTATATAAATTCAAAACAATTTTGAGATAAAATCCAAAAGCTGATGACATCAAATGGATAAAAAAAATCATTTAAGTAGCCACTCGGTGCAGTGTTTTTATAGGTGTACTCGCAAGAATCGTTAAGACATAAGGAGACAAACCCTTGTCATAAATGGAAGTCATTTTCCTTCGGTTTGATCACATATAGACATCATAATTTTCTTGAAGAAAAAGGGTATTTAAGGTTGTTCTTGATTAATCTTCATCTTAGGAGGCTTGCGCCTAAAAATTAAGGAAAATATTCAGGGCTGGCTAAGATTCTAACGGCCTTATTCATAGATTCGTAAACTACTACATATCGGCATAATAGTGCACTAACTAGATGTCAACCGACAAAATGGTATTCATAGACCGCTAATAAGCTGAACAGAACCAAGTGTGCTAATATTTTAAGAAACTGGTTCTTTAAACATTCTACCCTGTCTTGTTTAGAGGTGCTAATATATATGGCGGCCTGTCAAAAATGGTCCACCTCAAGTAATAAACTTTAGACATGACGAAGATTTTAGACAAATATACCGAAGGTAAGGTGGAATTGTTTTTCCTCTAGTCTGGTAGATGCGGTGTGTAGTATTGCTTTCGGATCGTAATGAAAATGCTAATCATTTGTTCTCAATATCCTACGCAGTATTATTGCATAGTACATAGTTGTGCTACAAGAGGCTTTTATTCAATGAAAGAGTTTGTGAGGTGATTTCTGTGGTTTCAACCGTCAGAAAGTTCTTTTCGTTTCGTTTAATCAGCGCGAGGCTGCACGTCATAGTAAATTTGATACATCCGTATGTTTTTGACGACTGTTTCTCAATAATTATAGTTACAAGTTTGTTTACACTCTGTGGTAACTTCATATACCGTTTAGCAGTTGTTTATGTTTTGGTTTCAGAGCGGTCTTATGGTTCGTGATGTTATGAAAGAAAGGTTTTGTTTTCAGTGCTTCAGCATTTAATAGCATCTTTTTTTGTGTTATGTCTCCCAAATGGGGAGGTGAAATCAGTTTTGCTTTATTTAATGCTCGAAAATGATTAATGAAGGGACAAATATCCTGATTAAATCGTGACATTGCCTGCTGTACCGTGTGCAAATTCATTTATCGTTTAAATAGTGAAGGATACGTCTGAAAATGTGAAATACCTATGTTCCAATTTCAGCGTACATGACAGTTATTAACCATTTAACTGTGGTTAATATTTTCCTTCCATGTCTTTTTTAACGACGGAACGGTGAATACCTTTAAGCAAGCTCTGTACATGTTTGACTGTAGCCGATACTTTTATTTAGTGAAATTGCACGTGGTTAGATATAGTTTGATGCAAAGAAGTTGCTGTGCAGTCAATTGATTTAATAAGTATTTCTGCTGTTTTGTTGTGTAATAAAGTGTACGGTAAAATATATATAATTAATGAATAGCGTTTAATTCCAAAATTTCCATAACAATAACAATTAAAGTTTATAAAAATAGGTAGGTATTTTGAGGTCAATTCTATAATATGTGCATATTTGAGTATTTTACAGGAACTTCATCGTAGAATGAATATTACCATTCAAATGCGTGAATTGGTATTTTTTCTTGGTCTTCTGTTGTCAATTATGTTGTTCCTCAACCATTTACGAATCAAATAAAGAAGGCTGCCTCCGAAATTTGTCATCAAATCGAAACTTTATGATATATCATAGAAAACCGCCTAATCAGAGAAACTAAATATTACAGAGACGTTCCCATGGGATATTTATTGCTTTTTTATACCTCAAGTAGTTATATTAATTTATATTTGGTCGTGATTCATAAATTTAAGGACATAGAGGGCTAAAAAAGTAAAATTCGTGGACTTATGGATTAAAATAAGATTGAAAACATATTTCAAAGGAAAATAGCTACGAAGATTTTCTTAGGCTATGGAATAAGGCTACGCAAGTATTTCATAAGACGCTTTGGGGGGGAGAAGGGGGTTGAGTTTTCCTTGCGTTGTCTTACGTATGGGGAGTGAGGTGGTCCGAGACAATCTTACGTTATAGTCACTTCTGAGATCGATCATATTTTTCATTTTTGTCGGACAAAAAAAATTTCTTTGTTGGATGACCGCGGCGGTGCAGGCGGTACGCTTGAATTGACGCTAAATTACAGAAATACGTATGATCATTTCTTTGCGATTGTATTTGCTGTGAATCGCGAAATCTCGAAAACCCATATCGATATCCGGCTAAAAAATCGTATTTATAAATTTATCTATTATTATGTAAATATTAAAAGCACAGGAAGGGGTGAGTTAAATTTTTGCAAACTTGGAATTGCCCATATATGTATATCGATATATATGTGCATGGTTCTAAAAATGTATGTTAATTGACGTAAGATGGGGAGGGTATGGGTTCATGGAATCTTACGTTGTCTTACATGGGGGAGGGGAGGTGTAAAAAAGGAGTCCAAAATCGCATTACCTAATACTTGAATGACCCTCAAGTACTTATTTTTTCCTTATTTAATGTAACAACGATGGCCTTTCATATATTATTTTCATTGGGATTTATTGAAGTAATTTAATTTAACATGAATAATGCATGTCATATGAATTCACTTACGCAGAAGCCAGTAACAGCATTGCCAAGCGTTGCTATTTTGTTTTTAGGTTGGACTCTACTTATAATTATCTACTCCGCTACGATAGTGGCGATAATAGCATTCTAAGTTAGTAGCTCCTAGTGGCTTATTGAAAAGGATCCATTATTACCATTTTATAGTTCATACGACTACGCGCTCTTAGTAGCCGACTAAGTTAGTCGCCATACTAGTGCGTTTTAGCTGAAATCTATATAAACGGTCGTAAGAATTTAAAATTCAATTGAATATCAAGCCTGTGTCACCGTTTGAAGAATTGCTTTGACGCTTGTGGACTAAAAGGATTCCATCAACGTAGGTAATTCCGTTTAAAATAATTAAATCCTTTAAAACTATCAATGTTTACTTTGTTTCCTGTGATACAATTTGAATGAAATCGATATCCCCTAGCCCCCCACTCTCGCCAACCTCTAAAATATACACTCCACCCACCCTTATACCTCTACCACCCTCCCTCCTACCCCCTTCCACCACCCTCAGACTCCCTCCCTACACCCTCCCAGTTTATGGATATTCTGCGCTTGACAAGAAAATGTACCTGAAGATGTCGCCTATGCGATGAAACTGGTCGTGTTATATAAAACTCATTATGAAAGTTACAAAGTTTGTATCGATTCTGTCAATACAATTTAAAGCTTTTAAATATATTTACGATATTTATGTTGCATGAAAATCTTTCCGTTGCTTAGCCAGAGGGTTAATTATTCCCATTTCATTTGTAGTGACTCTCGATTGTCAGCTCATTCGTGATGTCGATTTCAAAGACGCGAACGGGTCTTATTTGATATCGCATTTGAGAGCTTTGCTCCAGTTTTCCTTGACCAAGAATCACTCTTCTCTCCGTTTCCCATCCGTAAAATAAAAATGCCCGAGTGCTATCCACAACTCCAGTGCACCTGTCTTTGAAGCCCCACCGGCGGCGGCGGTGGGCGAGGGTTCTCTCTCTCTCTCGGATAGTGTCCGAGGGCTGTCCTCCTCCTCCTCCTTCGTCCCTTGGGGGGTCAGTGGAGAGGGGGAGTCAAAAGGAAGAGCGTCCCTTCTCATCCCACATGTGTGAGGAGGATGAGAAGGACGGAATTGTTTGCGCGCTGGGGGTGGCTGCTCTGGGGGCGGCGGGAGGGACCCAATCGATCCCCGACCCCCCTTGACCCTCCCCCGGGCACTTGAGAGGGGGAGGCCCTCTGCCGCCCGCGCTCTAAACCTTTGACGCGCAAGTGTCACTCGACGACGCGCCTCTCGTATTAAGTTATTGCGGGCCGCACCCTCCTCTCTTATTCCGCCGCCACCACCGCCACCAGAGGACTTCCGCCGACGACAGCCGAGAGGGACTCTCTCTCTCCGCTTTTAAAGGGCGTCTCTTTCACGTCGAGGGATTAGAATTATCTCCGATTCTTAACGAGGAGCGTTGCTTCCGACTTTTGGAATTATTGGTTCAGGTTTGAGATTCGGGATCGTGCATACACTAGGCGAATAACGGTTTATCATTTCTGTCCTTTTGAACTATCCTGTGACCCTAAAGGAAATATGTACTGTCGAAATGTTTTCTCTCGATATTGTTCTTTTTACAGTATAGACATAATTGGCAGCAGTAATTCCATTGATTAAGGATGAGAGGATGAGAGTCTTGACGCACAAAAGTGAAACTTGGCTTTTTTCCGTAAAATGGTCCACCTACCTAAATGGTGGTGTGCAAAATTTGTTCATACATGTTATGAAAAAAACCGCAGTGCTTTTTAAAAATTCAAATCTGTTTAGCATTTATTTATTATGCAATGTTTTTCAATCAGTCACTCATTCGATACAAATTACTAGTTACCCAGAGATCTTTTCTCGACCATATATTTTACGTTGGTGGTGACTGCCTTCCGTTACCCCTCTAGCAGATGAACAGATGCACATGTACTGATAATAATTAAACTTGCTTTTTCTCATTAAAAGTTCATTTGCTTGATATTTCTATAATAATAGTGGCTCCAATTTATCTTATTTATAAAACAACTTTTGATTGATAATTATAATTACCTTCTCTTGTTTCTTGGGATTTTGAAATTTGATACTTTAAAACATATTTTTGCTTAAGACCGGATTTCTCCTTATTTTTGTTTTTCGGATGAGATGCATCCATCTCTTACACCAAATCATTGGCTCAGCGCAGCGGTGCTAAAACTCACGAGAAAAATACAGAAATCAAACATGTAATACGTTTTCATAGGTATATCAGCCAAAAATATCTTTCAGTGAAATTTCATCAGTAACATTAGTTCAGATCATCAAGGATATACACATTTTATACCGCAATGGCTACATAAGCATTATTATGATTTATTATAAGCATTAATAATTTTTTTAAGGAATAAGAAATACAAATGCATTCAATTTGAGCAAGAGTAATAAATAAAACTACATAAGACACGCAAAACTTTAAAAATAAGCACGGAAATCAAAGATTTCGAGACCACCAAGAGAAATTTCGGATAAATATCGCACTTAAACTGAAATAACATGTTTTCGATCAAACATTATCCGAAATAAATGCTTTTAATCTAAACTTTATTCATTAATGGTTAAAAAAAATACTCACTTTTTGAGGAAAATAATGCTGATCGGATGAAAAAATTCAAAAATAAGAGGAGTGCGTCCTCGAGCTCGGCTGAGTGCAGTGTGTGGTCCTTAAAGGGCAGCGGACCCTCTTGAGGGACCACTTCTTCGAAGGGAGCGCCACCATCGGAACCCAAGAACATCCATAACCCCGTGGGTATTTTTCTAGTTACTAACGCATGCAGCGGAGAAGGAATAAACTATTCCCGCGTTTCAGGCGCCTAATTTTGAATGGTGGTCCCCCTGGGAGGGATCAGTGCCCTATAAAGGGGTTAACTTAGTCAATATGACAAGCCCGGTGGTCGCGTTCCAGTAGAGAAAATTCAATGTAAAGAGAAGTTTATTACTACTAAATATTTGAAGGTTTTAGCCTCCAGATCTGAACTGATGCCGCTTTTTTGTTAGTTTGAACTCACTAATCAATAGAGAAATACCTTCGATTGTTATAAACGGTCGAAACATGGAAAGTGTTTCAGGAATAATGGAAAACTTTGATTTTGGTGCATTCCATTTATTCTCGTCAAGGGAATTGTAAAACGCATCACTGAATCTTTAGATCTACCAAAAGAATTATAGGAATATCCGGAATAAGGAACCCTAGCTTGTTGAAATAAATATTCACTCACTCTACTACGATACATGTTGCTAAGCGGTAACCAAGCAAGCCTCTTTACAAACAGCTAATTGTATGCGTAATTACTTCACAAACCAATAACTGGCTGGGATTCTAAAAGTGCTTTGCCTCATTGTCTGATGAGAGCCCAAAGAGTATAATGCTTTACGGGAACAGTAGTGAGATCCTGTAGTCTTTCTGAGCAAAGAATAGCCCTCTCAAAACTACGCCACTTGAATGTAATCTCTCCCAATTTCTTCCAAATTAATGGGCATAAGCGCTGAGTATACCATTTACTCTTAAGCCGTAAGTGGTTTGAGTCGAAAGGATAATTTTTTATTCAATGTATTTCAAGATGGAGTTGATTGGTTATTAGGAAGCTAGTACCTAGTCTAAGAAATAGTTTAGAATCGGTGAGGCTCCTTGAAAGTCTAATTCTTGCAATGCTATTAAAGTGATTAAGTTTCTGCTGCTTCATGAAATTCTGCGACGGAGACCTCTCATCTCCTGGGACCAAATTTCAAACCGAAGTTGAATACCGGAGAAATCCTGACGCAAGGTAGTTAGTTGAATGGAATTAGAAGTTACCTTCTCGTCAGTATGGTGCCGAAGCAACACGAAGGGGATGCTGATTAGCCTCCCTATTATTGCGTCAATCTGTTGACTTCAAGCTATCATCATTCACAGATCCTAGGGCTTCTTGGTTTTCCTAAGGGATACTCACATTAATACCATTACAGTCACTAGTTTTAATTTTAGCTTAATATAATTTTAAAGTCAACCATACAGATATATCATAGCCGGTACATTATCGTTCGCAGTGGAAGGTGGATTTTGCATGCATACCACGTCGCCATGTCTTAAAATTAAATGCTGCTTTCAAGGTACGCAATCATTTTTTTTTGGCAATGGGAAAGCCGTCTCTTGCTTGAGCAGTGGGATTAAAAGCGAGCTCAGTCTTTCCAAATGTGGATGTGGAAAGCGGAGCGCGTTCATTTTCCTGAGTTCCTTTGACTCCATCGAAATCCCCAACGGAGCCATATATACATACGTATGTGTATACTCCACCACCTATTTACCCACTCCGCGTGAATGTGCGCGGCCGACTCTGCTTCTCTTTCCCCCCAAAATGGAGAATGGTCCCCAGCGCCTCCCCCCAGGGGGCCACCACCCCCCCCTCCCGACCCTCCGCCCCCAAGGCCTTTCCCCCCCCCCTCCCCTCGCCCCCGAATCTAATGACTCGTGCATTCCACGCACGTTTCCGGAGGGCGTTGTTATTAATTCCTCTCCATCATTAATAACGCCGGGGCATTGGGAAACACCAGGGTGGTTGTTGAGGGCAATGCTTTCGTTTAGTCTCGAGCCCTGAAGCGGATATTAAAATTGTTTCTCCGACTCATGACGAATTTCAGCGAATGGTGTAAACAAATATCGCGCGCCGACGAGACTCAAATTTTCTGCTACCCGGTCTTTTGGAAATTATTTTCCAAATTCGTGCGCAGGAAATAACGTGATTTTCAGGAGCTTTATTTTATCATTGTTAGGTTTTAAACGTTTCACTTTATTTACAGTCACATTTTAGCACTCAATGAGTATTTCACTGGATTTGAAGGAAGCAGATTTGTTTTGATCATCGCGCTCACACATGTGTTCCCTTGTAGACACACAAGCGGATTATACGCGTCGATGAATTTCAACGTGACTTTTGGAGAACGGGGTGGAAAGACGAGGCTCAGCTGCGCAGCTGGCACAATCTGCCGCGTACTTGGTTGTGTGTGGAGGAGGAGTGTACTTCACTTCAGGAGTGGGAAGAGGAGGGGGGTGACAAATTAATACTGGACCGACTGGTCAGTGCACTTATCTGTGTCCTGTGGTTTTTTCCTTTCCATATGTACAACTCAATAATGATAACAACAGTTGGCATTTTGAAACCTTTCGTCAGATGATTTATTAAAAATAGGTTTTCTTGAATAATTTTTAAAATGTTGATTCTAAAAATGACTTCCATCTTTTTATATCACGTTAGGTTTTTACACAAAATAAGAATTATGGTTTCAGGATATTTACTACTGAAAGCAAAGTTATATTAACATTAATTCACGCAATAAAAATACTTGTAACAAAATTGAATGAAGGGAGAATAACAATTCCAAGGTCACACAACAATAGCAGCAGTCGTACCAACCTAAGACACATTAGCTTGGGCCAACCTAAGGATCATTAGCTTGTATTGAGAAATATCCCTCGCACAATAATTACCCACTGGCATATATATTTCAACTATCAACAAATCTTAGAAGTTAAATCGGGTCTATTCTGAAAACACTCTACGCGATGGAAGAAAATTAAGAACAGTTGTGAAATCAGCTTATCAAAGTTAAGTATATTACTGAAAATCCTCAATGAAGCAAACTACTGCGTGGCCTATCTGCCAATGTCACTCTGCTCACAGACAAAAAAGGGAAATAAAAAATGCGTATAATTATTCATCAAACATTTTAATACGAAATATGACAGTAAGACAAAAAAGTTGAAAAAGTTCAATAAAAGATAGCTGACAGCATAGTTATCGATAGAAAAAGAAAAATTAACTGTGAAAGCGGGAAGGTATTTTGAAATAATTGCGTAGGAAACGAAAAAAAGTACTGGTAATGAACGAGAAAATTCTCCAATATGAATTAGATCATTTAAAAACTTGACGTGAAATTAAGGACTTGCACTAAAGGAAAATCATTAAACGAGAAATGAAAAAAATTCTTTGGCGGATGAAGAGGACGTCCTCAGCAGAACGTCGATCAAGAAGTGGGGTTTGTTAGTCACCGTAATGACAAAACACGAACGCTTGAAGTAATTCGTGGCGCGCTGAGATGGAGCGGTGCCTGGAGAGCTCGACGCGAGTTCTGTTTCCTGACCCTGAGCGTAAACCGGGAAACGAAAAGCATCCATGTTTTCAGCACACTGGATTCCTACTTTATGGATGGATGTACTCGTACCGCTTCCTCCGTAAGATGCCATATTATATGGCAATAGTCATTTTGATTTTTCAATGTCTTCTCGAGTCAATGACTTTTGAAATCCTTCACATAAGGCGTTCTTTTCCCTTCGGATCGTTGAAATATTTAACTGGCGCACTCTGATGCACCTTACATGTCGATATCAGTATCGAAATATGATTGTATAGCTTTAACCTTCAAAGCTGACTACACACTTTATATCATTTGTAACAAGCAAAACATGTTAATAAAGCGCCATAAATTGTCATTCATACTATATCATTACGCTCTGAATCTGATTCCTTCTCCGTTTAAATTATGTATTATTGAGAAACACTGAGAATTCATAAAATTAGGCGTCAAATAGGAAAACTCAAAAACGATATATTCGAAAAATTTAAATAATCCATGGATTTTACTGGGTCACGTTGACGTTTCAAAATGCATAATGACAACGTGTGAAATATATAAAAGTGAATGCATAAGATGCTGATTATCGAATTAATCCTAATCTATTGAACTTACTGATATTTTTCTGTAAACCCCAACATTCGTAAACTGGGCAAAATAATCAAAGATCACTCTACAGAGATATGATTGGTATAATTGGTAGCTTGGAACCTCAAACACAGTGTTATTTAAAATGTATGTTTTTGTAAAAGTTCAGACGAGAGATAAAGAGCATTATTCAAATATCGAAGGAGGATATGCTGTATGGTAGGAAAGCTTTTTGTTGACCCAAATTATAATTTTGCTTTGATATTGCATTTTATTTCCTTTGAAATTGCAGTGTTGTAATAGTTGTTCACTCACATCATCAAGGCTTTCATCATGTAATTTAATGTTTCAGAGCCAGCCGTATAGAGAGGCCTTCAATTTTAAAATGCCATGATCTTCAGCTACAAGTGCACCCGTAGAATGATCGCTGTCAGTTTTTTTGGAACAATGTCGTTCGTACATTCCCGCTGTTATTATAGTCCGTAAGTTACTGCTCACACATTATCCTTCGATTCACGCGATTAACTTATCTATATCTACATCTACAAAACACCCTGCAAGCCACCACAGGGGTGTGTGGCAGGGGGTGAGTATTCACCTAAAGTTAGTGTAACTACGACTAATTATTCATTAGCATAAATCTCTAATGCTTGTGACGAGGCGAAGCCTCACAAGCGTGCACTACTACACTACAGATATTATCACAATGGAGAGGGACCCTTAATGTATATGTATTTTGCAACTACACAAATGGACAGAGACTCAAGTCTTATGTAGAAAACATGCACGGCGTGCTGTTAGTACTAGGCAACAGATAAGGATTCAAGTATTACTTGTTCAACTTCTGTGTAGCAGAAGAGTTTGCTCCTCGAACGGTAAGGGTTCTTCCTCCCATTTCCAAAATGTAACGTTCAGAGTAGAAAGGGTGACAAAGGCAGCACTTCAGGGGAGTAAGAGAGAGCAGGGGCGCCTATTCGCCTCGGCGGTGTGCCCCACTAGAGGCAGCGTTCGGCGGCCGCCCCTGCCGGGGGCATTAGAGGGGGGGGCACGGTGGCGGGTCCCAGGGACCAGAGGGAAGGGCCGGTGGGCGGTTTGAGCCCACGAACGACGGACCATGAAGCGTTTGAAAGCCTCCGGTGCACGTCAATTCGCCTCTTTGAACACGGCCATGAGGGATCGGGAAAGTCCTGGATTCAAAGAACAAGGTTCACAACTCTTTCATTTTTTAGGAACGCGCACTTTAATGAATAACACACTTGATCATTGACAGAATCAATACAAACTTTGTAAATTTCACAATGAATTTTTATTTTATATGACCGGTTTCATCGCATAGGTGACATATTCAGGTGAAGATGTCACCTATGTGATGAAACCTGTCGTATTGAATGAAATTCATTGTGAAATTTACAATGTTTGAATGGATTCTGTCAATATGGATTTCCACAAGGTTACGCCGAGAATATCGAATTCAACACGGATTATTGGTTGAAGTGAAAGACAATGTACTGTATCACCAGCGGTTTTCTTAATCTGACTCAGTAGAATGCGCATTTTATGTGGAGAAATAATGTGAGAAGTGACCTCTCCTGACAAGGACCTGCACTATGTAAAAGAAGTGAGCTTGCTGATAATATATGTGGCATTCCGCAAAACTTCTCAGTCTTAGTGGTAATTGGGGGCACACACACACGCGTGTAAGTTCATTCGAATACAGGTCATGTCACACTCCGGTGGAGATCGTCATCTCGAGAAAAAAAACCGTACCAATTGTTCGGATCGAGAGAGAGTAGTGAGACGCATTTCGCATTTCGCTCCTTTTTTGTTTTTCCGTGTCACACCACCGAATATTCTCACGAGCGCGAGCTCCACCTCCGTGGTGAGCCCTTTGTTTCCATGGCGACGCGAAAGAGAAGAGTAGCGCACCTCCCCCCTCCCCCCTGACAAATGCGTGTGTGTGTGCCTCGCGTCGCGAGTGTGTCAGAGTGATTGAGGCAGTTTCCTCCGCGCGCCTCATTCCTTCATTCATTGGTGGGCGTTGGTGCGGGGGGGTGGTGAAGGGGGTGGAAGGGGAGTGGCTGAGGGCGAACCGCGAACGAGGAGAGACGTGAATGTGTTTTGCTTCCGCAGCTGTTCCCTGAGAGAGAGAGAGAGAGGGGGGGGGGGTAATCGGGGAAAGCGAATGTTTTTTTCTTTTGGGGGTTTGAGGGGGTGCTGCATTTTGTCAAAGTAATGAAGAAGCACCACCACCCGCCCATAAAATGACTAAAGTTAAAAAAAAAAAAACTAAACAAAAAATTATAATACAAGTGAGAACTCACCTAAAGATCTGCCTGTCAAAGTTAATTAACAGCATTTTTAAACAAAAAAAGAGAATTATGAATGAGGAAGTGTATACACTGGTATATGAGCAAGAAATAAATTACGTGTTTCTAAAAATGAAGTCTTCAGGGTCTTCCATTTTCATTTCAGAAAAGCCTCCATCTCTTTAGTTTTCCGGCTAAAAGCAGTGGCTTTATCTTGTTGCGGACGGCAGGGGGAGTGGGGGGTAATGGAGTGAGTCATTGCACAGAGGGGAGGAAGCATTTCTTTTCCGTCTACTTGTGACAAGTTTGTATTTTATCAAATGATGCTCATTAATAATTTTTCAAGGATTCCGGCATCCTCAGGACAAGTAAAAATTCTAAAATAGGCAAACAAGTTAATTCCTCATTGTAATTGTTTGGAACGAAAACGTGCAGCAGAAGATGAATTTATTTCTATAAACATTTTTCCAAAAAGAAATAAATAAATGTAAGTTGAAATTATTTCGTGAAACATTTATGAAAATTGAAATGCCATAACCAGAAAAATTCAATTGCAACATCCGTTATTGTATTTAGCAACATTGATTGAAGAAACAAGAAATAGCTGAGTGAGCTGTTAAACTGAGTTGAACTGAGCTGTTGAACTGAGCAAGAAAAAGAGTCAACTAATGGCCAGCAATACAAGAATGGAAGAAACAAACATTTTAATAAAAACACACGTTGAAGCGCTATCGGGGGAAGGAATTAGTTTTCTCTTCGATAACACCCGTATAAAACAAACTCTTTCCAAGCTCGGGTGAGAAAAATGAGGAAATTGAACGAAACACAAGTATTATCAATCAATAACTGAACCAAAAATGCATTTCACTCAAAACCAACCAAATTACAAACAAGTTACCAACAGGTGGAGTGTCAGGCGTCCGTTTATGTGAGCATCCACTCAGAATATGAATAAGTTATACAAGTACGAGAGGTTGAGCTTCTCACTAAGTACTATTGACTGATATGCAGCATGTTCACACAACGGTGATACCCGGTCGCCGTCTCGACTGCAAAAGAGGGCTTTCCCAGGGGTTAGTCAGCTGAGGAGGTGGTTTGTCGACAAGGACGAGGTGGAATGGGTTAGCTTAGGATATAGGCGATTGGTATCCTTGGTTGGGAGGAAATAATGGGATGGGTGATAGATGGGTTGTAAGTTTTCAATTGGAGCAACAGGAACTGTTTTCTGACTTTGGCCGCAGAATGAAGGATCACAGCCTTTGTGCCTTGGTCAGAATGACCGAATTTCTGAAATCCTTCCTCACATCAGGGGCTATATAAACGATGCAGGACCAGGCGAGGGAAAGGCCTTCGGCTAAGTCCGCAGAGGGTAAAACAGTCCGCAGTGGGAAAACATCTCCAAAGAGGGAAATTTAGAAACAAATGGGGTGAGGGTGTATATAATAAAAATACCACAATGTATGGAGCATGCAATGGCAATGAAGCTTGGACAATATGCGGAACATAAAATAGAAGATGATTGTAATAGAAATGTGGTGCTATCGAAGAGAGACGACGTTTAAATGGACGGAGAGAGTCACCATGGTGCAAGTTGGGGGAACATATGTTCCATGGAAACTCTCCGAAGTAGGAAAGACAAACGTATTGAACACCTTCTGACACACAGCAGCCTCATGAAAAAATATTGGAAGGCAAAATAAATGTGATAAAAAAATCAAGGAAGACAATGGATAGAATATATCAGACAATTAGCGAAGGACGTCAAAATGAAGATCTATGATGGAATAAAGCAATTAGATGATGTGAGAGTTGAATGGAGAGCAGCGCCAATCCTAATCATCGGAATGATGACTACTGATATTGATGTAATTATATATAAATAGTGCATTAGAAATTTCTCATATTTAATTTGACATGCAAACGCATTGAATATTAAAATTCCAATTTTACATGTGGTGTTAAATAAGCCTTTTTAAGTACAAGTTACTGTAATTATTATTAACTTAATCACTTACTTGAGGATATCCTAGGCCGCCCGTTACTTATCATGTTAGAATCCGGATGGAGTAGCACACGATGTCCGTAACATTCAAAGTGATGAAACAACTCAAAGTCAACAACTAGATCCGGCCTCGAATCCAGGTCAAGTCAAATGATTTTACCACGGCGAATTTCTTCCTCTTTGTGTTTATCTTTACACCCATGCGTGTTGCAGGGCACCACATCATTTTTTAAATTCAATCATCAAAGTTAATCGTTCTAAAGCGACAATGTTGGGTATATTCTCCGCGATAGTGGCATAGTAAGCACGACCACGTCGCACGTGCCACAGTGTGGTCTTCAGACGAGGACACCGATTTCGCATAAACCCCATCCCAAATTCTCCTCAAATTAAGATGGCTTGGTGGTGGTAAAACTGCCTTACACATCTCACCGGCAATTGGGAGATCTTGGGTTCGATTTTCGGCCAAGTCAAATGATATTTTCATGGCGCATTTCTTCCCCTTGGTGCACAACTCAAAATGTTAATTGGTACATCGCCGAGCATCTGATGGTGCTGCACCAATCAATGTCCCTGATGTCAGCGTTATTACGCTGAAAGATTATTAAATTAAAAAAATGCTTTAATTGGTGTTATTTTCAGCTGTGACGGATAAATTGAAAGATAAGTTTGTGAACACCACTTAAAAGTGGTGTTCACGACGTTATTGTGGTATTCACAAAGTGTTGAGCTTAAAATTGGCATTTAAAAATTTATTTATCATTTTCTCCGTGATAGGTATCAGGATGAAAATTAAATGTGAATGCCTATGAGATTGGTCCAAATCTCCAGGTGATATTTGGAACTCGTATAATTCACTATTGCGCTCTTTGGATTGCAATTGACCGCCACTCGTTTCTTCGTTCCAGGATAGGACACTCGTGCGAGTGGAGGGCGATTGCACGGTGGCGCCGCCGCATTGTTCGAGCGGAAGACGGAGGAGTGAGGAGGGCCACACGGCCAGGCGGCGGACGGGAGTGCGCTGCTGAGCTTAAAGGTACGGTGGTGTGTGTGTGTGTGTGTTTCACATGTGTGCTCAATATTCTTGCTTGCGTGGCGATAAAATAAGTTCCACCACCTGATCATAATTTACCAGAGGTTGAAGCGAGAACGACCAAAAGGTGATAAATATTGTACATTATTTTTTTTTATTTTCCGGTCAAATATAGGACGTTCCTAGATAAAAATAGGGTTATTCACAGTAAAAATTCAATAGGGTCCAAAGTGGTCCACCTCTAAGATCCAGTTACTTTCAAATTCTTCAAAAAGTTTGAATTTAATAATTCTGAAATATGATTTAGCTTATACAATAATTTTAAAAACCGCTTCCCGCACTATGTTTGATGCATTTCTTCTTTATATGTCGACATTTTAACA
This sequence comes from Pyrrhosoma nymphula, assembly GCA_963573305.1. Classification (NCBI taxonomy): domain Eukaryota; kingdom Metazoa; phylum Arthropoda; class Insecta; order Odonata; family Coenagrionidae; genus Pyrrhosoma; species Pyrrhosoma nymphula. The sequence continues at coordinate 199,983,823 of OY754327.1, read as the reverse complement.
CGGGCTCTAATGGATAGGGGTCAACTTTCAGCATTTTATGTCAAAATGAATAGGAAAGCATTTTAACAGTTTTAATTATTGACAAAAGCCGAAAAGAAAATATAATCACAAGGTCTAAGAATGTTATTGCAAATGAATAAGTATACAATGCAATTGATTACCTAAAAGTGTTATCTATATTACTGCTAAATTTAAAAAGTTCTCTTTCAATACTATCTTCCGTAACATATATTTAAAATGATATAAACCTATTTTTTTCTAAAATTGATAGTTATCATGGTTTTGGTTGAAGTTAACCTTGATTCAACATGTGGAGAGCATCATAATTACTAGAAATTATACTCAAATTTAAATTATAATAAAATTATCTCTCTAACATTTAGAAATGTGAAAGCGTAATTTGGAATAAATATTCATCAAATATTACTCGGGATTCATATGAAAGTATTTATGAAAATCATGAAGTTGGTGCAGATCACCAAAAGGAATATTTTGGTGGATACCGAGCTGAACGAATCTGGGTGCAGGAGGAGTCCGACTGGTGTAGACCATCGGAGGGAGGCAACTGTTGTGCCCCCGCGGTGTATTGCCTCCGCCTGCAGAGTTGGCTATATGCAGCACATTCTACAACCTATGTTTGCGGGTTGCACGTATTCAAGGCGGTTTCATCAACATACATCATTTCAACGTTGAATTTTTTGATGGCCATGAATTAGTGGAGGGTCAATCATTTATATTGGTTCTTGAAAAAAATTATTAATGCTAAAGGGTTGGCTCAATGGAGTTTTCTAATAATTTTCTTTCATTTCCTCCTCTTTGTTTACTCATACTTGCTCGAATTCAGGTCCAACATCCATGGCCCCAGGATCTTTCTGCTAATATTTTCCCGTTTAATTTTTCCCCTTTAATAATATCGTTCTCTAAGTACCCAATATTAGTTTATAGTTTCTTTATCCGAGCCTCTATTTAGTAACACTCTAAAGAAAACGTATCCTTTGCTAGGTGACACTTTTATTCTTCTCATTCCATCAAAATTTACTACGCTTTCGGATGTGTTATGCTGTATGCAAATACACGCTATCCGAGAGAACTTGAAAGTATTGGGATGAATTTTGCAACCAAAACATGGATGCACTATCATGTCGGAATATTTACCTATCTTGTTGTCAACATACCCAATGCTGAATCCACAGTGCTGAAAATATCGATGCTTTTCGTTTTCCGGTTTACGCTCAGGTAATGACACGATAAACTGCATTACATAAAGTTTAAAATACCGGCAAGTGAAAAAATTATCTACGAGACTTTCTAAGATATTACCAAATGTGATCGTCTTCGGTCATCAAGGTTGATCGCTATGGTAGCCACCAGAAGTATATTTGCAGCCATATTAAGTATACACATTATGTACGTGTATTCATAATTTATAGTCATTAGTTTAATGGGGACATATCTTAATGAGCTTATATTCAGGCATGCGAATGATAATATATACATATATTACTGTGTCCTCGCGAGGCTTTGACTCTGTCGTTGAAGAGAAAAGTACACACGAAGGGTGGTGAAGGCAATGCTTTTCGGATTCCAGCCATTCTGTACTTGTCGTCTTTCTCACAAGGGAACCCTTAGCATCCATCTGGGCGGTCACCCTTGTTCTCAGGGGGACGAGGTTCCTTTTGGGGGGGAGGGGTCATTCATTCATCGTGAGGGGATGGGGGGGGGGGCGCACATCCTCCATCGCGACTCGATCGACACATCCTCCCGTTAGGGGAGCCGAGCGCGTCCATTTGTGGTGACCCTCTCGTCGCTGGGCACCGCTAACGACACCGAACTACATCCCATACTACAGCCCATGTTCCTAATCTATTATTTTGATCAGTGTCAGATGCTCATCAGTGACAAGGCAAACAACCCAATTTATGTAGTCCAAACTGGATCAATATTTTTGGACAGCAGCGGCAATGTGTCTTTAAAAGTTGAAACAGATAATCTACCTTCAATTTTCATCTCAACATTTAAATACTGGATTGGAATCAGTATTCCATATGCCTTGCTTACGAGTTGTGATGAATGTTTTTTTATGACGATTAACGTGTCAATACTCCGTTGCGCGTTTTCCGTAAGAAACTTAGCGTTCTATTTTTTTTCCCGAGTCTTTATTTAACTATTAGAATGATAGGTTCTGGTGCTTTGATTATATATGTCAATTACAAAATGTTCCCCAAGCCATTGCATAAAATCTTAAGAGGGTGATACAAGAGATACTAGGGCATAATTCATAATAAAGTATTCTGTATTTTATCATTGCTTGATCAAGTAAAAGGTTTTTTCCAATATTCTTCATCTTGTAGGGGTAAGCGTCTGCTTTTGTGTTTTAATTGTTAGTAAAAAGATATTAATAGAAATTCAAATACATACTATTGAAAATATAAGGCATGATGAGAATATTAATCTTTGAAATTGGTATTAAACCACAACCGAAGACTATATTTATTTCAATCCTTTATCGTAAGGAGGTGCCAATGCTAATTTTACTGCGCTTGAGTAATCATCTCACACTTTACGTTGGATCCAATATTCGTGGTTTAAACTATGAAGGTAACAATTTCAGCCTTTGCAATAGTTTACGGTTTCATTGGTGGTTGCAAAAGGTTAAGGGGATCAATAATATGGGTGGTAACAGGGCGAAATTTCATTTAGTAATAATAATATTAATAGTATGAGTCATTTTTTTTATTCTCAGAGAAGGCCGGCGTTATTACAGGTTTTTCTATCCAACTTGAGTATTGAGTGAAGCTGCTAATAAGTGGTAATAGTTTTGTATATATGTATCTATATATACAGTGAGAATAAAATGTTTATTAAATCGTATGTGCACTAATATTACCTTTCTTTATGGATGGAGTAAAATGTAATTAAAAACTTATGATCTTATTTTCAATCATAGAGCTTTTCTTGTGGAAATTACCCACTGATAAGACGAACTGAAAAAATGTTAGCAAATAGTTTAATTAAAAGGGTTTAAAAAAATCGAATCAGTCCTTATAGCGGAATCGACAGTCTCACTCATAGAATAAGTAAATGGCAATTATTTTATTAATATTACAGTATAATACAATTTATTCCTGTGTTTTATTTTATTATTCCAACAAGGGATTAACCCTTAATTAATAGTGGTTCTCCTGAGCCAAAAAAAATACGTTTCCTGGAAAAGTTTTAAATGGCCTTTTATAGTGTATGCTCTGCGATTTCAAATTTACAATGTTCGTCTGACTGTGGCATTTGTGCACAAAAGTTCCTCTTTTGATGACAATTTAGTAAGCTTATAATAACTTAAGGTGTCTATATGTTTCCTCTCACTAATGGCATTCTCCCTAATTAGGACATTGATGTCCTTCTCTTTCTGATATCGCTCCTGATATAACTGTATTGAGTGTCTCGTGGGAGCCAATTGATTCATTTTCTCATGATCCAAATCATATTCCCTTTACATTCTCATACGCTTCCGCGTTCATACCCTGCAGCGCACTCCAATGCTAGTGCTTTTTGCTGTGTACTGAAGGTGTAAATAATACAGGGCCTCGTCCATTAAGGCGGACGCTGCGAGGAAGAAGAGCAAATAAGCAAATATAAGGGAAAAAGGAAAAAAAAGAGAAGAGCTGAATGTTTGACTTAATTTCCACAGGTGTTCTCATGGAGAGGATTTCGAGTTGAATTTTGTTTCCATAGAAACTTTGAAAATGGATGCTTTCAACTCTATACGCCTTTCCCTTCAATAGTGCTGCAATAGGAATTTAATAACTCTTTGTTCCGTAATCGTATTCTCTGTTCCCTGATTTCTAAGAGGGTCTAGAAAGACTTTGAGAGAGTGAGCATTAATAATAATAATAGTCAAAGCATCAAACACTCAGTGAAACCGTTTGAGAAATAGAACGGCATTTATTTTAATTTCCAATGGCTCTAAAATAATGGCATTAAATTGAAGTTTGCAAATTGATAAAAAATAACTTAATAATTGAAAGATAAAATGACTTAAATGTCATTTTATTCATATTCAGTCTACTTGTTGGAAAAAGTTGTCCTCTATCTGACATGAACAACAAAATAATACCTTTGCACGCTATTTTATTCCGTAATTGAACTTGAAATTACATGGTGTTCAATGGGGGAATAAGAGAAACACGGGGAGAAATAGTATTTTTCCATAAAATATAAATGCCATTTTTGCGGAAAACTGTCTCTAAGAAGGAAATAATCCAGAGAAATTGAATAAAAATAAAATACAGGCGTCTTACCACCTTATTTTTCTAGTTATTGAAGAATTAATGCCGTAATTTATGTCAAAATGCGGTAATTCGTAGGAAATGGCGCTGCAGTCGACTTTAATGGCTGGAAAAAGTGCTAATTTAAAATACATTCGTGGAATAATAATCTGCATATATTTTGTACCTTTATACTTTTGGGTTTCTATAGGTAACGCATTTCATTTAGCGAAAGCAGGATTTTTTGGACAAAATATAAAAAATGTGGAATTTAGTATTTGTTTTGACTCACATTGTCACGGCGGAACCTCCTTCATTAGAGGTTGTCTCTTCAATTTATTGATACACTGGTTAAAATCCAGTTTTCATGGGACAAATTGGCTGTAAATATTGTAAAATGTTTCATGAATGAATGGCATAAGTTCAAATCGAGTTATGTTCAATCAAATAATAATAGCGTCTTTTTAAAAGTTCAAATCCAGTCTCATGTTAGCAAATAATTACGATAAACTTTACTTTTTCTATTCCTAAATGTTGTTGTCGAAGTCAAGTATTCCTTCCTTTTCACGCCTGCACGAATATTACTGATGCACGATGACCGTGGTCATCTCGCCTCATCTCTTAAAAGTCGCATTGCCTTGATTGATTGATTGAAATTTATGCGCACGCAGATCGCGTCACATGAGGTCACTGGTAGCTCCCTTCCCCCTCCCCACCCGTGCCTCACCTGACGAACTTAAATCCGAAACGCTCTTTTCATTGAAACGCCTTTCTGGAGCTCATTAATCGGAGCCCTTAAGGAGGAGGACTGAGTGAGTCAAAACAAATACTAAATTCCACATTTTTTAATATTTTGTCCAAAAAATCCTGCTTTCGCTAAATGAAAAGCGTTACCTATAGAAACCCAAAAGTAAAGTAGAAAATATATGCAGATTATTCCACGAATGTATTTTAAATGAACACTATTTTCCAGCCATAGGAGCCGACTGCAGCGCCATTTCCTACGAATTACCGCATTTTGACATAAATTACGGCAGTAATTCCCTAATAACTAAAACATTAAGGTGGTAAGATGCCTATATTTTATTTTTATTAAATTTCTCTGGATTATTTCCTTCTTAGAGACAGTTTTCCGCAAAAATGGCATTTATATTTTATGGAAAAATACTATTTCTCCCCGTGTTTCTCTTATTCCCACATTGAACACCATGTAATTTCAAGTTCAATTACGGAATAAAATAGCGTGCAAAGGTATTATTTTGTTCTTCATATCAGATAGAGGACAACGTTTTCTACAAGTAGACAGAATATGAATAAAATGGCATTTAAGTCATTTTAGGGTGGAACCACCTTAAAATTTCCACCACCGCCTTTTTTTTGAAGTGAAACAAAAAGGAAAACCAATGCCGCATACATACGAGCAGTTTAAGGCACAAGGGATAGGGGAGGACGAAATAGCGTGATTATTGCAATCTGGTCGACTCGTTAGAATTCCCCATCGATTGCCCCTCAGTAAAAATGTGACTCCGATGATATGAATTTATTCATTCTCTCCACGATGTCGTCGCCCCTTCCTCGATCCCTGGGATGGGTAGCAGGAGATGGACCAGGGATGAACGCTCCCCTGACCACGTGCACGCGGATATATTTCGACCTTCCCTAGCGCCCCGCGATCCCTTCCCCACGGCGAGGGCCCAGGCCCGCCACTAACGCGTCCTCTTTGGCAGAGGGTGCGGTGTGGTCGGGAAGGGTATTCCTCCACTCCCACCTGTTGCTAATGAACCCTTTTCACGCACCCTTGGCCGTGTGCAACGGTGTGAAGTCATGATTTGGGGCCGAAGGGTGTCGAGGACGAGGAAGGGTCGCGGGAGAACTCCCAGCTCAGTTGAAGAAGGTGGTCCACGGTTTGAATGAAGGCCCCTCGCTCCTCCTCCTCCTCCGCCCCCTCCGCGCGGCCAGCCGGCTTCGAGGGTGAAGACCGCGGCTCAATTGCCCTCGCCCCCTACCTCGTTGAAACCTAGATTCGACTATTCGGCAACACAAGTGCCAAAGTTTGATGGCGTCTGAAATTGCTTAAGTGACTCTTAAGTCAAGGTTGGAACTTTTTCTCAACTCCGTTGCTATATTTTAATGACCCAGTGTTGCATGATTATTACCAATTTTTTTACTGCATCCAGCGTATGAGTATTCCGTAAGAGTTCCACATTTAGTTGTAAGCATGCGTATTATTGAATAACGCCGTTGCCAAAATTACGCTCCTCATACTCACCTCCCGGCCTTCCTTGGGCACCACTTCCGTTGGCTCACAATTGGCCCTGCAATTATTAAGAAAAAGATGAAAACTGTTTGTCGACAACGGCGTACAACGGCGAAAAGGATAAAATCAGAGTAAATTTATCGCGGAAGTTTAATCGTTTCGCGGAATTTAAATCGGAAGCTATCGCCGAAATATTTTTATAACTTTAATTTGAAACAATACTGACTAACCATTTTCTCTATTAGATGTTTGTCTTTACTTGAGTGAAGAACTTTTCATGTTGCATAATAGTACTATGCTAATTTTCTCCAGGGCTTAAACAACATCGCACCTCCGGTCGTGTGGAGATTTATGACTCGGGAAATGAATCTCAACAGGAGTTCATATAATTACCTAAATGCAGAGCGCCCTGTAAGGGGTGCGTCTTTTCTGATAATTTTCGAAATATTTGTCTTGAGTGAAAACTCGGAAGAGACTGTCTCCTCTCTCTAGGTTTGCCTAGGTGAATAGAGAATCCGTGTAATGTGACAACGTCGTGTGGTGGTACTGATAAATACATTTTCCCAGATTTTACTAGTTGCAAGAATAACATAAAAAACGACGAGAATTTGGAATAAGTTTCATGTTTAACTTCATAATGCTTCGAAATTGCATGAATTATCCGCTTTTTGATTCACACCACACCTTCCCGTTCCACAGTCAACTACCTTACCCTTGGGCTACCGGTTGCTTGCAAGGATTGGCAGATAACGGGTCTTAAATCCTTTTTCATTTCATACAAATACATTTTAATGTAATTAAGCCAGTGTTTACTTATGTGTGTGGGTATGTTGAAATAATCTTTGGTCACAAGGAGTCCAAATGGACCAAATTTCAGATCGATTGGATCAGAAGGGGAAATGGGATTGTACGTACACAGACAGACAGTGTGGGCTAATATAAAATGGAATACGTAATAAGGGAAATACATTGCACAACAGATATGTACAGAAATTGGTTCTTCCCAAGCACAATAAATGAACGTATTTTAAAAACTGAGATCTACTCAAAACGCCTGCCGAAATGAACTTCACCTACCTGCAACATTCTTTTTTACACCTGTACGTGGCTGGTGCCCTAACACCCCCTGCCACACGCCAATGCGTGCGTCTCGCAGGGTAGTATGTCGATGTAGAGCGATGAAATATACGCCCACGCCCAAAATGGCCGTCAGTCGCCGTGAGCACCCGCCCGCGCTGCGCGCATGCGCGGTGCCAACTGAAGGTCATGCTCGCATTGTAGTCGTAAACCTGATCGAAGGAGACCGCATCAATGTCAATCATGCAATTTGGCACAATAGTCGTAATATTATACTACTATAATAATAATAATATCACCCATGTGTGTATATTATGTGTCAGTAACTTTCTCACAAGAAATACACAAGTGAATCTGAATCTTCATTTGGCTGGAAACCTTTTTTATTTACAATACTATTAAATGAGAAACAGTGCAGTTTTCTGTTATTGGGAAAGGTATCAATAGAAAGAAAATAGAATAAATATTCTGATTCCTTCAATCGAATTTTGTATTCCGGTCCAAATTCCGAAATAATTGCTAAAATGTAACGATTGTTTGCAATATTTTAGCGTTTTTAATTCATCGTCACCAAAGCGACCATACTCGTCTTTGATTGACCAATGATTCTTTGTTCTAAATAAGATATGAATGGTTTATGGTCTGGTATGGCATGATTGGTAAGTGATTAAATTCTTCCCGTTGACATTCGACGGGGTCACCTTCACTAGTATTTGATAAGTAGTGAGAACGGATCGCCCCGCGGGGGCTACGTTGCCGTGCACGTCCTATAGCACCATTGTTGGACTGATGTTAAAGATGTATCCGGGGGTTGTAGGGTGCGGACGACCAGTGTGTCATAGCCTATGGTGGTGATTCCTTCCCCCCCCCCCGCTCAGGTGTTGAGGGGTGGGGTGGGGGGGCAGGGAGCGCCCTGTTCGGCCGACCTAATTTGCGCGATGGCGGGTGCGTGGCGCGGTGGGGTTGGGAGGTGAGGGGGAGGGCCGAATCCTCCCACCGACGACGCACCCCCGCCGCCGCCGCCGCCTCCTCGCATTGACATTGGGGGCGGATGGTCGAGGTGGAAGGGGGCAAGGGGGGAGGGGTGGGGAAGACCCCAGGACGTACCCTCCAAACACCCCTCATTAAATTCATTCGACTATTCAGGGTGACGCTTTTGCTCCGACTTTCGGGACGGGGTTTTTATTTTTCCAACAGAGGCTTTTTAGAACGCAGCCCCGATCTCATTAGTGATAAGGGGAGAGAGAGGGACACGACCGTAATTGCGGAAGAGGCCTGCTCTAACGGTTTATCCCGAATATCTCACGCTGTGCGCCGTTAATTTTAGGTTCTTGACTAGCGTGAAGAAATTTGAGCTATGATACGTGAACGATCACCTCATGCCCGACACCTAAGGTACCTATTGTCCCCTCCCTGTCGATCAGTGTGAAGTTGCGGAATGTAATAATATTTACCCATAGTGAATTCTTGAACTCTTTCCCGGAGATAATTGATATTTTTCCATGCAAGTACCTGCGATGAGTGAACGATAAAAAATTATAAATTTTTAATCCTAGGACGTGGTTTTCACTCTTTTCAGAAACTCCAAATCTACACCAATTTTGAGGATACCGGGACTAGCCACGGTAATTAGCTTCTACGGAGTCACCACTCGCAAGTAAGTGCGACATTCCACAGAGGAAAAATCTTTCGCCTTCATCCCGGTCAAGGCGAATGATTTTTCCTCTGTGGAATATCGCACTCCCAAATCTACATTTCCGAAATTATTTTTGCAAGTTTTGGAAAGATGTAATTATTCTAATTCGGGCGAATCATCCTTGTTAGGATCCCGTATGTTCGCAGCATCCTTCGAATGAGACATAGAGAGGGGGAGGTAGCAGCGCACCCTTGCCTTATCGCTACATTGGCCCAGTGCACCCTCTCAATGGAACCCAACCTCCACGGAGTGGGCCAGACGATCCCGGGTTCATTCACTCATGCATGCGAGACTCCGTGTGATACCGTCAGGGCGTTCATTAAGCTCCGGATAAACAACTTCAAGCGGCCAAAGCTCGATGCCGGAGGTCAAATACACACATTCAACCTCAATGATATTAAATTAGACCCTCATTTCTTTCGATTGAGCGACGTTTGATAGCCAATACATCAAGCGTCACATTGAGTTCTTTAGGCTGCCAACTGCGGAGACCTTTCTAATTGCAATTTTAGGTGTGGCTATATTTTTTTCAAATTTCATCATTGGTGATTACCTTCTACATATTGACGTGTTCCTTGCTGACCACGTCTTAACACTGCGTACGTTAACATCAAAACAGTGAATTCGCTAAAATCTGTCCCCGAATATTGTCCGATTCGCTCCTTGATGACGCCCGATTGCAGAAATTATGTGAGAATTCTTTAGCGTCCACTATTTAAAAATTGGTTACAAATGGTTAACCATTTCATCAAATTGAATCTAGCTTATACTTTTCACTCTATTCTGCCCATTCATAAAAACATTCAGGTTGATAGTTACTCCTTTTTTATGGGCAGGTCAAGTCTTGGGAGTCAGGTCGGCGGTCAGAGAATGTGGTAATGAAACGAAAAGAAATACGAGCTTTAGTAGACCTCAGCTCAGGATTTATTTTGGATAGAAACAAAGTAATGATGGGTGGGCTTGCTTCTTCTCCTAGGGGTACATTCAGGGTTGTGACTCCCATTCGAATCAAACCTACCTGTTCCACCATTCATCGTTTTCGCACAGAATGGCCCCTGTAATTGTGGATCTGTTTTGAATGCCTGAATTTTATAATTTCAATGAAATCCTGAATGGTATTTTTAAAGAATGAAAATTCCAGAAACTCTAATGCATTTTTCATGCATTTACATTTAAATGGTTTGCAACTCATAACCAGCGTCCTATTATGGACATTGACTTAACGTTTACTTCTGCCGAAGCCGTGAGGTGTTATACTTAGACTTAGGTAAAAAATTAGTGATATCAAAACTTCAAATCCATATGTATTAATACTATATTTTACAAATAATTTGTCATGCATTTTACGTAAAATAGTAATGTACTTTGTATAAGTAATATTTTTCATTATTAATCAAGGATTCGAAATATACCACTCAATTTTTAGAAAGAGTGTCCGAAATATATAAATAGGTACCGACTTAATTTTTTAATCCAGCTCACCAAGGTGTTTGCACGTTTCGAATCTTAAATAGGGTTCATTTCATGAAATAAACAAATAAGTAGCATAAAAATCGGCAATTAACATTCATAAACGACTATTTATGCAACGCTGTAGGAAAATAATGGAGCCTAAGGCTATTTTGGCCGGGCTTGAAGGTTAAAAAGCAATAATTTTCAACCTGGATATCTAAATCATAAAGTGGTTAATATAGATATTTTTGCCTAAATATTCCTTACTGTTGTATCAAATTTCAATATAGTTTTACATTAGGCTACAAGAGTGTTCTTCTGTTCTGATCAAAACTTAGCATGCATGACTCATAAGAGCCTCTGTTTATACTGTTGAGAACTATAAAAAGCTGTTATTTCAACCATTGAATCAGTTAAAAGGCTCTTAAAAGATATTAAATTGCAATTTACAAAACTTTCTAAGATACTTTATCTTACAATCAGCACAGAGCCATCTTAACAACCTAATAGCACCATTTGATTAATGCAACCACCTTATAAAGTGAACTGTACCGAAGACTCTCTCGCACTTCATCAAGATATGACATAATTGGTATGAAATATTTATGAAATGTAAATATGTTTATTAATAGCCAAGCACGCTGAAAATTTATTTAAGTGACCTCTCATCACTAGTGAAGCTGGCATAATAGTATAACGCAACTATCCTTACCTACTCAGTACACGTTGTGAAAGTAATCAGTTGTTTTATGTTATAAATATATTTACTTGAAAACTAATACATCGGCATCTGACTATAATTCGAGTAGGCTCCGTATAATTGGAATCCTTGGAAATGCATTTATAAGTGATTTCCAATGCTTATTCAAACACTATTAGTGAGCGGTATAGTTTTTGTTTTTGCACTAAACATTAAACTCTCGGCCAAATTCATGATTTACATTCCAAAGGCTTAATATATATCAATGAATGTACGATATAACTCATCCAATCACACTACGAATCCGATCCTTCATCCATGTCCAATGGGAATTCCAATTGTGAGTGAAGAGGGGATGCTAAAGTAGCAGCACCTTGATCGGGTGCTTTTCCCATGATCCAGTTCGCTTTTTCCTTCGCTTATATATATTTTTTTTTGACAAGAGACGGAGAATTTCCGTGGGGCACCTGTCTCGCGACGCAGCTCACCTCAGCGACGCGTGCACTTCCCTTTCTGTGAGCAGAGGCGAGAGGGATGTGATGGGGGTGGAGGGGGTGGGGGTGGGGGAGCAAGATGGGGGGGAGAGGAGACTGAGAATGAGAATGCGACGGCGTTTATGTAACATAGTCCGGGTGACAAGCCCACAAACGGGGAGTGTCGCCATCTGTCGGCGTGTGTGTGAATTAACTCGCCCCTCTCTCTCACCCCCCCTCCATTCGCTCTGGCCCTCTCCATGCCTGGACATGCCGTGGGGGCGGATATCCCCCTCCCCTCTCCTCCCCCTCCGCCCCCGAGGAGCATCAACGCGGAATCCTGAACTTGATACACGACGCCGTGTGGAGGGGTGGGCGGGGAGGATCGCAAACAAGCGATGAGAAGGAAGAGAGACTCGGCGAGATAAATGAAGTTGATATGCGCCGGGATTTCTTTGGGCCCTTTGGGGGGGGGGGGGGGGAACGCCCTCTCTCTTTCTCTCTTTCTTGACTTCCCTGGTGAAAGGGAAAAGACTTGAAGACGCTTGAATTATATAATTGCATTTGGACTTTCCTCAATTTCATTTGGTTAGGGACGATTTGCATTCTTTAAACGGATAAGACCCCAACGCGTTAATTTCTGCTGCCTTGTATTTGACGGGTATTTTCTCATGTAACCGTAATATTTGATATTTAAAATATAGCTTAGAAAAAAAATCAAAAAGAAGATAATCTCAAATATTGTTCATTGCAATAACTGTTTTCAAGTTGTACAGTTGCAATGGGTAACATTATTAATTAGAGTAGTTATATATTAAGTAGATTTGGTGTATGGGTGTGCCGATGTTTGTGACCAAATAACACTCTATAGTCATGGGGGTATAAATGTTTTGCATTTTGTAATATGACGCAGATTATCGGAAAGAGTAACATTTAGGGTGTGAAAAGAATGAGTACACCAGTACTCTACAGTACCAGTATCTTCGATTCAGACCTGCGAAATATGGTAATATTTTACTCTCATGAAATAATACTTTGTCAACATGATTGTTTACCAAGTTGTTAAAATCATGGTCAATAAATGAATAATAGGAGTCTTAGATAGATATTTTGCATGAATTATTCCATTTTTATGTTTCCGCTTAAATGCTTAAGCATGCAGTGTCCTCAGGTACTTCAGAATATCACTGTATTGAAAAATGAACTCATGTTTGCTACGCAACCGACGTAGGTACAATAATTTGCTCAACCTATATGGTATGTATAATTCTTGGAGGAGTATGTTAAGAATATGCCAAAAATGATCTAGCAGCTTGAAATTCAGCTCAAAAGTGATGCTCATAACATTTTTTTGGTGTATGGTGGTAAAATGACCGCCAATAAATTCATATTACATTAAGGACTTTGAATTGTGATCGTCACAACTTCTTTCTGTAATCATGTATTCCAAAACGCCGCCACAAGACAAGGCCTTGGGACGGGATTAGAGCCCGTGAACTTTTGAGTGACTACATAATGTGTTTCTTGCCAAGATTGTGATACGAATAAATTATTGCGAAAGTTATAATTTAGGGAAGTTTCAAGTACTCATCCTAGAGTCTATATTTTATCCTAAAGAAGAGTCACTGAGTGACAGTAGCCTTCGTCTGTCCTGTTTGCGACTGTTTGGGTCTTTCGCGTCACACACAGAGAAGCCATACCTTCGCTTCAATTATTAACACTCAATGGTCATCTTGGTCTCCGCGGGACACCTCTCGTTAACACGGTTCTTTAGCTTTTCCATAATATTATATTTAAGGAACAAATTACTCATTTATAATAGTGCTGACAGTAATTTGTTTTTAGCCGATAGGGAATTTTTTTATTTTTTGATTTCTTTATAAATTGGAGATAAATTTCTATTATTGGGAAAATATGTGTATTTGTTAAATATATAATTATAAAGAATGATGTCTGATTAATGATAAGGGAGGGGACCGTGAGATGGGTCGGTGTAAGGAGGCCTGAGCTGTTTCGCCGGAGGGAGGTGGGCTGGTTGTGGGACATAATCCCTCCATTCTCCGCCCGGGTGGAAGCCTCTCGATCGCCGATTAAAACCATTTAATCACCCAAATCACCCTCTCCCCCACGTCGCGTATCTTCCACCATCTGTTTACGAGCGATTCGCCAGAAAAACGTCTCACGCATTTGATTCTCGGAAAATGGAATTAGTAATCGCTTGTGGGAAGTGGAACCCTCCCTCCCCCCCTTCAATATCACATCCCCCTCCCCTCTCCCGCGCAAGGGGAGGGGAGGATTCCTTATTATGTTTTAATCCCCCACCCCCCACTTCCTTTCCTATGGGGGTGGGGGTTGTGGTGGGGGCGGTGGTGAGCCAATTAGCGGCGGGGGGCGCCGGTCGACTCGGCTGCTGCCCCCGTCCGCCCCGCGACCACGCCTCGTCGCCCCCCTGCGCACCACCTTGCGATGTGCCCTCTGTGCATCAATGGGTATCTAGCGGACCCGGCTGGACGACGGGTTGCCACTCTGATGTTTTCTATTTCATATTTCATTTCATATTTCATAAGCCGACGCTAGAGATCAAAAGCACTAAATTTAAGCACGATTTCAATTCTCCAACTTTTCTGTTAAGAATGTATAAATCCTATCCCGGTTATTGTCAGGAGAGCAGGTGACCGAAAACTGAGTTTGTTACGGGATTTAAGGGTGGGTGGGCAATTATGTGACGGTGAGTTTTTTTTCACGGAGAGGTGAGAAAGAGTGGAGAGACGTCCGTGTTTGGTGAAAGCGTGCTGTCCGCAAAATGCGACTGGAGACTTACATATCATCCCCACACTCCTCCAGAGTTTTACGTCCCAAAAGAAAGACGAAGAATTACCCACGATGTGCTTTCTACTCTGCGCTAAAGAAGGGAGCTTAATTTGACGCAAAACCCTTCTCCTCTTTCGGGATTTACACCTGGGTCCACAGCCTGCTCTGGATTATTTTTATCCATGAACTTAAGACGAAATGGATAATTCGGCAAAACACATAAATCATATAAAAAAATCTATGGAAATGAACATCTAAATTAGTTAACTTTTGCAGCATCGTTGGAAGTAACTAGTCAAAGCTATTTGTAGTCTCCTTAAAAGCGAAGAAAAGAAAAGCATTGCTTTTGCTTTGTGAATTAGCAAACCACGCAATTACAAATAGTCACTCGTACTTCCGGTTACGGGTTAGTCGTTTACCAAATTGTACGTTTACGAAATAGTAGGTTACAAAATGTCTGGTTACGAGATGTCGTGGTTACGAGATGTCGCGGTTACCAATGTCCGTTTACCACTTGTCGGTTACGGTGTGTCGTTTACGAAGTGGTTGGTTACCACCTGACGTGATAACGGTATTATCACCCGTGCCAAGTGGCCAATCATGAAGTTGAAGCTTTCACTTCTCTGTTACTGAGGCATCATTTCATTGAGTGGAAATGAGTCCAAATGGCTTCTAAATTTATAAAATACCGCGTTATTATCTGCTTTCATAACGTTTGGCGGCCTTTTGAAAGTTTCCTCTGTTTCGAGAAGAAAGAGAGTAATTTTTTAAAGTAAGTTTTTAACGAGAACAGGTAATTTTATCTCTTTATAAAAATAACAGAAACTTGAACAGTATATAATGCATTGTCATCTACTTTATTGCAGAAATTTGCATACACTCTATAATATCTTAACTTCAACGTTTAGGAGAAGTTTTTGTTCAATCTTTTCTTCATGCTCATCGAGGTCTAAAGTTGTTACAACTCGAATTTAACATGAGAACGTCTTTGGATACAGAAATATTAATAAGCAAGTTTTTGCACCTTAATGTCGCTTTTTCGCATCCCAACGTCACTTTTCTTTAGCATCCCAATCTCCAGGTTTTAATCCTCTTCTTCTCATTTCCAACTCGATAGTTTCTTTCCATTTCTTCCTCTTTTATTTCTTTCCACTCGAGTCCATTTCCAAACCCTTTATGCTATCCTTTCCTCCTTCATGCGTCTTATATGTCCGCACCATGTCAGTTGCTTGTCATATATTGTTTCTAAAATTGTTTTTTTTTGGCTGAGTTCTTTTCCCTGATGTAATTATTTGTTACATAATCTAACAGGGTTGAGTAACAGCATCTCCTCCAGCACGACATTAATCTCTGAGACATGTTTTCATCTAAAACCCAAACCTCTGACCTCAAACCTCTGACATCATAACTGGCTCTATCATTGTTTTATAAATATTTCTTTTAGTTTCTTGTGTTATGTTCTTCTTCCACAACATTGGATGCAACATTTTAATCATTCTTCTTCCTTTGCCTACTTTCTTCAACATGTCGCTGTTGTCTCTTCCATCTTCACTTATCGTAACTCCTAGATAATCGTAGGAATTGACGTTTTTTTTATTTTTCCACTTTTCAGCTCTATATCTTCTCCTTTACCTCCTATTACCGTGTATTGCGTTTTGTATGTATTTACCTGTTGGCCCCATTTATTATATTCTTCCACTAGTTTGTTCAGCATATATGTCACTTCTTGTTGGTCTTCTGCCAATACCTTTTTGTCATCAGCGAATAAGATGGTACACATGGGAGGATTTTCTACCCATATCCCCATTGGGCTGCATTTCTTCTCCCAATGTTTTAAGGCTGCGTACAGATATACATATTTTGAATAGAATGGGTGACAGGCAACACCCCTGTTTCACTCCTTTCGTTTGTGAGGATATTGTGCTTCGCACCTTAATAACAGTTTGATTTTCTCTGGATAGTGCTTTTACTGCATTTATGTATGTCTTATTTATACCGGCTTCATCCATGACATCCATAATTTTCTTTTAGAGGAACGGAATCAAACGCCTTTCGTGGATCAATTCAAATGTGACGTGTGGTTCCCTGCCTTTTGCTGATTTCTTCTCCATAATATGCTTTAATGTAAATACATTTTCTATGCATGACCATTCTGCGCGGAACCCTCTGTCCTTCTCGCTCTTCAATTTCCTTCTATATTCTTGCTCTCAAAACTCTTCCATACAGTCTTCCCTCTGGTGACGTTATGCTTATTCCTCTATAGTTACCTCATTCATTTCTATTACCTTTCTTATAAATGGAAATTTAAATATGAAAGTTTCCAGTCTTTCGTTACTGCTTCTCCCCTAACGCGCTTGTTAAATATAGCGCTGATGGTACAGAACTAATAGTATAATAAACTGATTTTCCCTCTGTTTCTTTGCCTAAGCTTGAAAGGTATCGTAGCACTGTGGTGGCATGAATGAATTAGAATGAGCTGAAGATAATGAACAAAATAATGTTGTCACTCAACGTGGAAAAATCATTTCAACTATTTATAATAATTAAAGAACGTAATAGCGTAATATTAGAGTAACGTAGTATAGTTTCAATATTAATTAATTCAAGGCACACGAAGAACTCTTTTTGGCATCCCCTTATGTAAGGTTTTGTTATAACTTTTGGATATTGCTGCGGAACCTCTAAAAGATTTATGGAAGACGATATGAAATGCATATAAAAACACGGACAAAAATGCTATTCATTCACAATGAATTTAAAGAATAAAAAGCATGTAAAATACTTTATATTTCATAATTTAGGAAAAAAAGAGCAACCCCAGATGCAATAAAAATTTATTTTCTTTGGTTTTGCAATCCGGAGTTATCCTTATGCTTAAAAAACCCAAGATCATAACAGCCATTTCCCCTTTCTGCGGGCTAAGTTATATATCTCATAAACTTCACGTTTAAATGCTTTGAGAAAGCGATTTCTAGAACTCTTGGCATCAGACGCTATTGCGACTCACAAGGGGATGGGGAGGACTAAATTTACGTCGGTTGAAGCAATCATTTTCGTAAAGACATTTAAAATTAAATTCAGTAAGAATTAATTATTCGCAAGACACTTATTAATAAATAATTAAGTTAGATCATTTTTTATTCATTCATTATTTACTACATGGACACCACATGATAAAAAGTTCTGAATAAGATGCTAATTATCTCAATAGGAATACGTAAAATGTTTACCCTTAAAAGAGATTCCAATTCTTGAACGGTCAGGTTTTGTGGTCAGAATTTCCATCAATTTTAGAAGAACATAATGATTCACGTGTTGATTTTTGTCATTGAAATCTGTTTGTTGTTAACGTAAAAATTGAAACAGGAGGAAATCGGCCTGGACCGTCCAGTTCATCCAGTTCCCTTGTATCCACCTAAATTAGCACGGAAGTGTAGAAGCCTGGGTATTGTAGGGGTCTGCTCATTTGCCTGGCAAAACCGTCCGTGGTTCGATTCCGGATCCCTGTTCCGATTCCTGTAGCAAATTCTACGTTATTTCATCGCCGTACTTGCGGTAGGCTTTAATATCTTAATTCGTAGAGTTCTTTTTGGTGAGATTCATCATTCTTCGATCGGAGGAACAAGGAGATATATTTAATTACAGCAAGCACATTGTAAATTCTCTTCATATTACAGTTAAATGGTTTGTTTGTTGTTGATGTTTTGATAGTTTGAGGTCCAGTGAGCCGTCTTGATTAAAGCCAGGGGCAGATGACGGAGTGGTTCGTAGCGTTTTCAGCGCGAAGACTTCCCAGGTGGGAGACTCCTGGGGGGGAGGGAGGAAGTGGAGGGGGGAGTGAGGTCCTTAAGGTATGCGAGGCACGAGGAGGAGGGGGGGAGGGGGGGTAGTGAGGTGGAGTGCGCCTCGCGGAAGGTGGAGAGGGAGGGAGGGAGACAAAAGGAGGAGGTTGATGGGGGAGTGGGTTGGATTGCGGTGAGAGGGAGTTGTCGTCGCAAGAGAGCCGGGAGAGGAAGAATCTCGCGGTAAGTGTTTCCGTGGAGACCACTCGTCTGTTTGCGTGGTGCGGGCAGGAGGAGGAGGGCCCCGCCCCCTCTTACCCTCTGGGGCACCACGACACAAAAGAGGCGGAGGGTGGGTGGGTGGTCGCCGCCCGCGACCCTTTCAACGCCTTCGACAAAAGGAAGAGGCGCCCCCTCACGTGGTGCGGTCCTCTCGGCTCCTCCGCCACGCCCTTTGCAAGTGGCTTTCCGCACCCCTCTCACCCGCCTCAATTGTTGTCCTCCTCCTTACGTGCTATCTTATGTGGAGAGGGAGGGTGAGGGGAAGTGGGAGGGGAGAGAGATTGGGCGTTTGGAACGAAGGGGTCCAGCGAAGGCGAAGGGGGTGACGACCAGTGACGGGGAAGCTGGGGTGAGAAGAGCTGCCTGGATAAAGGAATAGCATCAGTTTTTTCAATTGACTTATATATATATATATATATATATATATATATATATATATATATATATATATATATATATATACATAATTTTATTTTCGTGACTCTTCGGTGGTTTAAGGAGCGCTGCTTTTTCAACAATTTTGGTGTCGTCAAATAAATCATTTCAGCTTTGAAACATAAAAGTAGTATTAGGTTTTTTCTAATGTTCCTTCATCTTAATATTAGCAATTTACATCTTTTTATCCGAAAACAGTTCATTCACGACAAATTTCAGCGGGGGTTTATACGAACAAATTGTATAAGGTGTATAAGTAAGCGTGGTAGGTCTTGGGATATTTTTGAACTTATAAATTATACACCCATTTCTCTCCGTAATTTCATAGAAAACTATACACCTATATTGTTTTGAGACTTCAGAAGAACTCGCGATTGAAAATGACACAGGGAGTCCGTGACGCAATTGAGCAACAAAATAAAAAGATCCGCATTGAAAACACTGCTAATAAAAAAGGTCAAGTAGTGCTCGTGATATTTTATTTGTGTCACCATCAATCTATCTCCGCGATAAGATGCTTCAATGCAATGTAGTGACTTTTGTTTATGCTCTAAAGTTTGATTTTTTTCTCTCCATACCGTGAATATTCATTGAATAAAAGCATCAAATAATGAAAAGCAAAGAAAACTTTGTAATTCCACACAAGTATTTAATGTACGACCTAGGTTTCGACGTAGCACGTCATCATCTGGCATCGTGATATTTTATTTGGCATCGTGGCACGTCACCACCAGATGATGACGCACCACGTCGAAACCTAGGTCGCACATTAAATACTTGTGTGGAATTACAAAGTTTTCTTTACTTTTCATTATGTTAAGTCGATTCCATGAAGTCACGCCCGAGACAACGAAAATCATCAAAAACAGAATTTACAGAAAAATCAGCGTATATATCTCCCACTCCCACAGTGTATATATCTCCGCGATGTTAAAATTGCAAAAAACAATATTTCGCTGGTCCTCCTGCCAGCTTCATCAGGTTAACTGAACTGATTCCTTAGTCTCGCTCGTCTTATATATGAGTGAGGACTCCCATTGTTGCCTGAATTTTTAAATTTGAATAATTCGTTTAAGATTTCTACTCAACGTGTAACCGTCTTCTCGGTTGACGTTCTCCGGTCTCTTTGCAATTTCTATAGCCTCCCTGATTAATCTTGGGAAATGGCGTACCTCCTTTGATATTAATTTTGTCTCCTCAAAGTTGAAATTATGAGTGGGGCCGCTGAGATGGTGTTCGGTTATTGCAGAAATGCGGTAATTATTATTTTTAATTGCCCGTTGATGCTCTTGGAGGCGTATTTTTAGGGCTCTGCATGTCTGTCCTACATATGGATGCCCACAGCTGCACAAAACTTCATATATTCCTCCGTAGAGGTTCCGTGGAAGCGGGTCTTTGGCTTTCAGAAGTACGTCCCCTGTCTTCGTCGCGCATGTAAATCAGCTAACTACGTGGTACTTCGATAGAATTCTGGAGATATTCTCCGTAGTTCGAGACACATAAGGGAGAGTAGCATATGCCTTTGGTTTCTCTCTATTTTCTGTCGGGTCAGTGGGATTCTTATATCGGACCACGAGAGAATTTATTTCTTCTTTCCGTGCAGTTTTCAAGATGTAGTCACGGTGGAAACCATTTTTCCTCAAATGCCCTTAATAAGTGCTGCTTTTCACCGGCGTTGGAAATTTTTTCCTGTTGTGATCATTTATCAGCGACTGATTTTTATGGGCTTCTTTGTTTAAATAAATGTAGTTCAAGCATGAATATTAACGTCAGTCTATCCTAAGAGAGAACATAAAGACACAGTTATGCGTGATGCCTCACAATAATGAACTGCTTTCAGCCCGTGGTGGTATTTCAAACTCACCGAAAACATAAGATATTTCACAGTGCACTTCAAAAGATTCAGCAGTTCATGGATACTGAATCACTTCCTCTTCGGAAGAAAGACCGTCTTGAAACATTGACATATGTTCATTTGATTTTCTCCAACGTTTTCGTATACCGACGCGGTTATTTCATTGATCGCCTAGAACGAGCGAGAGTCTAGCATCGTGCCTCCAAGTACAAATTGCGACTTGTGGTCATTAGGGCATGGGTATGGATCGAGTACCAGTTATTTAGCCCAGTATTAGTCCTAATCTGAGAATTTATGCTTTCAATTATATGGGGATAACTAATGCTAATTGTATCGGCCATTGAGTTACTATATCTAGTATACCATTCGTTTGTAACCTCCATTTGGGCAAAAACAATTTGGGACTAAGTAAAAAGATATTGTAAAAGAAACGTTGAGGAAGGTAAAGATGAGAATCCGTGCAATCGTCTGTGGTCCTCTCCTTGCCTATGCTGGCGTATCTTTATCTTTTTAGTATTGATTGCCGATTACTAAATAAAATCACGAAAGTAAACAAACACTCTTTGGTATTGTTGTCCACGCTGTGGCCGGTTTTCAAAATTTGTCAAAGTTGTTTAGGAATCAGGTAACCCAACCATGTGACGATATTAAAATCACGTGCCCATTACTATTATATAAGTGCTTGGCTGGGTCTGGAGCTGATCCGATTTAGAATGCGGAATCTCCCTTGTTGGAGTTTATTTTTTTCTGCCAACCCAGTGAAAATCTTAGCTTTTTCTCTGAAGGCATGAGCCCTTTCAGGGTTTTATTATATCCTTGATGATGATAAAGATGAGGTTCAGTGATAAAATTCGGTGCCTCATAGATGAATGAATAAAAAAATAAAAATTTTTCAAGGACCTCCTTCTTCGGAAAGTATAGCAATCACCTCACTTGACCCACGTGACTCGGGTCACATGACCCCCACCATGTCGATCGCGCGTGCATCCACGTTGGCCTCTGTCCATTCTCTGACGCTTCCGATCTCCACCGTGCCCCCCCCGTCTTATGCTTGCAGGTGGGCCTTTCTCTGGTCAGCGCCAGCACCACTCACTGTCGGATCCGATGCAACATTTCCCTGGGATGATGTTGGCGCCTGTCAAATTTCGTTCGTTTTTTATACGTATCTAGTTAACCGTTTGTGTTGTTTTATTGTTTATACTTATTGATCTCCAATAGTGGCACTCAGATGGTTGAATTCAAGACAAAAAGATTGTTAAATAGGTTAAAATATAGTCCACTATTTCATATCAAGTTCCTTTATTCTTACGCTGAATTCAGACCTTTTAATTTCCCATGTTCCCCATGTAGTGACAACTTACAGCGGGAACTGATGGGGATGGGGTGAGGTGTCTAGGGTACTCACTGGCTTTCCATCCTGTGCTTTGGTTCGACTCCTGGCAGTGGTGGAGATTTTTCATTGAAATGCCGTTCCCTATTTGGCTACCATGAAGAGATCACTTAATTGTTTTTTTAGACGAATTTCACCATCTTTGGTGTTCATATTTTCACCCACGTGCGTGACACTGTGCCACATTATTTGTGCAATCGCAATGTTTGGAAAAATTAACGGTGTTGTAGTCCGTCTGTCGGATGTGACGTTGAACTGTGAACCCCTCGATGCCTTTCGCTTAAAGTATGACTGTTGGTTTATCTCCTAGATTCCCGAATCCCCCTTTCCTCACCGATTTACCGATCCTTAATCGCGCCAATGACCTCGGTTACGTTCGTCTGTAGGTTTCCGCGACGTGGACTGGCAGACCTCTCAATTTTTTTCCGGTCCGCGTTTGAACTGGCATCGGTAGTTCGCTGCCTATTACACAAGTGCCTTCACAGTTCGGAAGTAGCGTGAGGGCGTCGTTTCCACCCTCACCCTGCCCGTATCCCGGCAGCGGCAGAAGGAAGTCCGAGTAGCACCAAATTCTCCCCTCCTTTGTCTTCCTGTGCACCTCCTCCACGTCGATGTTGAAAAAACAAACAATCTTGTACATCTGTCGCTTCCCACGAATTACGGACAAACGATTCGCTGAGTCACAGGGCGGATGCAAGGATTGGATTTGCCGCGCCAAGGTTTAAATCGAGTCGTCAATGTAAGTCAAAATAA
This sequence comes from Pyrrhosoma nymphula, assembly GCA_963573305.1. Lineage (NCBI taxonomy): Eukaryota > Metazoa > Arthropoda > Insecta > Odonata > Coenagrionidae > Pyrrhosoma > Pyrrhosoma nymphula. Next base: position 199,960,598 of record OY754327.1, on the reverse strand, counting down.
GGTGTTGAAACTCTTAAGCCATTAACCGTTAATATATTATCTGAGGATGACGAAAAAGTAATAAGGCTATAGCTTTTAAGGAAGTTCCATAAAGTAAAAAAATATTTGAGTTGTCAAATTTTAAATAATTAAGGCAATGGTTTACAATATAGTTTTTCCACAAAAAGGGTTACATTAGTATTACTAGTTCTAACTAACGCCTTGGCAACATTTGGAAGATGCTAATGTAGCATCTTCCAAATATTATTTACATGGATTTAAGCATACTTATAAATATTTTTTTCAATTAATCTAGATAAGACTAATAAACATTTTGCAAAAAATTAGGAACTGTATTTTTCGAGTTTGACCACCAATAAAATGTTTTAAAAAAATATCATGGTAAAAAGTGTATAGCGCTATTTCAGTAATAGCACAGTCTATACAGTCGCGACAAGACGGACACAATTCTTGCAGCTAGCTGTCAGTAGCGCTCCAAGCGGTGAACGTGTATAACTACCATAATGTGGGGTGAATACATACACTTACGCCCACCGGAACTAGAACCTATTTTCTTCTTCGTGAAGTAATGTAATTATTTTTTTTCTATAGAATATTTTACATTGTCTTCCATTGAAGGGGATACAAGATTAAATTGCGTTAAAAGGCAACAGTGAGAATAAATCGCCGTTCAAGCGTACTAGAAACAACAGCTCAAACTCATCCTGTATATCAATTTCATGACACATTACGATACTGTGGATGCCGTATCGGCTTTGATTGAGACTGTGTGCTGAGTGCTGCGACTACGTACAGTGTTTTTACCTTTAATTTGTATTAAATAAAACTGCAGCAGAAATCGGGAGTGTCTATTGGCAGGAGTGTCTTTTTTCCGATTCCCTAAATATCATAGCAGGTTGGTTGGTGCATATTGATATTTTTTGAAGCTCAGAAAACGTGAGTGCTCTCTAATTCTTTCATTTTAACACGCAAATATAATTTATTATGATAATTACAGGTCCATGCGATGGATCATCCATTGCCGTAGAAAATATTGAGACGGGAAAAATACTGCTTAATTGTGTAAAAAATTATTTGCTCTGTTCGGGACATTTTGAAGAGAGCCAGATGATAAAAAGAGATTGGTGTTGACCGCTGTCCTCATAATATTTTATGTACCCAATAACACGCCTCTAATAAGCTTTCAAGGGAAGTTGCCTGCCAGAAAGACAGCCTTCCCGAGGAAAAACTCTAGATACCAATCCCCTCTTATATATAAAGAAATTATCCTACGATGGTTTTTTTTAGCGTTGCTAACATGTTTCTCTTTCACCCAGTTTCTACCGATCATGGTGCATTTTGCTCTGATATACACTTACACCAGGATCATCCAACGAGAGAGTAATTTTTAATTGATTGTCTACAGTTGGAGACCAGGCAATGGGAGAACTCACTAAAGAGAGCAAGAGATTAGATTTCTTGTTTGAGGAATAACATGACAGTTCTCCGAATTGAGAATAGATTGAGATGTACTGGTGGTAGGTAGGTGGTGGACAATTAAAGATGCAAGATATTGCGGTAGTGCAAGATATAGCCAAAAACTGTTTAAAATCTTTTGCCTGTAAATTCATAATGAATATATTTCGTGGTCATGGGTCTCAGTGTTCCAGTGATACCATATGTTTTTCGCTGAGTCTCCTATATCGCAGTCCTTAAGCACAGTCTAAACAAATACTTTAGATTATGCCTTAAGGTTACACATTTTTTTCCGAACACTTTCATCTACCCTCTGTTCGTACGTGGTAAAAGTATGTTTAGGGAATAAATACCAAATGTGGCCTATATCTAAGAGTGTTTATGCTTTTGAAGGAGAAGGCAAAGAACTTGAAAGAGGCCCAAAGGTTGGTTAATTTGAGCCTAGATTAAATAACAGTTGTGAGGCATTTATCGTACAATAATAGTGTAGATTATGTCTGTGGCTTAGAGGACTTGGGTTTCTTCAGAAGCAGTAATATAGCAAATCCAACTCTACTGCTAATGATAAATAGATTATTATATAACTTAAGGCAGCCTATAAGGTATTTCTTTTTATGCCAGTCTGTAAAATAAAAACATTTTCAAAAGTTATTCAAAACTACTTTTGAAATGCTTTCTAAAGAAGCGTTTACCTTGAAGACATGTGTGACCTACCAGGGTTCAAACTTTGTTCTGATGCGTTTAGTCAATATAAATATCAAGTGATTTATCTTAGGTTAATGCAGGAAATCAGACTATATTTTTATAATATTCCTCATTTGCTGATTAGTTCCAGAAATTATCTATTTAAATATTATTGGTTCAATTTATTAGAAAGTGGAAAGAGAGTGTTGATCTTTTTGGAGGTCATTTCTGAATCGTTCTCCCTGGATTATAAGAATAGATTCAGACTTGCGCCCAAGATTTTAAAAACGCAATAACTCCCCTGTCTTCTCAAAATTGAAGGCCAGTTCTCTAGCACATATACTAGGTCATTATATCTACCATAAGCACTCATGTTTCTTGTGGATTAATGTCTGTTTAGTCACTGGTAACACCAAAATGTGTAAAAACGCAAATTATTTATTCGATATTTTCAACTCCCATGGAATTATTTCAGCTGCAACACTGATAGTTACTATCACAGGTGAATATGAACACATTGAAGCTCTCGAGGCAATGAAAAATTGGCTAAGACAGATAAGGTTAATTAACCATTTAGGAAATGATAATACATACATAAAAAGTAAAATATGTTGAAATTTGGTTTATAAATATCAACTCTTTACAAAAGGTTTGGAAAGATCTGAGAACCAAAGCCCTTTAGATAGATGCCATCAAAAAAGAAAAATCAAACAAAACTTATTGAAGAATGTTTCTCTGTTGTCCGTTGTATTCTTCAAACACAAATGCAATGAGATTTAACTCCTATCTCAATCTTTTTTTTATCGTTTCTGAAGCCTAATTCTTCCATCGACTGTGAAGTATTCAACAGTCAGGAAGGAATCCTTGATGGTTTGAAAGAAGTGGATGGTCAAAGCATGAGTTCTAGTTTTACATAATTTGTTTCCGATCAGTCAAGAATGAATAGCTTAGAAATACAGAAAATAATGGTATGATATATATTTTTGGCTATTTTCTGAGAAAGCTGCTTTCACTTCATTATTGTGGATGTAAGTACTTCCTCATGAAAAGAGAAGAAAATATCCGAAGGGAAAAAATTATGCACATACTTTAAAAACTTTCAAAGTAATGAAATTTCCTCAGTGGTAAGTCTTATATTGTGCAGTGAGGAACTGAATTCCTTTTTCAAAGAATATTCATCAAAATTAATGAGTAAAACGCATAGTATTGTAAATTATTACAAATAGGGCGTCTTTAGGGAATATGATTTGTGAATCAAACAAAATGCCCCTTCCAGAAAGATGCAGCTTAGAAGTGAAACATTTGCTTGTTAGAATCTTTGCTAGGACATAAGTTTATTTTATATTTTGAAATTAAAAAATCAGGGTCTCTCTAGCTACAAAAATAGAATGTATAAACAGTACTTAAAGGAGAATAATAAAGGTTACTGATTTGAATTAAATGTGCAAATAAGTATTCTTCCGTGGATCATCTTGTGTTTTCATTTCTCACAACAATTGCAAAAATGTAATAGTGACTTCAAGAAATACTCGTACATCTGCTTCCTGTTTGTCTTTATGTCACTTAAAAAGTCAGAACAGATGTACGTCATGTCATAAGCCTGTGTCATAAGCATAAGCCATGTCATAAGCATAAGTGCTATACTGGGGTAACAAACTACTCAGTACATATTTCAAAAATTGAAGAAAGTTTTGCTCCTTCTTTGAAATGTCTAACCATTGAACGGATCATTTATTCCGCGAACGAAAGTGTGACATCGGCGCTCTGAACGAGATTACGATAATTTAAAGAGGATGGAAAAGCCGTCACCATAAAGCATTACCCACAAAAATCAAATGTTTATAAGGCAATGCAAATGTTGGCGAAAGTGAGCAAAAGTTATCTTCATTTACACCGTATTGAAAGTAGTTATACACGTTCACCACTAGAGGCGCTTGCTTCGGCGCGCTGCAAGTCTGTATAGGGAAAATTACATGGCTTGACGCGACTGTATAGACTGTGGTAATAGATCAACTCCTGGCATTTCTCCTTCTCTGCCGGTGTTGAAAATTTTATATTCCTCTTTCGCCTCCCTCCTTTCCCTTTCACTACCTACTCTTGAAGCTAACTCTGTATTACATTGAAACAAATTCGTAATCTGAATTCGCATTTTCTCAAAGGAAAAAGCGAATGTGAATTTATAAAACTGTTTCTAAACCGATGTACTAAAATCTTTCGAACCTCACTTGACGTCTTAAACGAAAGAGTTTTTGCTTTCTGCCGAGTGATATATATATATTTAAATGTTTTTATCTCATGGAATAATGTCATGAAAAAAAGCTGCACTGAACTAAAAGGAAAATATCATCGTGGGAAATGTATAACATAAAAACTTCTTATGAGAGAGGGATCCCGGATGATATAGGAAGTTTTCTGAGGGGTTGTCATTTCTTGGTTAATAATTTGACGGGATGGGCGTATGCCACGAAAGAGAGGAGAATGTTTTTGTTAGAGGAACGAGGTAGGGGAAAATAAATTTTTTCAGCAACTATTTAGCGAAATTTGAATTGCTACTAGTCACTTTAAAAAATCAAGAAGTCTCTTAATCCTTTATGTTATATGTGAGGATATTGGCATTTCAAGCTTTTGTCAACCAAATGCATAATAATAAAAAATAACATAAAAAATGCCCATAAATGTGCATAATAAATGCATAATATCATAAAAAATGAATAATGCAAAAAATGAATTTTTTAAAATATCAAAGTCATAATGTTTTCTTTTTATAGTCAACAATCTAAACGGAGATGAACGGCTAATGTGTTCAAATCAACCCTCGAACTGGACTGGCAAGAGCAAAATATTGCTCCAAGTTGTTTCCCAAACTAGTTCTTAAAGTATATTGATAATGGTAGAAAAACAAGGAATGTGTAGCACTTTCCCCGATTTACAAAATCAAGTAGGAAAAATCATGGAGACATTGACGGATGAGCAGCATCACTTCTACCTATTATCATTTTTTGTTCTTGGATAATTGGCAGAATGTGTTTACTATTTAAAGCACCAAGGGAACTTTAATAAGTGCAGAAACTAGGTTGCTAGTTGTCGGCCTTGAAGAAGATAACCATCCGGTCATCGATTGGTTGGCGCGCGTAGAGTTGTTCCGCGTACGCGGCGTATCGCTCTTTTGTCTCCATCCTTCAGTGCTTTCTCTTGTGTCGACGATGGACTCCATCACTGTCGTCCCTTACTCCCCTCTGCTTCTCGGGAAAGAGATGGAAGCCAAGCAGTGTTATTCTTTCGTGTATTTCATCATCGCATTCAGTGCTTTCACTTCTAATCCCGTGGAGGAAAAGAAAGTGGAGATTTAACTCCTCTTATATCGTCGTGACGTGACTTCATATTGCATACTCCATTCCACAGTCGCGATACCGATCCATATCCCTGTTTCTAAGTAACGACGACTTGTCATGCACCATACTGATGGCTGGAGTCAGTACCCACTGTAAAAATTTTCCATGTAAGAGTTAACAATATATGGATCAGAATAATCAAAGCAGTGTTTAAAATAATGAGTCTATATTCTGAATATGTTTATTTTTTTAAATCAGAGGAAATAATTTTCCCAACAACCGAGCATTTTCCACGCATCAAGTGGAGTGGATTTGAAGTCTATTTTTTTAAAATCAAATATCTTAAACCCTTTTATTCATATTTGAATGAAAATCAAGTTTTTTTTAGTTTGTCAATGAATGTCGCTCATGCAAGAGCATGACGCTCCTGTCGGACAGCTGGAAGAAATGGAAATGGTTGTTTAGATTATTGATAATTAATGAAGCCTATGCTTGTTTAGTGGAATTATGATGGAGACTATGAACAAAACATTTAGATTCCCTAGCGTCTTGCCGAGATCGATTCCTGCCTGAGACGAAATCAGATAAGTGAGAATTGAGTTGGCAAAAAATATTTTATTAAAAAAAATGTACTGCTATAACAGAAGGAAAAGTGTTTTTTTTTAAAGCTCAGAATTTCGGAATTTGTTTTATTTTCTTAAGTTCTGCAATTGGAATGGAGCTTATCAAAAGTTAGTACAACCAGTATTACAACTTTATTAGCTATCCTTCTGCTGTCATTATGTGTCATTGATGAAGAGTTTTCATAATTGGTTGGCTTGGACAAATTGAGAGTTTTTGGTTTATAAGATAAAACTCCTTTTGCATGATGACGACGCAATATCTCATCCATCTTTCGCCTTCATCTTAGCCTCAATTGTGCTATCATCACATTAGCCTTAATTGTGCGATATACCGTATTTCTCCGAATATAAGCCGCACTCGAATATAAACCGCACCACACTTTTGAGATCTCAATCAGGGAAAAAAGTTAATACGCAAATTTAAGCCGCACCCTTTTTAGTGAATCCCGTTCTACCTACGGTATTAGGAATTAGAACTTCATATCTGTTTTGACATTACCTATGTAACTGTGACACAATGTTACCTATATTATCCTTTAATATATGAATATATATTGTGCACCAATTTGACCTTTTTCAGCGTTATTTCTTACTTTCCCCGTGGCTTAAGGCGAGTTTAGCTGGGGCGTCCGCGTGAATCCGAATTCGCTGGTTCGCTCAAATCGGTCATTTTTATGATTTTTTAAGAAAGTTCTCGAATTTAAACCGCACCTCGAATATAAGCCGCACCCCGATTTTGGGGCCTCAACATTGGGGAAAAAAGTGCGGCTCATATTCGGGGAAATACGGTAAATGCCAACTCCTTTGCTCTCTTTCCCTCCTCATTCTCATTTAGAAATGGCTGAAGTTAGATCAACGGGGTGGAGCAATCAAACATCTCATTCAACACGGCCTTAGTTACGCTGAAATCCTCCACTGCCTCTCAATCATCTCTTCCTTCATCTACCCAATCTAGCAAATATCTCATTCAAGGGCTGACCTCTTAGTTTTATAATAATGCTAATCATTGACATCATTTGGCGTTCGTGGGTCGAGTTCAAAGGCGATCCAAAACTCACCGTTGACCGTAATTGCGTCTTGCTCTTTCTCTCGCCGTATTCTGGTACGCGACCATCTCCGTGCCCACCCCCTTATACCTACCCCCTCCCCCTGCGCGCGCCAACGAGGACCGTGGCTCGCATTCATTGACTAAGGAATGGGGGGGGGGGCTCAAAATTAAAATAATATCGTTGGTGTTTTGAGAAAAAGCACAGGGTAGACGCGTGTGCGCAGCAATTACCTCGCGATCCTCTCAAATTCTGTCCATTGCAATGGAACTGTTTTTATTATTGGTATATATATTATTTATGTGTATTCGAGTATATTTATAAAGAATTTTTTCGCTGACATTACTTAGAATGAAAACACTTGAGTTAATTTACCATCAACCTAAACGACGAAAATTTGACGTGTTGATTAAGAGCTACAAGTTACACCAAAATATATATGCAAATAACGTTATGTTCTTCGTTCTAAAAAAACTTTGAATTTCCGCATTGAACTTCATGGGCCGTCTGTGAGTAAAATATTTGATTTTCTTATTTATTTAAATTTTAATTAATCCCCTATGTAAGGATCAGTCTTCAAGCTGCTCCTTCCAGCCTCCGCGACACTTCCCGCTCCCGAAAAGAAAAATGCGATGGCCAAGCGGAAACTGCGCATATATATTTCCGTGGTACCGGTACGCGAGCTACAAGCGCGTGCTAATCCACTCGCACTCCTTTGCAGCGTGATTGGACTCCTGGCACTTCCCCCTCAACAGCCGAGTCCAACGATTTCCCTCTATCCCCTCGTTCACGGACCTGCAAAGGGCGCACTCCGTGAATCATTTAGTCTCATTTTCCACAACCTCCCCCGCTCCAGACAGACGACGTGAAGCAAAAGAGGCCTGGTTGGTGCTGAATTCTCGGCGCTGTTTCATGCCCCGCGCGCAGTTCTCACACAAAGCTCGACCCTCCGTGACCTTCACCTGAAACGAAACCCGCAGCGTCGGATTTTCTAAAGGACGCTCCACACGCGAAGCGTAGACAATAAATATGCAAGTGTGGAGTCAAGGACGCTTCAGAATACTCTGCCCACCATTCGAAATCGCAAGCCTATGGAATTAATGTGCATCATGCTCGAAAATAATTACATGCCTAAGTAACTAGTCAAAAGGTTTACGAATGAAGTACGTATTTCCTTATAGTACTTACCCATTCCGAGTCATTTCATTAGCCATTTCAAAGAGATGTTTTCTTTATATTACGCAACTATTCTCCCTGATGGCATGGCAAGGTTTTTCCCTTGAGGTACATGTTTATATTACCTCGATAGGGATATTTTATATTGTCTCTATAGGAACCTATATTTTAGTATTAAACTAATAAAACTGTCACGCATGCAACATCTTGCCCTACTTCTATATCAATGCATTGTAAAAAGTTCTAAAAATAGGTGAAAACTTGTACCCATGGCGTGTGACGATGATTTCCCGCGAATGTAGAGCGTAATATGAGCCTTCGGTGTATTTGGGTGACGGGTTCATTTAGGGATCCTGTCGTTCCCGACGAGAATACTTGCTCGCCTTCGTTCCCACCAAATCTCCAACCTTTTTCATCTCTGCGACCTCCTTGACTTTGAAGTGGTGGGGTGGGGGTGGAAGAAGATGCAGTAATCCATCGCGCGTTGGATTTGAATGGTGGGGGGTCGTTGTCGTCTCGGGAGATGCACGCCGCCGCCGCGCCCGACCGGCTGAAGTGATGCTGTGCGGGGCGAGGGAGAGAGAGGCAATTTTCATCAGTCGCCGATTCTCTGTCTTTAGTGCAGAGGCCTTTTTTTGTGGCACCAGGCACCCGCTCCTTCCCATGGCTTCACTTCATGACTTCTTGCGATGCCTTGCTAAATTCTAGGTCCGTAGCTTTTTGAAAAATAGAGAAGGCCTCGCATTATCACCAACGTCCATTCAGCTTTTGAATGGAGGATTAAGCCAGACGTTAATCTTCATCCCGTAGGTTGTCCCGACTGAAGAGAACTGTCCTCTAAACGCCATACTATGTATATACATAACGTTGAGGAGATGACATCTCCTCGTTATATATATATTTATATTTGTATATATATATTTATATATACAAGTTTGTAGAAAAACCACACACGTGATAATTTAGATAAACTTTGCCACACACACACATAACTTTAATTCACACATATACACAAAAAAAGGAAAACTCACACAATAATTTCTGATTTTATCGGAAGCTGAAATATCAGAAATTATTGTGTGTTCCTTTTTTTGTGTGTTCCTCTTTTTCGCCAATAGGCCACAACAATAAAAAAATATACACTGGACAGGGGGTGGGGAAAGAAAAGTAAAAAGAGACGACTTACTGGGTAAGAACGTTTCGAGCATGTCAGGCTCGAAAATATATCTATATATAAATATATCTATATATTAATATATTTATATATAGATATATTTTCGAGCCTGACAGGCTCGAAACGTTCTTACCCAGTAAGTCGTCTCTTTTTACTTTTCTTTCCCCACCCCCTGTCCAGTGTATATTTTTTTATTGTTGTGGCCTATTGGCGAAACTTTCCCTGTGTGTGTGTGTATATATATATATATACACACACATGTGTGTGTATATATATATATATATATATATATATATATATATACACACTTGAGAAATCATTCGAAACACGTAATAAGGACACTTACAAAAAAATAATTGGACGTTTCGACGGTCAAGCCGTCAACGTTGGTGGTAGAAAACACAATACAATATTTTTTCTTATATATATATATATATATATATATATATATATATATATATATATATATATATATATATATATACACAAAACGAAAATTTCGCCAATAGGCCAAAACAATAAAAACACTTGACAGGGGGTGGGGAAAGAAAAGTAAAGCTGAAGAATGGCCTGCATGCCCGAAACGACCCAGTAAGTCTTCTATCTTTTTACTTTTCTTTCCCCACCCCCTGTCAAGTGTTTATATATATATATATATGCATATATTTAGAAGAAAAATAAATCATCACGGGCAACAGGTTACCGCGATGGAAACACCGATTCCCGACCTGTCACCAAAGTTGATCTTCGTTGGGCTCGGCTCGAGTTAGGAGGGGTGATCCTCCGATTCGTCCGATTGCTGTTGCCCCTGTCTGCGCGTGGCAGACAGCATGTGCGAAATAACCTTAGCCGTCGAAGCACGTTAAACAAAAATACAACTGCTAATAAATCATTAAATATTAAAAACCCTAGACCTATATTCCTTAGTTAAATTCAAATGGATACTCTGAGTAAAATTTAGTTGTAATTACTTATTACGCACAAAAATAGAAAAAATCCTTAAATTTTGTTTCTTAGTCGACCTTTTCAGATAAGATTTCGTTTTCATTTTTTTCATTCAATTCACAAACGGAAGATTCAAAATGAAGAATTCGCTCAAGTGAAGGTAGTGAACTATTGACTGCAGTCCAGACAGTGAATAGTTCAATTTGAGCTAAAACTACAATATACACCAGTGCCTCCGACTCCAACAATTTGATGCTTTTTCATTTATGTTCGCCGACACGTAAAAACAGTAAGTTCAGTGAATACTTCGCAAACATTGAAACCATCTAGTTTGCTGCCAGGAGTAGCTACGTTTAATGTTTCAAGTGTCCCATACAGTAAGTAATTGGTTCGATTGGAACCAAAACTCGTTATCAATATTCAGTAATGCCGTTATGAACTCTGAATCATCAATTATTTCGAAATGTCGAAGGAATGGGCCAATAAGGAATTGCTGTGAGAAGGGGATCCATGACACCTGAAGCAAAATAATATGGATAATATTCTGTCATCAGATATGAAAAACACAATTACGAAGGTATTTTAAAGACGAGCGTATGGTAATTATGAACAATTATACAACCTATAAATTGATGTTTCTGTTTAATCGGGTTTAGAGGTTCTGACGCAACACTGATGGGGCGAAAAGATTAGGGGAATTATTTTATCATACCAGCTAAATCAGTACAAAAAATTGCACAATTTCTCATGATAAATGCTTATTATATATGTAGTACTGCGAAAACATTTCGAGCGATCATGAAATAAATCCATGAAGTTGATTGGATTGACCTTGATTGATGAAGTGGTTGGTGCACTTGTATCATACGGAAATCATACGCTCGTGGTGACAGATAAGAAAACAAATTAAATTGGTTCAATAATTCCATCGTTTTAAATGAAATTATAGCGCTGTAAAAAAGTCAGATAGCCATTTACATTGCTTTACAATGAAATTAATGATAACATGAGAACGAAACTTTGAAAAATATCCTATTATGTATCTATATTCCCTAATTTTAAAGTATTTACCTTGCTAAAAGTAGTAAACAATACTTGTATATATATATGTATAATCTTGACCACCTAATTATGACTGATGTTTTTTCTGGAGCTATTGTCTATTTTATTTTCTATTAAAAACCCACCAATTTTCCAACGTTTCGCATTCTTATGTAGGTTCCATCAGGGCTAAAAATACAATACATGAGTCATACATAAACAAACGTGAATAGCTGTTAACAATATTTATATATTAATTAATGTATTTATTGACCACGTATATATAATCTCTTTTATTAATTTATTGAGATTTGGTCAATTTAAAATTCTGAAATTGTTGCTATTGTTATCTTTGTATTTATATAAATCAATTTTCATGATTTTGTCTAAATTAATGTTTTGGTGTAATCTGGTGTGTGTTCTCTTGTTGCCAAGGAACTGTTTATATTTACCCTGTCAACTGGAATGGTTGATATAATTTTATTGTAATTTAAATTTCACAGGTTTGTTGATATTTGTTGAATTACTGTACCCAATTAACAAAAAATGTACAATGTTGTTATCACCAAAGTAGTAATAACAATTGTTATTTTTATGTATTCTATACCTGTATATGTTGTTAATTTTGTTTTATGGTTTTCAATTAGCCATTAGAGTATATGGCAATAAATTTGCCGAAACGTTGTCATTGAAGAAATAAAGGAATTTTAAATCGACCAATTATCTCAGTAAATTAAATGAGTGGAATATTTATAAAAGCGCAGCACGTTTGTTCACGTGTGACTCATGTATTGTATTATTAGCCCTGATGAAGCCAACATAAAAAGGCGAAACGTTGGCAAATTGGTGGTATTATATTTGAGAAAATAATAGACCCAAGCTCCAGGAAAAAATATCAATCGTAAACAATACTAGATATAATCATCTATTCTGTTCAAAGTTCGCGCTATATATTAGCAGAAATCATAGCAATTAAATGGAAAAGTATTTTCCGGGTTAAGGCCGCGTTGGTCCATTTGGGCGGACGACAGTTTCGGGCGCATTCCAGCTCCCGTCTTCAGGTCCAACTGATCTGCAGAGCATCATTTTCTTCTATATATATATCTAGTCAGGTGCGCGCTGATACGTTCGGTCTGAATCCCATTGTTGGAAAAGCCGTTTGAAAGATGCAGGGAGAGGATAACCGTCTTCCCTGTTGAAGTTCTTTCCGTGGTTCACTATTTCTATTGCCTCCCTTATCAGCCGAGGGAAATATTTATTTTCTCTGGCAATGATTTTGGATTCGTGGAATTTAATCACGTGTCCGGGTTCTGACCATGCATGCTCTGCAACCGCGGAAAGGCGAAAATTTTTCTTTTCGGTTGCCTTACGATGCTCTTCTATTCTGATTTTTAGGGATCTAGATGTTTGACCGATGTATGATTTACTACAGGTACACGACACTTCATACACTCCTTCGTATATGTCACATGGGTGACGATCTTTTCAGAAAATGATGCTCTGCAGATCAGTTGGACCTGAAGACGGGAGCTGGAATGCGCCCGAAACTGTCGTCCGCCCAAATGGACCAACGCGGCCTTAACCCGGAAAATACTTTTCCAATTAATCAACGCGGAAGCCTCCGTACCAATTTCATAGCAATTAAAGCTAAAATTAATATTCAGAATTGGAAATAACGAATAAAATGGCCACGAATTCTAAAATGCAGCCCGAGAATCGGCGAATGATACTCCTTGCCACGTGACTGTGAAATGGCGAAGAGGCTTGGAGAATATAGGGGTCAGCGGGGTACGTTGCGGTTCGTAGAGAGAGAGGTGAAATGGGAGAGAGCAAGATTATTGCAGACTCAGTAATGACCGAGGAGCGTTCGGCTCAATTGATTTAATGACTTTGCCAGAGGCGACTGAAGCATCAAGGATATCTCGGAAAAATCTCTCCGTGGACTCGCAGCATCAGGATAACCTATCCGCTGATTAATCCACTGTACCAAGATATTGTCATCGCCTCCACTACGAAATATATATTAAAGATTTTCCACAAAAATATTTATTTGTGGTGTAATTTATTGGAATATAGTAGAAAATTTGGAAGAGGTGTTATTTTTTACACTAGTAAAGGAACGACGTGAAGCTCACATGAATTTAACTTGGCTAAGGTTGTGTATGAATGGAATTGATAACGCAAATCCAACACAGAAGAAAAATCACCTACGAAACATGGAGAGCTCATGGAAAGTTTTTACTTAAGGTAGTTTGAGTAAAAAATCACTTCACCAAGAATTTGATTAATTTGACCTCATTTTAAAGAAACAACTCTCATCTTTCCAATGATATCAAAATATAAACCCATAGCCGAACTACTTTTCGAGCAATTTGCCTGAAATGTATAAGCTGTTTTACATGGGATAGATTATGGCTGTCCAGAGGGAGAATATTGAAGGAAATGGGAATTTATAACACCTAGATTTCGTCAAAAAACTAACGGTGTATAGATTGCATATTTTCTCATCTATTTATAAAAAATAATCTATAACTCACCGCAGTAACTTTTACAGAATTGCAAAAAAACCTGCTGTTTTGAAGGGTTTTCAGCCGTTCGGTGGGAAAAAATGAGTCATGTTAGAGACTAATGTAGCTTTATTTATTTAATTACTTAGAATTTTTGTCACATATAACTATATCTTTTCGCCATTAATATTACAATATTTATTTCACACTTCTTAGAGACGCTGAAATGAAAAAAATAAAATTTGAATATGGTCTCCACTATGACTAGGGAAGTATCTCGCTCTCAAACCACCTTAATTACTGTGCCACGGAATGCGAGAGGAGGGTAGTAACAGGTGTAATTGGGTGAACACTCGCGGGAAACTTTCATTTATTGCGTGACGAAGCCAATTAGGAAGGAAGAGGAATGCTATGTGTCATTTAAAGAAGAAATGGATGAAAGTTTGAGTCAACTGCTCCTCGAAACTATTTCTCCTTTACTTGCTCCTAAATACGTTGATACGGAGTGAACCACATCATATTTTATGGTGACATGCTGAGTTGCACCCAATGATTCATTCTCTAAATTTGCCAGAATCTTTGCCCTGAGATCGCTTTAAATTATATTCAATACAATTGTATCATCGTTATTCTCTGCGTCTTCAAGCTTGCTTTTACGTACCTATTAAGGTTAAGAGAAAATTTACGTGTACAGAAAATTATCAAAATTCAAACAGCAATCAAAATATCCGTACGAGAGAACATTATTACTGTAGATCACCAGCTAAATTTATAGATTAAGGTTAAAAAGGAGGATCTATTCTCGAAAAATGACTTGATGATCGTCGCACGTGAAAATTCTATTTTTTCTATCGCTCGATTTCGTCCATTCCACATTCTCGGGTAGTCACACAACGTCCGCATGCGATAATTATTGATTGGAAAATATTCAGTGGTTGTGTAATTCTGCGAAATCATAACTAGAGTTGGCTATTTTTTCGTGAGATAATTATTACGAAATTTTGAGAATCGATTAATTAGGTATGAGACGTCGTTTTCATTATCCGGGTATGACCTTCCCTTACTTGCGTTAGTCTTAGTATTAACATTTTCAATTCAACTTCAGCATATAAGGCAAATATACATGTAGAGCTATTTATTTCTTTTAGACACCCGCGTAGTAATTTCTTCAAGCCCGCTTAACAGAAACGGAGATTCGATTTTTTTTACAACTTTTTGTGTTTTCACAATGACCATATGGGAATGGAGCAAGGCAGGTATGCATATTTTTTACCTTTACAAATATTCACGATGCAATTCGAAGAGAATACCTAAATAATCTACAACTACTTAAACCTTTTCAAAAATGTTTGGACGATTTGTCAATTCCATCCACAATTTAAGTTATTATAGGCGAAAAACAAGCATCATACAACGATGAATTCTGCAATCGATATTATATGACGGAGAAACACGTCTATGTGGCATTCAACTTTTGCCTTTCTTTTGTTTATTTTCTGTCTCCTTCGACGGAGACAGTGCATAAATAAATAATTTTAAATAACAGCAAAGGTCTCTGGAAGTTTAAACCAAAAATTAAATCAACAAGGAAACAACAAAAGAGCAGCAACGCATCCCGGAAAACTAGCTGATGCACGAAAGCAGAGGACTTCAGCAACAGTTTATTTTACATCAGTGCATTATTTAAATGTATACATTAGTTAAATGTGCATTTAAGTAAATATAGTGTCTACATTTGTGGTTTAAACTGAAGGAAGCACCACGGAATAAGAATATCAAAACAAATGATAAGCGCCATGCGCGTCACTATCTAAATTTTGAAGGGACGTATCTAGGAAACTATCGATTTATAGAGTTTTTTTTATACAGACGCATGCAATTTTGCAAGTTATATCACATTCCGTGTAATTGGCGATTTACTAACATCAATTTTTCAGTATAAATCCCATAAAAAACACATTTTATTTACATATTTTGTACTTATTTGCATTTCATATCTTGTACTCAGTTGGAAGAATTTCCTCACAAAGTAACTAGATTAATGCATCAAAACAGGAAAATACACGTCTAGCGATGAACCTGCGTTAATGTAAATGTTATGGGACCGTCATCAGAAAACAGGAAACGAGCTCAGATGCATTCGTGACAGACTAAGACGTAGGCGACGAATGATCAACAGGCTATTGTCAAGATCTAAGAATACAGGAGAGAGACATGAATGAAGTCCATGAATTGAGCTCATTTTTTTGTTAATGCAGTCTTTAAAAAGTTTATGTCGAACTGCAACTGAAATTCATGTTCTCGCGATATCAACACAAAAAAAACGTAAGAGGGACGCATTGAGGGGAAAATGACTGCGCTCACTTTAACTATGGGCGCACCACCCTCTATTTAAATGCATCCTCATTTTAACTGCCCTTACATATTTTTCATCAGTACTTTACTAGAGGGTTAGTTATTAGCTAAATAGCCATTTAAAGCTACATTTAAATGGCTGATATAGACATGGCTTAAGAGGCTTAAGATGAGCGCAGAAAAACAATAACATAATGCATCTGTGTTCGTTGCCTACAGCAAATACCGTGGCTAATTATCAGACCATTCGCAAGCTACTTTTTAAAATAAGTATTTAAAAAAAAGGAAATAAATACCAGTGAATTCTTGGGTTTTCAGGCACTGAAACAGTATTCAAAAGAATGAGAAAGAATAAGAAGGTATACTAGATTTATGCTTAGTTCAATGTTTTTCATCTTCAAAAGTTGTGAACCTGACTCATCTAAAAAGCACTAATACTGCCTTAGTATGTGTTGGTCTCAGTCCCTATATCTCCGTTCTGACACATACCTAATATTCCTTAACCCTTTGTTCTTATGGGATAGATGCAAAGTAATATCCATCTTAACTGCGATTCAATTGCTGAGAAAATGCTTCTGTTGATGTCCATGGACGTACTTAAAAATTCAAACCGTTGTAACGGGTTAAAAGATATGAAAAAGAAACCTGGTCGGATATAAACATTCCTATTGGGTGGTTGGGTGAATATTAGGGAGGCGGCTGATATCTGAGGTCATTAGCGTCAACATGGATGGTGAGTAAGGTAGATGTGGATGGGACTTGGTGGTGAATGGAGGAAAGTTGGAGGGAAACCCGGCAACTGCTGTTAGCCTGCTCTCAGAGACGGGCGCTAAGGGCTCCACATCTATACATTCAAAGGAGTCAATCTTATGTACGTAGTACTTCAGTTCAAGTACTCTCCTCTCAGCGCCAAATTAAGGACCGGTATTCAACGGAGAAATCTCCGCCCCTGTCGAGATACGAACCCGATCCCATGGGATGGGAATCTAGCCACTTCACCAACACGATACCAGAACTTAAGTTCTTCAATTCACTCGCTCGAATAGAAATATTGATAAAATTGACGGAATACATAATACGTACATTATGTATGTGTAAATATCCTTATTTTTCCAATTGCTTATTTTGATTTTTATTATAGAGACCCCCGTATTCAAACTAATAGTTGCGAGAAATTGTGTTGACTACGAAGAGTAGTGAATTTTTTTCCAAGATTTCTTTGTAATGAAATGGCTTTTAACAGTTAAAGAAGTGCATAGTTTAAAGTTGGATCATATTTTAACAAAAAATTACTTACAATTCGTCTCCTTCATGTGTGAAAATATTTGTAGTAATATTTTTCTTGGTTTGGAATAAATAATTTTGTGAATTTATTTCAGTTTTCAAGTGGTGGTTGTATTTAAGTTTTTAAATTAAAGTTAAGTTCGACGGCTAAGATCATTTCGCACATATTGTCCGCCACTTGTAGACAGGGGCAACAACAATCGGATGAATCGGAGGATTACCCCTCTAAATTCGAGCCGAGGCCAACGATGCTTATCTTCGGTAAATGATCGGGAACCGGTGTTTCCAAAGTGGCAGGCCGTTGCCCTTAATTTTTCAAATTCATTCAGATATATTATTAACTGCTCGACCTTCATGATATTGACCTGAGGTGTATGGATTAATTGATTATGGCTCCTCTTTAAAGTCATATGATAATTTTTTTGCAATGCGAAAAATTTATTGTTACCCTTGGTTTTTTTTGGACTAAATGAATTAATTATACCTACCATTAACCTTTCCAAAATGTGAAACTGAGTCCTGTAGCAGTCCATAATTTATGGCTGGGGCAGCATAAGAATTATTACTTTATTTAGCATAGAATTCTCATATAAAGCGGTGAAGTAGACGACCTTTCATCTTGAATATTGGAATTGTCATATAAATAATTTCCATATAATTTATTGTAAATTTATGCATGTGGCAGTAATACGCTAATATTTTTAAGGAATTTTTGTAACGATAATCGTATGTAAAAGTCACTGTGGGGATGGAATGCTTTGAAAAAATATATAGAACATTAAAACGTTTTGTACGTTACATAACTGATGGAGATGTTGTGCGTGCCAATCCCACAAATGTCGAAAATTATTACAATAATTGGAGTAATGTGAAGCTTAATAACTGAAGAAATGCTTTGATAAACTCTTGTGCGGCTATAACAGTCACACATGGCTGTGGGTTTTACGCCAATACACCTGTGTTAGCGAATGGGACATGTGTACTATTTAGTGGTGTTCGAGTGGGTTTTCTCGTTTGCGACGTGTCCCACGTCGCTTTCCGACATTCCCGAAGCTGTCTCGCCCTTTCCGCCACGGATACTGATGGTACCTACTGATCGATGGCTAAATAGACGCCCCCCTTTGGTCCGATGAGAGTTGCGTTGACTAGTATTTCCTCGAGGGTTATCGGCGAATTTGGGCCGAAATTCGATATTATGCTTGACATTTCATCACTCATTTTTTGTTTGTCACCATAAAATTTAATACAAAGTCAGTTTTATAATAAGAACTACGATACTAGAATTTTCCACGGATAAAGTTTTAATCGACCCGGGTTTCGATGCACTGCATCATCATCACCTGTTCATCGAAATAATCAGATGCAGTGCATCGAAACCCGGGTCGATTAAAACTTTATCTGTGAAAAATTGTAATATCCTAGTTCTTATTATGTTCACATTCCACAACATCTCGCCTGATTCCTCCCTTTTTGTCAGTTTTATGGTTTAGCTGGACATATGTAGACGTTATCTTCCGTTTGGAACCAAAATAAGTCTGTTATCGCACAGTTGTCGCAAGAAGTACTGCGCGAAAAGTTTCACCCACCCCCAAAATGGCCGCGTCCACCCACCCGTTATATGGGCATTTGCAAAATCAGCATTTGCGCCAACTAAATGTCATTCTCATTTGCAAAGTTGCACGTCCGATCGAACATAACAACACTTTACTTTCAGTCGTTTTGTTAGCCACGAATGAAGCGTGTCAGAATGACCTCGCCATCATCACATCGCCGTTTCTGACCAGTCACTCCGTTGTCTGACTGATTTCAAAGACGCATCCTCGTCAAAAAATAGTCTTGGTTAACCCGCCATTGGTCGTGCTGTGAGATTTTCTCCCACACCAAATTTAAACTTGTACTCACTTTGTAATCATGAGTTAGAATAAGTTCCCTTTCCTTCTAGATGACTTTTTATCTCTTCCTATTGACCGACCGTCTCAAAAAGTATAAATGAAGCATCCTCAACTGTGTAATGATATGTCTGATACCGTCGGCTACAAGGTGTGAGACTTTTCCTCATCGCGCGACCACTGACGTTAGTGTTTTTGTATCACTCAGTTGCGTTACACTTTCGCAACATGCGGGAAAAGTTGATTTATTTTGTGGAGAGCAGATACGTTCATGCAAATTTATGAGTCATGAGAAATTATGTCCTCATAAATAAATATTTCTTCCTGAGAATGGTAATTTCCTTCATTAATACTCAATAGTATCATCGCCAGTAAAATTAACAATGATTACGTAATTGTATCAGTAATTGTGTTTATGTGGAAATCATTGTTTCAAATGAACATTAAGAGAAAGAAATTAAAATAAATAACAATAAATAATAATAATTCTAAATATAGTGTAACATATTGCCAATAAACGCTCTATGATAGATATAATCAATGGTACATCTGAGTGTGAGAAAAAGTCTCACACGCGACCGCTCGCGTGATATATGTTGCTTAGCGACCACTCCCGGGTTAAAATTATAGACCACGTAAATTGCTACAAAAATTGATTTATCTTACATGTAGTAGATATTGGTATTTACGGTTACTTCGTCCATATCGCGACCATAATCGTTTTATTCATTATCGACTATAGTTCCCGTACTCAGAGTACTCTCTTTCTTATTCTTCCACCAACATAGAGATAATTGCAATGCAAACATTCTTTTTTCAAGTTAATTTAAATTAGTATTATCAATTTTTTTAATTGCTCTAAGATGAAGTTGTTTCAAAATATTCAAGATATTAAATTATTTTGGAAGAGATATCGTGTAACTGGCAGTTGAATGAAATACAACTAAAGTTCATACATTAAAAATGAGTGCGCAAAGCTCATTCGTGGAACATGAATTGCCAATATCGCGTAACTGCTTACCTTTCGGAAAAATGTTCACTTTAACTCTCTGCATTCATTCATGGCCCCGTGCAAACGTGGCAGGGTGATCTGGCCAACCCTATTTATCACGGCGGTAAAGACCAACCAGGAGTTGACAAGACGCTCTCCACATGCCCGTAAGTCCTTTATTTGAATTACGCTTCAAAACATCGGAGATGCGTGATAGTTGACTGTATTCTCCAGAGCTGATCTCGCGCAGTAATATTTTCTCATATCCGTCGTAGCGGAGATTCGCTGCTCGTGTGGCTGCTTGGAATCAATCAATGGACGATCGATGACGACTCGGGACTAAAAACCAACCGCACTTCCTTCCGGGAGTGATAGGCTCGCCTCTTTTCTGAAGCGATAATTTCCCGAAGGACCAAGATGCTTCCGTTACGGATTTGAACGTCTTTGTCTGTGAAGAACTTGGAATTAGAGGTATAAACTCCTGCCTTGTATTTCGGAGTGAGTTCTCACGATTGGGTTGTACTGGAGGTATTCCGACAAGTAATTATTCCTCGCACTCTTGCGAAAAGCTCTATGAGCTGTTTATTCTCCAAACACTCTCCACAATTATAGGCAAATTTCTTCCGGTACGTATTTGCGCATAATGATTCCTACACCAATTGCTGAGTGGTAGTCTCGTAGTCATGAAAATTGTCTTCAGGTTGTATCTCGTTTGATGGGTCTACCAATATATCAATGCTCCTAAGATAGCAGTAGTTTAGGGTGAGATGGGTTCTCTAAGGTAAATGCTCATAATTGAACTGCCATCTCGGGACGTCTTTTTGACACAAGCACTTTGTTCGCGGTATGAAGTCAAACGTAGGCGTGCAACGGGAACTAAACATCTTCTTGCGAATGTCCAAATTTCATTTTCACCTTTTTCATTCATAAATTTGCGGCCAGCATGTAATTTTGAAAAATCAAACTCTAAACAAGATGGAAATATGAATTTTTTACAATCCTTTGAACTCCTTAAGAACATTTTCCGAATTGTGTTTCTCCTTACTAATATATATATACGCACGACCAATTGTTTGTGCTGTTGCGAATTATTAAGTGGGTGATTACGATTTTATGGAAACGCTTTTTTAAAAATAAACACTTGGATTAATATTTAGCATTTCAGATTCTTCCCAAAGTGTTTGTAGACATTAAACCCTATATATTGTTATTTTTTTAATACGTTTTAAAATTAGTAATACGAAATGTATATATTTTTTAAATTGAAAAAAAACGTACTTTTGCATTATTTTCTTCAATATCCCCATCGTACTTTTTATTTTATGCTTATTCTCAAATGTTTTACTTTAGGATTATCTTCTCTGCTTGCAGGCTTTTGCAACTCATCTTAACTGGGTCATCCTGCTTTGTTTTTAACAATCTGTGGGTGTAGAGCCGCCCTAAATAAATTCACTTTATTTAACGTTTTTACTGTTATCTAATGGTCTGGTCTCTGCAGAACATGCACTTGTTGATAAAATGGCAGTGTTTTAAATGCTTACTTTGTTATCTATTTTCACGTGTGTATTGTTATGCGTAAGGTTATTCTATTCTGCTCAATATTGAAACTGCTTAATGCAACTCTGCTTCCTCATGCAGGACTTGTGAGTTCGTGTCTGTGCTTCAGAGATAAAAAACCTGGTTTCCTGATTGATTGTCTTACTCTCTATATTCAATTTTCTTAAAATAGTCAACTACACGCTATGCCACGATAATATTCAGAATAGGTCTTCTCTCTTGGATTACATAATGGTTTAAATTCGCCCGTCCTCCGGCTCCCGGAGATTTCCGGCCCATCTCACTTCTTGTTAGTTTCGACAAGATCTTCGAAAGACTGGCTTCGGTGGCCGATTTGCGACTTTATTCTTGAGGCTGGATTCCTCCCAGGAGAGCAGTTCGGATTCCGGAAGGGCACTCAACAGTCTAGTAGCTGGCTTTGCACGTTACACTCGCATAGAAAATATAAATCGGGACGCCCTATTTAATCCTGCCGAAGATTTCCAGCCAATTATTCGGTAGAGGTTATTATTCAGCCCGGAGCATCGGGTGATCAGAAACATCTCGCAGATTATGATGAGGACGTGGGACCCATAGCAACCACCAACGGCCCTGCAGCCCTGCCTAACAACAGCTGCCTGAGGTTTGGGTAAACTGAGGCCACCAGCGGCAAAGAGCATCGCAGGGAGACACTGAAGGCTATAACAGAAAAACTCCTCGTTCCGCCTTGATAGCGAAAGCTGGGAAGGCAATTCATCCTTTTCGCAAAATGAGAAGGATTCACGAGTGCTGATTTCGTCCTCTGTTTATAACGCACGGGATCCTCAATGTTTTCGCTTTTAATGGAAACTGTTACATGTTAGGTATTCATAAATATACTGCCATCATTTTTTAGCATTTTGTTTTATCTTTGTCTAGGAACCGCGATTTTTTTGTTTGCTATTTATTTATATTTTGTCGAATTGTCCTAAATGAAAATATTTCGTCAACATACTTTTTATCTCCTGAAATATTATCGGTTGGCTGCGGTCCATTCGTATTTTGTTTTTATTTTGGATTGTAATCTACTTAGATTTATTTTAATCTGCTATACCTAGTTGAGTTGCATTTTCTTCTCAACTCCGCGAAAACCTTCGTCAGAAACTATACAGCTTATTGCTGACGTAGCTAAATGTTGCCAGAAGATTCGCTGTGACGCTGCGGAAAAATTATAAACGGTACCCGGTGCACATACTGTGCGTGCGCTGCCTTCAATCCGTCAAACCTAAACGTGAAAGTTGAGTCTGGCTGAAATTTAAAGTTAACGGTTGAATTTGACGTTTGACGCTTTTACGCAATCGGAAATGCGCCAAAAAGAACCCGTGTGTATTCAACTCGAGGTTTAAGTTGAAGTTGACGCCAATCATAAACTGTCCTCGGCCGTTTGAGCCCTCGTCCCTTTGGTTCCCCCTTCCCTTCTTCCGTTTCCGGTAGTGGTAATGGAGCTGTTGATGCGTGGCATATGAGCACGCTTCTCCAAGTGAAGAGGATTAGGTATCCATCTTCTTGGTAATTATTTACTGGTTATCTCATTATTTCTGGCACTTCTCTAATCAATCTCCGGAAAGTGATCGTAGATATCTTAACACTCTAAAGAAGGAAGCCGCCTGTTCGCACGAGGACTGGCCATCTTTTTTGTTTCTTTCAATTTCCCTCCCTCTTATGCCGGAGCCAAGTTTCGTGCCTTTCTGTTTGTTATGAAGTTATGATTTTGCCCGCGGAGGGCGCTTGCGGGAGGAAGACAAACTGGACTACTGACTGGGGGAACAGAACCAGTGTGGAGTTCAGACAAGACAGTATAAGTGGCCTGCTGGCATGACGTGTGTGTGTGTGATTGGTGTGCGAATGTGAATGAATATTGAAGACCTCCGGAGAAGTCGGCGATTCAAGGTACGCGAAGCTTACGCCCGGCATTTTCCTTCCCTTATATATAATTAATTTATATTATCACAGTATTTCCTCAGTTTAATTTTGTGTCCCGTTAAAGGCCAGCCTCCATTCTTTTTATTTTATCCGTGTGGAATTCTTTACTTGTCTGGGGACAACACGGCCACGGGCGCGAACACCGCCTTTCTTCAATCGCCGATAATGTGTGAACTAGACCGCGATATGGCATAAACCTCGATGAGACGAAAGTTTTATCTCTTTTTCTCCTGAGGCTGGGTAGCATTGAGCATTATTAAAAAAAGGAACTAATTATAATGACTAAGCCCGGTGATGCGTGGCATGTGAGCACGCTTCTCCAAGTGAAGAGGATTGTGTATCCATCTTCTTGGTAATTATTTACAGGTTATCGCATGCACAGTATGTGCACCGGATACCGTTTCTAATTTGTCCGCAGCGTCACAGCGAATCTTCTGGCAATATTGAGCTACGTCAGCAATAAGCTGTATAGTTTCTGACGAAGGATTTCGCGGCGTAAAGTTTTGCAGTCAGGCAGGTTTCCGGGATTCGTCCGCGTTGTCATTTTGGTGGCAACGTTTCACCTATAGGTCATAGCATCAACTTTGAAAAACCTAACATCTTGGCCAAAGAAAAGAGGTATTTCCCAAGAATCATCAGAGAAGCTGCGGAAATAATCAAGAGGCCAGACAACATGAATAGGGAATATGGATACACCCTTTCCAACACTTGGAAACGTGTATTCAATGTCCCCAAAAAGGACCCTTCCCACTGCCCGCGTTTTGCGGATGTGAGCCAGGGACCAATCAATTGAAGAACTGGCGGGAAGACACCCCTATGGTACAACATAAATACCGGCCCTTTCGAAGCATTCTCCACTTCAGCATGGCCTGAGGACGCCTACAGTATAGTAGGTGAAACGTCACCACCAAAATGACAGCGCGGACGAATCCCGGAAACCTGCCTGACTGCAAAAATAAGCTGTATACATTATTTCAGGGACTTTATTTGCAGGAATTTTGTTTAAGTATTTTATTGCTCAGATATTCAGGCCGAATTACAGTAGGCTTCCCATGAGACAGGCGACGTGTCTGCTATAAGCCTGGCATAGCTATCACCTTAATGGGTTCACACTAAAAATAGGGTTGCCACTCAACGGCAGTTATCACAGAAATTAAGAGCTGAAATACTCGTATTGTCCGTACCCGTCCATTTTCTCGCTCTTGCGCGCATGATAAACGAATTCACGGATGGCGAAACTCGGCCGCATATAAACATTGGAATCCAGTCGAAGATTAACGAAGGTGACGAATGATTACCAACGCATATTCCAATCGACGGCTTATCGTAAACTGATGTCCCGAACGTGAAACCAATTCCCGCTTAAGGTAGTTTGAGTAAAAAATCACTTCACCTAGAATTTGATGAATTTGACTTTATTTTAAAGATAAAACTCCCATGTTCACAAAGATATCAAAATATCAACCTCTTACCGAACTACTTTTCAAGCAATTTGCCTGAAAATGTTAGCTGTTTTACATGGGACAGATTACGGCTGTGCGCTCCAGAGGGACAATATTGAAAAAATTAGGAACTTCTAGCACCTAGATTTCGTCAAAAAACTAACGGTGTATAGTTTGCATGTTTTATCAACTATTTATAAAAAATAATCTATTACTTACCGCAATAACGTTTACAGAATCGCAAAAAAAACCTGCCGGTTTGAAGGGTTTTCAGCCGTACGTCGGGAAAAAATGAGTCATGTTAGAGACTTATGTAGCTTTATTTATTTAATTACTTAGAATTTTTGTCACATATAACTATATCTTTTCGCCATTAATATTACAATATTTATTTCATACTTCTTAGAGACGCTGAAATCAAAAAAATAAAATTTGAATATGGTCTCCACTATGACTAGGGAACTATCTCGCTCAAACCACATTAACGTTTGAAATTTACGCCAACCGTAAACTGGTCTTCGGAGTCCTCGGGGCCAGCCTGCGCCATTCGAAGGTGAAGACCGGGACTATGTAGACCGTAAGCAACGTAAAAACATCTCGACTTCAAAGATACCTCCAAGATGAGAGTGGAAACTGTTGCACCGCAACTCGACGGAAATACAAGAAAGATTAATCCGCCATCAACAAAGAGTTCAAAGAGTTGTGGAATCCATAAAATTAATCTAAAGTTTAATGGTTCCTTAAAAAGCCTCCGTTCTTATGAGTCCACACAAACCCTGACTCTTAATTGCCTTTCACACGCTTCTTCTGTTAATAGAAGTAGGTAGGAGCGCTCATGAGTGACGCTGCTCAACGCTGTCCAACCAATGGAAATTCCCGACTCATGAGCGTCCGACGCGCTTTGCCCCGAACATTTCGCGCAGAGCGGTCAGAGCGGAACTAATGACGCCGCCAGCTTTTATTTGCCCTCGCGCAATTGCCTTAAAGGAATGCCAGGAGTCGGTGTTGCCGACCAGAGCGAGGAGGAAAACTTCCCAGATGCAGAGCTGAAAGGCGCAAATATTGTCAATTACGAGGGAGCTCCTAGCATATGGGACACTCTGCCCCGAGGGAGAAGTGGACAGCGACTTATAAGGCGTGATGTTACGAGCCAAAAAGCGTGACGACACCCTCCTAGGATTGATGGCTCCCACATGGATATTTGAGGAGGCGACATGACTATAATACTGACCCTTAGATAGCTCTACCTCTTTAAAAAGCTCCAACAAGCCTCTTAGCTCCATAACGAGCCTAGTATTGCGGCCTGGGGCGTGAACGAGTGTTGGACTCCCGCAGGAAATACGCCGATGCTGTTCGCATTTGGGAAGCATTATTCTCTACTGGTCTTGCAGCCCAACAATTTAGATAGCACGTTGTGCATTATTTTCGTTAGCATACGTAGAATGAAAATTGGGGATCAAGTAAAACCCTTATAGAGGACTACTAAGTTGAACGAGATGCATTATTTTAGGATATTGTTGCGCTCTGAATCTCATTCAAAGGGAGTTTTTAACCGCTATACGTAGGTTGAGTAGATTGGAAAATTTGATAGAGATTGAAGTAAAGTTTTAAAACAAGAAGGAATTGACATCTACATCCAATCATTTCCAGTGATTTCATGTCAGGAATTAAATCATTACCAATTACTTATCGTGAATGAATTCCACTGGATTTCAAGGTAAAACCTAAAATGCACATGAGAGTAGTCAAACGGAAGAGTACCTCATCCCAAGTCTCCGTAATGCTAAAAGGAGCTCACTACGTTCCTGCTTTGAGATGAAAGGGTATTTACGTATTTTACTCAATTATTTTACTTTATCCTTAAACCCGCCGTAAGGGCCTCTTACGTAAGACACTATAACAGTTAACCAAGGACAAAATAACTCAACCATGTCCTTGGATGTTAAAATCCCAAGCAGGCAGGACCCTAATCCGTTACCTTGAGGTGGTCATGGAGGTATGCACTTCAACCCGCCGCCACCGAGATCGGAAAATTTAAAATAACACTTAGTTCTCCCGGGAGTCAGAAATAAAATAGAGGTTTTGCTTTCTATCTTTGCATGAATCCATGCATTAAAGTATCTTTTAAAGAATTGCATTTTAACTTTGAGCGCATTGTAGTATTGCATGTTTATAGATTAAAATAATAGATACCATAATTGAGAAATATTAATTTTACAGCATTGTGCCCTTTTGAAAGTAAGAAAAGGAAATAGATTGCGTTACAAGATGCGTCAATGGGGAGCAACAATCAGATTGATCAGTAAACAAGGGATGCGAAAAGAGAGTTCTTAATGAGAGGGACGACTCCTCAAGAAAAAAGAAAAAAAACAAAGAGATGTTTCCGATCATTTTCTGAATGCCTCACGCAAACAAATTGCGCACTAAAATAAGATCAGATCCCGAATTGGGTTGTTCATTTGTCAGGTGAACATTTTTCTGATCCTGGTTAGATGGAGCACGATGGCTAGATGGAAGGATAAGCCAAACGGTCGGGTACAGGATTACCGTGAAACGATCTCTGGAACGGCATTGCAGGGTATGTGAGGGAGGGATTGCTGTGAAGGAGCGCTCCAGGGTAGCAAGTCTCCCCCTCCGCATTTATCCTATTGATTACCCAACCGACGTTGACGAAACGGAGTCTAGGGGGGGGAGGGGTTTATGCTCAGGGTGGTCGCGGGGCGAGGGGGAGGTGAGGGGACCCGGTTTATCGGAGGAGGCATTCCCGTCCTCTTGAACACAAATGCTTTGCGTTTGAGCTTCACACGGCATTTATTGCCTCTCTGGGGACCTACGCGGTTGATTGTTGTTGCAGGGGTCATGGTAAGATGGGGGGGGGGAGGGTGTTTGGCGCACGACAAAGGTTATAGACGTCGAGGTGGTGGTGGCCAAGTGGCAATCGTATCGCGAGAGCGACAGATAGCAGGTACCCCCCTAAGCGCCATCGATTTGCGCAAGTTGCACTAATGCACCCAAAAACGCTGTTTCAAGGATATCCGTGTCACATTCTGAGAACCAAGTCGAAGTAGTTTTCACGTATCTACTTATTTCCGCAACAAACATGTCATGCCTAAAAACAAATTCTTTTAACTATAAACATTTTTAGATCAATTTAATAGAAGGGTTTGGCAGTTAAATTTTGTAGTTCAGTATTTCAGAATATTTAACATTTTCAGAATGTTTTAAGTGCCACACCAGTTGACTGGTCCTGGTGTGACAAGCTGATATTTATTAGTATCCCAAGGAAACGACAAAATTTACGTTTGTGCACCAAAGATCGACGAGGTCATTACAAACTTCAAACGTGTGGTAGTCTTCATTGCAGGAAGAGACGGCATTATAATTTTTAGGTACATTGGAATTGGAAATAGTGTTAATGACTGATTAGATGATGCCAGGAACATACTCTTACGCACTAATTCTCGAGAAAATTGCCGTGCGCTGTAATGTTCCCCACTGAAATGGATCTAGTTTGCGTTGTCTGTATCCAAGTTCTCCAAGACCTTTCTCTGGCAAACTTTTTGATAAATGAACCTTCAAATACCCCGCCACACTGATATCCAACGTTCCTCGATACCCTGTATCACCCACGACATGGGAACCAATATATACATGTAGTGGTAGATGGATATGGATTATCAATGACCTCTAAGTTTTTCCTTCTTTCGAATGTGGATTAAAATTCTCCATTAATTTCTCTATTGCTCTTAAGTAGCTGTTTAAAATTATTGAAAATGATCCATATGTGGTCGGAAAATGGATGAAGAACCGCGCTCAGTCCACCTACGCTGCAAGTGACTTCATGTCTGATCTTTGTCTGATTTGATGCTTCTTTCTCGGATTTACCTCTAATTTTAAACTAAACATGATCGTTGAAGAAAAGTCAAGTGATCTTTATCTTCCATATTTTTGATACCAGTAGTTTCTCGATCGTTGTAGCTAAATTTGGACCCAGAGTGTAAATAGCGGTAGTTTGCACGGTACAACACTCGACTTGGCACTCAGAATATCGACTTTATTTCATAGCGATGTAAAACAGATAAGAATTTAACGAAGAGAAAATCACGATAAACGGTAAAGACCAATGCGCATGTGAGGGACTGATGGTTAATGGGATGAGTATTCTCCCAGTCATTACAAGTAGGAGAGAGAGATAAATACAAATTAATTCGATTTTAATCATACCGTTTCTGCGATATTCGCAATATTCCACAGAGGAAAAATCATTCGCCTTGACCGGGACTCGAATCCGGATCCCTCGATTTCGCGCCGAGTGCTTTAACCGGTTAAGCTAACGAGGCGTCCTTCTCCCCTGTGGATTATTTGGTGGTTGCATAGGAGCATGGTGGTCAGGACTGCTAGACATATGAAAGGTTACTACCGTGGCTAGTCCCGATTTCCTCAATATTGATACCGTTTCTGTTTGTGTATCGCAAAAATAAAATTATGCATGAGTTATTAGGAACAGTTTATTTTTATGTTAGTGAATATGTTATGCAATATATATCTGAATTCGTGTTAAAGACACAGAACCTGAGGTTTATTACCCACTCCATCTCTTCACCCTAACGCATATGGTGAGGATTTTTCAAGTTACGCTAACCCTATCCTTTGCACACTCCCTGTAAATTCGGCCTCCGAATCCCAGGGCAGAAAACCCAATGAAATAACCAACACCTGAGATGACGAAATCCGCGGGTACTGTAACTCATCTTAGCTAGAGTTAACCGTATAGTTATTGGCCACATTGATATTTTGAAGAGCATAGTAAGAGTAGTTGGAAATAAGTTACAATAATCAAAATTGTAAATTTTGCAATCATTATTGTAAATGTTTTCAACTGTACTCTTAGTGTGCTCTTCCAAATACAAATGTAGCCAATAACTGTGAGTTTAACCCTATATTTCTGCCATTTCGATTTCCTACTTACCGTTATCATTCCTCTGTCAACTCACAATCTTTGCCCTCGATGCAGCAGATTTTCCAAACACCTAATTTCTCGTCTCTACTTCCATATTGATTTCATTACTATAAAGGACTTAAGGTTTTCCCGGCGAATTATATAAGTGAAGGTTTCTTGGGTTTCACACCGGGTAAGATTATTAAAATTGATCAACGTTTCGATGGTTGACTCAGCCATCGTCATCAGGATAATGAGGTTGATCTATTTTAATAATCTTACCTGGTGTGAAACCCGACAAACCTCCACATATAATTTCATTACTGTTCACAAAAACCCAGTTTTTAAGGGTTGGATACAGTTTAGAAGCGAGTAGTACACCGAAACCAGTTTTTTTTGAAAACTCGCGAAATCAGCAGATGTTAAGGTGGTTCCACCGTAAAATTAATTAATTTCCAATTTATTCGTATTCTGGCTATTTTTAGAAAAACTTGTCCTCTTTCTGATATGAACAACAAAATTTTACCTTTCCACGCTATTTTTAACGCAAATAGAACTTGAAATTATGTTGTGTAAAGTGGAACTATCGTAGAAACACGGGGAGAAACTGTGTTTTTCCTTTCTAATATAAATGCTATTTTGCGTAAAACTGTTTCTAAGAAGGGAAATCTCCTGTTAAATTTAATAATAACAAAACATAGGCATCTATCAACCTCAATTTGTGAGTTATTTGTGAGATACTTAGATATTTGAAGTCAAAATGCGGTAATTCCATAGAAATGGCGCGGCAATCAGCTCTTATGGCTGGAAAAAAGTGCTCATTAAAAATATATTCACGGAATAATCTGCATATTTTGTACCTTAACATTGGTTCTCTATAGGTAACGCATGTATTCTCCGAAAGCTGGGTTTTTAAAAACAAACAGAAAGGTGGAACATGGTTACAAGCTCAACTATGTGGAAGTCGAATTTCACAAATGAAAAAGTAACTTGGTTTCCTTCCACTGATATATTTTCCTGGTACGACATGTTCCGACACAGCGGTGTCATCATCAGGTACAACATTTTAACAATTTCCAAGGGGTATATATATATATACTCTTAAGGGACTTGGTGGAAGATAGGAGGGAAGGTCCCTAACCCTTGAGAAAGAACTACACCTAAGAAACCCACCCACCCCACCCCCAACCAAGAACAATCCCCCACACACTTATGTGTCTTTCACGGGTGTTTTATAGATTCCTACAACACCCCTTCCCACCCCCCTCTCCTACCTACCACCAAGTCCCTTAAGAGTATATATATATATATATATATATATATATACACCTCTTGAAAATCGATAAAATTGCGTACCTGATGATAACACCGCTGTGTCGAAACATGCCGTACCAGGAAAATAAATCTGTGGAAGGAAACCAAGTTACTTTTTAATTTGTGAGAAAGGTGGAATTTAGTATTTATTTTGACTCGCCTAGTCGCGGTACAACTACCTTATAGTGTTTTTTTTAAATCAAGTCTCTCTCTCTTTACTAATGTCAAATTTACTTATTCATCCGTTTCCACCAATCTCTGCTGTTTCGGGGAAATATCCATTAACCCCCTCTCGCCGTTTATCCCCGATGTTGCTTCACCCACAATGCGCCGCGCGTGTGTGTGTGTTGGCGGTGCTCCTCGTCCTCCGCCAATGGGACGACTGCTCCCCTCCTAGTGGCCGCCTTCTCCCAAAAACCCAACAACCCTCGGCTCACTTTCTCTCTGCGCGCGGGACGCCGGGAAATTGGACAGACGACTGTTTTCGGGGGAGAGCGGGGGCGTGGGGGACGGGGAGGGGGGCAGCCCCTTGGCGCCGCGCCCCGTCGCCCTAGTGGCGCCGTGTGTCCTCCGCCCCTATTCCTCCGCCCCGCCACGTCCGGAAGCGGTGTGACGCAATGGCCGGAAGTGCAGCCTTAACCCGGTAACGCGCCAATCGATTCGTCTTCGTCGGAGAGAGGGAATTAGCGGCACTACTCGCCAGATTGATTCCGAGATTTCGGCGTTTTTTTAACGGCGGCGTGCGTCGCCTCCCGATTTGGTGGCCGCGTGTGTGTGTTCTCACGTGAGGAGGATTCTTATAACCAGACCAGTCGGACGAAGATTAAGAACGCTCAGCTGAGGAGTAGTTGTGCTGTGCTTTTAGAATGATCGAGGGAACTACGATCATGTAACATAAGGAGTAACGTGGTACAAATTACGAGCGGTACGAGATTTTGGTGTGTTGCTGAACCACTCTCTTAAAAATCTCACGTTGCCTTCCAGATCGAAGTTATATCACCGAAATATTGTTGATCGTTTTTAAATTCCTGATTATAGACGCAAAAAATAGCATATTAGACGCTTAAGTTGTCCATCCGAGTGGTTCAAACCAAGGGTCTGACTTACTTACATTGCTCCAATGGTGTTATACATTTCACCCAGAGCACTCTAGCGGTCAGGCGCTAAGTATCAGCGTGACAGGTCTACTTCTATACTCTTTAATTGAATATCTTACAGATTTAATTGGGAAATCACCAATATATTTCTCAGTGGAAACTTAAAAAGATAATTGTATAATTAATTATGCATCCTGAAAAATATTGGAACCAGATTGCAGCGCAATAATGCCGTCCAGTTCTTCTCTTGGCGTTTTCGCAGTATGTACTTTCTCGGCCATCTTATTTGTTTACTTACGGTAGCGATGGCGATGTCTCGTGTGGTCCCAGGCGTATTTTAAATGTACGCTGATAAACGTCTTACAACAAAAGGAATAATTGCAGCATTTTTCACAAAATAATAAAAAAAATTATGGCTAAATAATACAATCTTTATCTTTTTCACGCATCCGTATTTTTCCATTTGCGCCTGAAACAATTGGCGCTAGTAGTAATCCATACGAGATATCGCAATTCCGTCAGACCCTTGGTTTAAACGCTCCAAAATCTCGAGCCGTTTGTTATTGTGCCACGTGACTCCTTAGTTACGTGCTCGGAGTTACCTCGAGCGTTTCAAACGCAATCCCCTCAAGTGCACATACGTGACGGTAGGCGTATATACTTTCTTATCATTAGCCTTACTCGAATATTTGATAAAATTATTTCAATATAAAGTCGTAAAAGTTCTGCTCCGAACTAAAATTACATATTTACTTCAATACCTCTCTTACATTATCCATTTCAAAAAACCGGAAAACATATAGAGAAGATAAAATATGCATCTCAATTGACTAAGGACTATTTGGTAGCTATACTTAATGGACACCTATCATGAAGCTGTGTAAAGTGGAAGCTTTTTTCTGTGCTATTAATTTTTGAGAATGACACAGCATCATTCAGAGTGACGAATATATCAATTAACTGCATTTTTTAAAATCTGCACGGCGAAAACATACTGGGTAAGAACTTCATTCAATCGCATTGATGTACTATTCCTTTCACTGATAGCCGAATTAGCCACTGCTGCATTAGCCACCTTAATTTCTCTTCATCCTATCCTGTTACTTGATTCCGAATGACTGTCTGAAAATATACCATTAGCTGACTTCCAAGTCTAGATTAAGTGATCATTTACAAAATGCAAAAATACTGTAAAACAGAATATAAAGCTCTGAGCGTAAGGACTTCACGAGGACACTTTGGGAGCGAACAATATGAGTTAAATCGTGGCATTATTTGGTTCAATTTACTATTTATGTTTTTACTGTCAATACTATCCGTGAAATTGCTTAAAATGACGATTTTTAAGTATCTATTGAAGTATTTGATGATGGTAGAAACGTGTCTCGTAATTCCACCAAATTTATTGGTGGTCACTAGAAATAAGTGTGGGGGTTGTTTTCAAGTTGAGATGTGTAAGGATCACGGTCTGTCTTGGCACAGTTAAGTCTTCCATATCACACACTATGGACAGTCAATCCTCAGGTACTTGAGGAGTGCCAGTCTAGAGTGAGTGACTTCATACTGAGTGCTATAAGATGTGATTTTTAGTTTTACTCTTGGGATTGCCTTCAGCAGTCCTCCATTTGGGAAATTTCCCTTAGCAAAAGCCTTCTTACCTAGCTTCCAGTGGTACGCATGTTGTTCCATTCGTGGCTCTGCAGCTCCATTTACTTCTCTCGACGAAAGAAGACTGATGGCTCCCTCTTCCACCAATAAATACGAAAGGAGAATCATTGGCAAAAGAAATCAAAGCGATTGCTTAGGAGCCTTTGGGATACATCTCACCACGGATACATCAATAAAACCTCTCATTTTCCGCCTCTGGCAGTCCACGTCAACTAATCCGAGGAGAAAGGGTGCATACTCACCGATTCCAATATGCCGAATAGTTCATCGTAGAATTTGCATTACCGATTACCGGTGGTGATGACCTTGGCATTTTTATTAGTTTCCACGAGGAATTACTGTTATGCCAGAAATCCTTATGAATTAAGGTGGTTTGAGAGCGAGATATAGTTCCCTAGTCATAATGGAGACCATATTCAAATTTAATTTTTTTATTTCAACATCAGTAAAAAGTATGAAATAAATATTGTGTAATATTAATGGCACAAAGATATATATTTATATATGACTAAAATTCTCAGTTATAAAATAAATAAAAGTTTAAAGAATTTAATTGACCAAAACTCAATAAGTTAAATAAAAAAAACTACATAAGTCTCTAACTTGACTCATTTTTTCCCGCCGTACGGCTGAAGACCCTTCAAAACATCAGGATTATTTTTACGATTCTATAAAGATTACTATGGTGAGTAATAGATTATAGTTGATAAATAGCTGAAAAAACATGCAATCTACACACCGTTAGTTTTTTGACGAAATATAGGTGCTAGAAGTTCCTAATTTTTTTTAATATTCTCCCTCTGGAGCGCACGGTCATAATCTATCCCATGTAAAACAGCTTATATTTTTAGGCAAATTGCTAAAAAACTAGTTCGGCAAGGGGTTAATACTTTGATATCATTGGAAAGATGAGAGTTTTTTCTTTAAAACGAGGCCAAATTCATCAAATTCTAGGTGAAGTGATTTCAGCTCAAACTACCTTAAAAATCAAGTACTTTGAAGCTTAAAGAGTTATAGAAAGGAAAAATATATCCAGTCGCAATGGTTCCTGACGGCTGCCAGGTGTGGGAGGGTGGAGGAGGGGATGAGAAGCACACTTGTCTCAGCCCATGCATGCTTGCACGCCCATGGTGTGGGACAGTGACCTCGGGCGCGAAAGTACTGGCAGTGAGATCAGTCGCCGTGGGAGGTTTCAGTCACTTAAGAGCGCATGGTAGTCCCGTTTTGCGTTTCCAACATCCAAGTCATAGCTATTACCCTAAAGAGCTAGCTTCGAAGATTCCCGGGCCTGAATATGAAAGTAGCAAAATATCTTCATGATATTTGAAGGTGCAAAGTGTATTCATTCTCCTCGCTCGTTTGCGTTCCTTTGTTTTACTTCCTCCCGCCACTTTGCCATTACAACTGTTTAGTTCTAAATGTCTGTAAACTTGCTATAAAGGGCTTTCACACCCTTGGGCCTGAATCTGAAAATAACAATACTTATTCCTTTCCCCAATGGTGAATGTGTTCTCCTGGATCATTTGCGTCCACCCACCACCTTCCACATTCTTCCGCACTTGTACAACTTTCAGGCTTGGCTTCCTTATCCTATTTCCCCTCTCTTTTCGGCTTATTTTCTCATTCCTCCCTGAAATCAGCATTTTAGATGTCCCAATGCATCTCTCTCCTCTTCATCCATCGTCTATGGTCATTGAACTACGCGTCTCACGACTCCCCGCTCACGGATCCCAACTGACCTCCCGTCCTCACCCGGGAGAGAGGTTCCCTCCCTGCCCGTCCCGAGCGGCACTCGCACCTCGTATCCCTTACCCCCCCCCCCCCTTATCCGCCCCCCTCCTGCCCGATGTCCCGTCGGTGGACACCTTCGAGGCCGGTGAGCGCGTTTACGGACATCCACTTCCCACCGCTGGCCCCCCGCACCACTTAGCGCTGCTCCTCCGTTCACACACCCCCCCGTCGGGACACCAATGCGATGTTGAGTGACATGCGCCCCGTGACGGAGTCCACTCCACCACTTAAGGAGCCTAGTGACGGGTCGGTCATGAACGATCGAATAACGTGACCCGGGTCATCTCGGAGATTGATCGGTGAGCAGTACCATTCGGATGACCGAGGGGGTCGTTTTCGGACGCAGGTCGTTCGAGACCCAGGTCGTTCTCCATCAATCAATCGCGACCCGTTGGTCAATGGTGATTATTTGTTCACCGAGAGGAGGGTCACTTTCGGACGAAGGTCGTTCGCGACCAAAAAGCCACATGTATGGGAATCAGTCATTCGGTGTGGATGGAATTGATTGTGGACTGGTGGTGGAACACAGAGGTGCTGCTGTCTCCAGAATATGTTGTGTTGCAGCCAGGGGGAATGCAGCAATAAGCAATCTAACTTACGACTAATTCTTTTCACTCGATTTTTCTTTCTGCAGTATTGGGTCATCGCTCACTGCGAATAAGTGTGTGGTTGCAAAATGTTGTTTGTTACGGTAAATTGTTGTTGTTCTTATAGGACATACGCTCTAGAGCAATAAAACTATTTTTTTCTTCTTCTATTCAAGTCATGGTATTTGTGGCAGTGAGTAAAATTTCCTTTGAACTTTAGCGTTTGCATGGAGGCAATGAAAGTGGTTAAGAGATATAGTTTGCAGGTTTGCCTTACGGAGGATGCTGAAGAGATAATGTGTATTATTTAAACTTTAACACTTTGTGTGTTTTTTTACCACATCACGAACTTTACAAACCGATAAATTGGACAGCGTTATAGTGCGGAACTTGAACTGAACCAATAATTATCAAATTAAGAAGTGAAGAATTAATTATCACGTTTGCAAGAAGAGAGTGATTTGTGAGGTGAATGCATCAGTTCAGTTTTCGGACACATATTCCTGTTGAGATTATGTGCTTTGCCCATCAGTCCTTTCGCCCGCCATGGCTGTTGTGGTCTCGTAAGGGGAGTCAGGTGCTCATGAGATCATTTTACGCTTCATGAAAGCAAGTGTGAGAGCAATCTCCTTTGCCAGACTTAAATTTTAAAGCGGTGTACGGGACTAAGGCCCTCGACAGTCATGCTCCGCAGGATCACCGCCCCTAACTGCTGAAATATTCCACGCGCGTATATTTGAGCCTAAGTCCTGAAACCCTTTTCGGTCGTGGTAGCGCCTCCCAGCAGCCTCCTCACCCACCCCCAGGAGCAACCACGTCGTCGACCGAGAAGTAGTCCTGTGACGCCTCCGCCTTTAGGTGCCGCGTCGTCATCGCCTCATTGCTCATGCATTTACGGATTGCCTTGGGAACCGCCACTCCAGCTGGGTTGCAGGAGTTCACCGTTCACCGAGAAAGGAATAAAAATTGTGTCGGAAAAATAATTCTTATATTTAATTGAAGCACGGCAAGATAGGAGGGAGAAAAAGACAACTTTTACAAATACCACTTAAATTTATTTAAAACTCGACCCGGGTTTCGACGTGGGTTCACATCATCATCAGGCAAAAATATAAGAGAAGCGCAAGACTTATAAGTGAGCGAGGGGCTGGGGGTGTGGGGGGGGATAGAGGGGGTTAAGGAAACCGGGAGGAGGGTAGGGGAGGGAAGTTGACTGCGGGTGACGGACTAAGAGGACAAATGGGGGGGGTTAAAGCTTTGGGAATGGGGGAAGAGGCCGGGAACATACATTCATTAACAAGGAATTTATCACAGTCAAGTTCATTTTTAAGAATCCCCAGCTGTTCTAAAGCATTCAGCTTTAGCTTGTCATTGGTAAAATTGAGAGGTATCATGGCAAAATCACTTTACGTCCATGGGTTAAAAGATGTTTGGCGAAGTTGCTTCCGGAAAAATTAAAATTTTTAAAATCCCTTGTATGCTCCGTTTGTCTAATTTTAAAATGTCTACACGTCTGTCCCACATACCGTCCACCGCAATCACTGCATTCCTTTAAGTAAACACCACTTTTCTTCTGAGGGTCAATGGGGTCCTTACAGTTCACTACAAGGTTCTTCAGACTAAACGGAGTTTTGAATGCCACTTTAAAACGGCAAGATTTCCTCTCAAGTGATGAAATTAATATTTTTGCCTGATAATGATGTGAACCCACGTCGAAACCTGGGTCGAGTTACAATAAATATCAGTGGTACTTGTAAAAGATGTCTTTTTCTCCCTATTATGTTGGAATACCACCAAGTAAACCTTGAAAAAGTAATTGCTCATGGCAAGACAGAATCGATTTTTTTTGCGTCAAAGGATTCTAGTATAAAGAAAAAATAGTGAATTTATCATTCCTTATTTTAGTGGCAAGATCCCAAAACTAAGTGAAATATACGTACATCATTATTTGAATTCAATAAATTAATTATTACGAGATAATAAACTACAAGAATTCAAGGAAAATTCTTTGATTATGCCATAAATTTAATTAACGTGGCTAAATGTGTCAAAATAGCGTAATAGGGTCGGTCAACATGACAATGAGATGCCTTGAGTTTTGAAATGTGTACATCTGGCATAACTGGCATATAGCTTAGTACTTATCAGTACCGAACAGTAGTCAAAATTGAAATGTACTACGTGTACCTACATACGTAGTACATTTCTATATTTACTAAGTGATAAGAAGTACTAAGCTATATATGCCAGTTTCCATCTAATCGAATGTACATCTCGATCTGGACATACATATAGTACTTGAATATTGATATTTATGTTTCTAACGTTCGATATCCACACCCGTTTGGGCAACGGCAGTCTTTGTATGTGTTTTCAATAAATCGTACATCGCTCACGATTGTAAACTCATCACGAAAACCTTTCCGTCAGCTCAAGGGAAATATTTGTACAAATCCCTTCCCGAGCAGACGGCTAGACCACCTTGACACAGGCGCACTGCCGCACACGGCGGTGGCGTTGCCGTCGCCAACACGTGAACTGCAGGAGGCGATGGGAGGGGAAAAAAGAAGAAAGGAGGCTTTCGGGATTTGGGGGGGGGTGGTGGAGGGATGGAAAGGGGGGTGGGGTTAAAGAGGGGAGAGAGGGGAGGGAGGGGGGGCGGATTGGGAGGTCCGCCGCCGCTGCATCTGCGTCACATTCCGAATCCGCGCTCGGTTGCGTTGTCCTCTACATTGTTGCGCCGTCCACCGATTCTGCTGACATCTGTTGGCAGGAGAGGAGAGTCTTCAAGGAGGAAGTCCGGCGCCTCCCACCAACAGAAAAGGTTGAGGAGCCCCGGTGAGAATGTTTTCATTCGGAGAAAGACAGCAGCAATCCAAGTTGGCCTTTCCCGACTCTCTTATCTTAAATGAAGGAACCTACTTTGTAGAAATGAATGACGCCTAGGCTCGATTTTTTTTGGGATTAATTATTCTCATTTTCCTTACGCGATCTTTGTTTCCGTGGCGAGCTGCTGCGGTGAACTTTTCAAAAGTGGTTTGCACAATTGAGGCCATGGGCGAGTAGGAACGAACGGATTAATGACCCGTGGAGATCAGGAGTTCATCTTTGTAGGTTTCGACGCAACTACCCATTCAAAAATTAAATCAATGCTTGAATCAAACTTTGGTTACTCATGAGATGAGACATGACTTTATACCTAAGTATATCGCGAAGAAATAAAAATTGAAAAGTGAGCAAATTTAATTCCAAAGTTGCTCTAAAACGCTACGAATGACTTCATAGGTGAAATGAAATTTATGCGAACACATTACTCAGAACCTTAGCTGGATCGATAGGCAAATAACTTTTAAGGTTTTTTGTCTTATTATTTTGTATTATCAAGGTTAAGGTAACGTCAATCCTTTACTTTTTCCTCTTTTCCTCTTCCCCTTCAGATCAGGGTCTGTGGAGATTGTGGTGGGACGCGGTTTTGTATTCCCACATATTCGCAGTTTAATTTAGCTCGTCACCACCATTCTTCATTTCCAGTTTTTGTCAGCGTTATGACAACGCTTCACTATGATAAATAAAGTATGAGGACAAGTGTTGTGAATGAAATTTATAAGTAGAAATCAGCCAATTTATTGAGATGAAAATATCTCATACTGTTTCTCTAGGGAAAGATAATACCTCAATTCAATGTCATATCTACAGGTAGCAGTAATCTACTTCCCTAAGAAATATTCGCAACATTTCTTGAGCCATGTGAAACAGTTGATAATGAGTCTATCAGGGTGAGATGATTTTCGAATTCGTGAGAATGAATATTTGAATGCATCAATCGGTAACCAAAATAGTTTATAGTCATAGGAGACTGCAGAATTTCGGTATCTTGAAATAACATGGAATAAT
The DNA here is from genome assembly GCA_963573305.1 of Pyrrhosoma nymphula. NCBI lineage: Eukaryota > Metazoa > Arthropoda > Insecta > Odonata > Coenagrionidae > Pyrrhosoma > Pyrrhosoma nymphula. The sequence continues at coordinate 199,919,866 of OY754327.1, read as the reverse complement.
TTTTTATAGTACTGTAATCGATTTATTTTCTCATGTCATAATTGAAGGCACGCAAATATATTGCAATGTTGATCGGAATTTCACATAGTAACTACCATTTTTGACTATACTACGTAATTTAACAAGATTTTTCTCGAATGATTGAACGTAGTATGCGGATATTTTGAAAACTCGAATTTAAAAGAGCAAATATATAGTTTAATTCCCTATTAGGTTGGACATATGGAGCAAGCATGAGGAAAATTTATAAAAAAATAATGTGTCAGATGCGCAAATGGTATTTCGTTGGTGTAGTAATTTTTTATAACGCTTCATTTGTTTCGATAGTTAAACACTCGGGAAAAAAGAAAATAATTTACGATCATAAGAAGGTGATATCTCGAGAAACGATTTTTGAAATAATCATATGCGGTTGAAATGATTTTATCTCGGTGTGTGTGTGTGGTCTCAATGACTTTTTATATTTGAGTCACGACGTTCCCTCTTCGAGGACTGCGACAGCTCTTCCATTTCGTTATTCGGATGTTGACACACATTCACCTCGAGACCCCTCGCGACATTTTGAGGCGCTTGATGAGGCGGAGGTATTTATGCAGGCCGAAGCGAGTGTCGAGAGTCTGTGCCCTCGTGAAGTAGGGAGCAGGGGTTGGAGGGGGGGTTGGAGGGGTACGGGAGGGGTACGGGAGTGAAGGCGTCCCTTGAATATCCCCAGCGAGTCTCCACGCCCCGACTGCAGAATCACCGAGAGGGCGTGCTGTTAAGGAATTACAATGCGGTATTTGAGCAGCAAAAGTAATGAGCCTCTAGTGGTTACGTTAAATGATGTATTTACATTTGTTGTTTTTTTGAGAAAACATCGTTTGAGTTCTAATAATTTAGAATTAATAAGAACTCAGAAGTAATTGTCGGTTGGAAAGGGTAGCATGTTAGAGCTTTCATCACAATTCCTTGCATAAAAAGAGATAATTTATGTATGGATATCTCCATCGTCTCAGGCCCAACCTTGTGAAAGTTCATTTTATCGTAAATGAAAAGGAAATCTTTGTTATATTCCACCAATTTATTTTCAGGTACTACTAGTTTCGACGCAGCGGCGTCCTGAAAGATGACTCCGCTGCGTCGAAACTAGTTGTTCCTGAAAATAAATTGGTGGAATATAACAAAGTTTTCGATTTACGATTATCTATGGATATTTTTAGTTGAATTAGTATAATTTCCTAATTTTCAAGTGTATATAAGGTTCAATAGTTTAAATTGATATTTTTCTAAAAAAAGTAATCTTATAGTTTCAGTCCTCGATATATTTCTGGGTAACTCCTTCGTATGCCAACTCAAAGGTCGTGGGTTCGTTTCCCGCCTGGGCGGTGTTACACCATAATGGGCGTGGATGGGTGTGTGTGTGTGTTTTCTCCTTTCAACATATATTAAATTGACCGTAATTAATCGTGAAGGCTGTGACCAATACAGAAATTATTAGGAATGATAATGAACCAACAGAGGTTTTTTTATCCTTAGTCACCGCTCTGCATTTTGTAATATTTTTGTGGCTACCATTCCCACTATCATCCTCGATCCTCAAAATGGCGTTGTGAACTTAAATAAAAACGACCAAAGAAAAGAAATCGATGGAGGGGGGGGGGGAAACTACTTAAAAATGTAAAGGCAAAGTACTCGTCTGTGAACCTATCACGATAAGATCTCCCGACGACAGCAGCGCCACCGTGGGCCCGAAACTTGAACGACCCTTTTCAGCCGACGACTACTCTAAGTACGCAATTTTTTTCGATAATTTTTCGATTTTTTTTGGCAAAATCCCCTTCTGTGTGTACCGAAGTTAAAACGAAAATTTCTCCTTAAGCCGGGAGAGCTCATAGTGGAAGAAGGCTTGCCTTACGTGATAATTGCAATGTACACAGTAGGTACTAAATCCGAAAAAAAGCGGAGTTCGTGCTGCACTCACTTGGTTCGCGGAAGTTATGGCGAAGCGTTTGTTGGCGAGGGGATGTCCCTCCACCCTCTCCCCCCGCCACCCCTCCCTCCACTGCTCTCCTCCCCACCCCCCGACGCCCCTCTCCCGCCCCGGGAAATCAATAATTAACCCCGTCGCCGTGACCACTCTTTCTCTCTCCGCGGGTCTGACCCCCCGCATCGCCACCACCGCTCTTACTCCTTCCGGCGGCGTCCATGGGAGAAAAGATGGGGACAGGCTGGGTGGATGCCTGCTTGGGGCCCGTCTTGGGGCCCTTCAAACCCCCCGTGGTGAAAGGGTGTGGGTGGTGGCACTCATGAGGACGGGGTGTTAAGTAGGGTTGTGGTCCAGAAGTAGATTTGCTCAAATTATGGCTGAAAACTGGAATTTAGTATCATATATTAAGTGAAGAATAGGAAATGGGGGCAATCGAAGAAAATTGGGAAAGTATGAACAAGTAGTAACAATGGGATCAATGGATACGAGAAGGATAAAGAAGCAATGAGCCACAGAAGAAATTATTAGGAGGAGAGATGGACGCGGAAAAACGTCAGCACCGACCTATGGAAGTGAAGCGAAATAAATAATAAACTTAGGCGAGCAACCAATCGAGTGAAGGAAAATTGTTGGAAAGGACAATGAGAGGAAATGGAAAAGCTATTGGAAGAGACGGCAATGGGTGCGCCATACGATAAAGAGAAAATACCATCGGGTGTTAAGAGAGGGCAAACGATAGCAAAGGTTAAGGGCAAAACAGAGAAGATATTAATCGAACAGGAAGATATTCTAGATAGGCGGAGATAATATGTAGAAGAACTAAATTACAACGGTAATAGACTTGTGAAGTTAGATATAAGGAATGAGAGAGCAATAGAGAAGGGTTAGATAGGATCTTCGCCCCTGGTGGTGGCGGGGTTCAACCCTCTCCTGGTACACCAGGGTCGCGGGTTCGAGTCCTGCATTGGTGGATTTTTCACCACCCAGGGCATGGTTGAATGTGTTCGTCCTTATTACATGTTACAATGCTCGATGTAAAAGACCTTATCGACGGTATTCGAGGGAATAAATGAAAAAATTACCACGACCCGGAGATAGTCGACAACAAGAGGCGAATGCGTTGCGAGAGATGAAGGAAAGAAACGTTGTGGGAGAAGATACCTTCGAAGTTACTGTAGAACTTAGGCATTAGTTTGATTCCATTCGCGGCAAAAGTTTTACTTAGAATTATTAATAAAATGTTGAAGGGCAGAGCAAATTACTTCTTGGGCGATGACCACTTTTGGTGGTGGAAGAGAAGATCAACTTGAAATGCGATTGCGGTGATGAGAACACTAATAAAAAGAAACATTGAGTATAATCAGGATATTTATGATTGCTTTGGTGATTTCGGAAGGAATTTTGGGAAATAATAATGGGGAGAAATGAAAACAGGAATATACTGGCGAAATATGAGACTCATAGGAAACTTATACATATATGGTCTAGATGGCACAGGTGAGGGTGGTTGACGGAGAATCAGAGTGGGTAGTTATAGTTCGTGGGTAAGGCAAAGGGTGCCCGTTCTCGCCTTTACATTTTAACATTTATGGCAAAGAAATAGTAGAAGAGGCGAGGCAGCTTGATGGGAGGCAGCTTCTATTGGATGTGGGAATTAAAGTTGGAGGCTAGCTGATAAAATCGGTTGCATTCACGGACGATCAGTCGCTGATTATTCAATAATCGAAGTAATTGCAAGCTTTAGAAGTCGCATTAGAAAACAGTGCTGGAAATACGGAGTTTGTATAATTCATAATAAAACAGAATTAATGACATTATCTAGGTCAAAGAAAGCGAGGCTGGTCATAAAAGTAGGATGAAACAAGCTGGATAAAGTAGAGCAATTTAATTATATGGAAAGTACGATTTGAAGAAAATGGGTTCAGTAGCAAAGACATTAGGAGGAGATAGGAGGAATAACGCACTAGCGAATAAGCGTTCAACGATAGGAGGAAGCTGATGAAAGGGACCTTGAGTAAGGATATAAAAAGGAGGGTTGTAAAGAGTTTAATATGGAGTGTAGCGTTTTATGGCGCAGGAACGTGCACTATGAGAGAAGAAGACGAAAATCGGCTGCAGGCGTTCGAGATGTGGGTGTGGAGGAGGAGGATGGGGAAGGTGCGGTGGACGGAAAGGAAGACAAATGAGGAAGTGTGGTGGGGAGGAAATGAGAATTCTGGATGAGATGGGGAAAATGTAAGGTAGGCGGTTGAAGGAGGTAATGAGTGGCGTTTGGTGGCTTAAGGCCGTGACAAAGGGAAGAACGTTGAGTAAGCGAGGGAGGGGAAGAAAGAGAATAGGTTTTATGGACGGGATGAAATAGGGTAGCACGTAAACTGAGATTAAGAAAGAAATATTACTTGTAGATAGGTCCCTGCACTTTTAAAAATCTAGAGGATTTTTACTTACTTACCTCCATTTAAATCTACCTTAACCGGTAAATTAATTAATAATGAAAGAATCACTCAGTTGTCTTATTTTCAAAATATTCTAAAAAAACATTATGACATGTTTGGTGATGTCACTTTGCAGCATCGCGTATGTAAAAATGAAATACAAATAAAAACATGACAAATGGCATAACGGATTAACAGAATTTAGTCTAGTGTGCGATGATCTTTGAAACAGATCATGAGTAACAGTTTTCTGATGTGCACGTGTCTCATATCCAAGAATCACCGGCCACCGATGTCCAAATACTACACCCTTAAGCTATCTAAGAACGAAACAATTCCCAAAGAATTCTTTCACCTTTTGAAACCACTGTGTTTTCTGTGGGTTTCTAACTAAAAACCACCAGGCTCAAGAGCCTCAGTACACCAATCGGGAATACTACTTTAAAGATATCAGAATTGAAACGTGAAGTCTTCACTACTTAATAATTCTGGCCATTTGTGCAAGCTCATGGAAGGTGTTAACCTGGAAAGTAATTATTTGTTTTTCGTTTCATCTTATCATGAGTCAAATTACAATGTTATATCGGAGGATTTTCCATTCCGTGCTTGTTTTTGTGAGATTGATTCACCCTGCGCTCAGCCTTTTCCAGCATTTCCACCAAAATATCCCAAAAAACCCTCAGCTTATCCAAAAAGGGTGTAATATTTTTATCCTCCTCTGTGAATTTTTCTGAAATCAGTTATATTTTGCTCCCTTGCGTCACTCTGCTTCACTTCTTAGCTCGTCACCGTCTTCACTCTTAAAAAAAGGAGTACATCTCCATTCCCTTAGTTAACTACTTGATACCTCACTACCTCCTCGGCGTAGTTAAAAATGAGAACTATGCTCCTAGTGCCTTTTATTACTATATTTCTGTATGGAAATTATTTAAATAAAAGTTGATAAACCGTCAAAAGTAACAGGTAAAATGCCCAGTTATGCAAATCTTGTTAGATTAGATATTATTTACTTACATAAGATTTGTGTAGTCTATTTCACTGCTAATAGCCTTATATATGGAGGTAGTTAATAATATTTACAAAATATAAACATTTGTGCTAAAGCGCAACATTGTTGACAGTAGCCACTTGTTTTCCCATGTCAATAACGTCTTTATCTAAGTAAATATCACCTATTCGCCTAAAATCTCTGAAAACCTACTATGTGCATTGTGAAAATATATTAGACGACATAAACAAAGTAAGAAAAAATATAAACACCATTTGCGTCCTCAGAGTGATTTATTTTTTAATTATATTGAGATTATTTAAGGGTAAGCTTTACTCTGATCAACAGTCCGGCGTCTCTACAGATACCGTGAATGAGTGAAAAATGAACATTCCAGAAATAGGAAATACCTCTTTACCGTCATTTATGAATGTGTTTACCAGTTGGAAAGGCTGTCGCATATATATATATATATATTTGTTACTGTGATTATAATCAAGGTGGGTTTTGATCGGAAATGAATAATGTATATGCAGAGCATTTTAATTAATTGCTGTGATTACCTGTTTACGAAATTGGGGATTTCACATTCCGAATCGCTTCCCAATGGTCACTATAAAATAAAGGAAATCACTCGCATCGCACATTACGCGCCATCCGAGCAAGAAATGACTTTCACCAGTTAAGTTTAAAATGCATTCTATTTATACTCATCTCCCACTGTCATACAAAGTAGGTATGTTAATAATCAAAATTCGTTTGCATCCTTTATGTCAATAGTTTTTCTTCAAATGTTTTTATATATTGGAGTATATTTTGATAGTCCCCGAAGAACACAAGTATGTACGGAGAATGGAACATTCTTGCTTTACGTAGCAAACTCATCATTAGGCCACAAAATCTTTTTTCAAGAACATTAATGGAAAGAGCAGAAAACTGAAATGCATTCAGCGAAACAGTGATAAAGTATAGATGATGGAATGTTTATGATTTCCGAATATTTGAAGTCAAAGAAGAAATAAAAATCGAAGAACGAATAAAAATAGCTAGGCTGGAAGTAATAGCACATATTTAAATGACGAAGAAGGATTGACGTTTATTCTTCCACGCTCTTACTTTTATAATCCTTGTGAAAAATGCTACAACGCCACTATCATAAATAGTGTAGATTTAAGTTTAATATATTTATTACTCATGAGAAGATGACGGAAAAGTTAATTACTGTGCCTTAGAAGTAAAGAATTATGAATGCATTCTGATTGGAATGCACCCTCGGTTATCCTTCTCAAAACGCAGTTAAGATAAATGTTTAAAGTAATTGCAATTAATTATAACAATAAGTAGAATCTTTTGGTGTAATGTAAAGACCCCTTGATCAGTTGTAGCTGCTGTATTGGTAGACATCCGTGGCTCACTTGATTCAAGCATTGGAGATCGTGCCCTTACGATATACGGAGGCAGACCGCTTTGGTCACTCGACATACGAGCACCGGATCGAACGTGTAAAGGCATGTTACACCTGTCTCCCAACAAAATGGTGGTTCCTCGGATAAGCTTTTCATTTCGTCAAAACATTTAAGATATTTTCGGGTGAAAAAAAGTCAAGTTGGAGTTAAAAGTTGGCTGATAAATGTGCCAGCCTGACATCGGGTGGTGGTCAAAACCTGGCCCAAGTACCACAACTGTCATATGTCATTTTTGGATTGAGTCCCCTGCAACATATCAGAGGAAATGGCTGATGGTGATTATTCATGGTAATCCAAATTTGTTGCAGTAAGGATTCTGTTAAAGAAAATTACTTGGCCACCCTGCCCCGCTACGGGAGTAGGCTTTAGAGAGGTGGCTGGCACATCAAACACTTATTGTTCAACTAAAATGTTGGCAGGATTGTCTCGTTTATTCTTCATTTACGCTTGTTTTTCATTGTAATGAATTATTTTTCCCTTTTTATGATGCTTTTTGGCATGGAATTTCATCTTTTTCATGTTATTGGTGCCAGAGTGATAGTAATAGAGCCAGAGGGATAATATAGAAAATGGCTATATTAATTTCCTTCCTGGCCTTCCCATCTATCCTCTTTTCATTGCTTCGAAATTACTCTCCTCTTTATGCTACTGCCAACCTCCCCTTTTCTAGTCACTTGGGAGTAAAAATAGTGAGACTAAACTGGGTAGCTTTCTTTTTTTTTCTCCGTGAATTAGTAAAACAATACTTTGAAAATCAGCCATATGTGTGCCAAAGCCTTTCTTGTTATTAATGCCCTCGTTTAGTCATATTGTCTCGAAGAGATTGAGGAGTGAAAGAATCCGGAGCGTGCCTTTTGTCCCTCTGCATTTTTGAAAGGTCTGAAAGTCGCTAAGAGATTCCTTGCCGTGAGCTTCTTAAGCATGTGTAATTTGCATGCAGAGAATGTGTTTGCATTCCTTTTCTAGGTAGCTCTTCGTATGGGTATGGTTCCAATGGCTTTTAAAATTAAAGTAGCAGCTGATGCTGTCACTGAAGTGGTCTGGTTAATCTTACTTCCTTCCTGACGGTAACATCCTCTCAATAGACCAACCTCTTGATGAGAACGTCATGAAGAAGTGGAATTCCTTTTCTATCCCTAATTATTACTCCAGATATCGTGGAAATGAAGCAGTCTTTCAAATGGCCGGATACTGTATGAGAGGAACTTCCTCTCGAAAGTACTTAAGTGCGAGATAGGATTTTGAGGAGGGGTAGGGGTGGAGATGGCGCGGGAGGAGAATCGTCTTCGTCACATTGAATTTTTCACGTGGAGTAAGACGTGATTAAAAAGGATATTGCACAACTTTCCGAGAGGAGAAACTTCTCCATCTCCGTATTAAAGTAAGAATTTCCTTCGCGGAGAAGAAAATGCGGGTAAAGGGTTTGCAGTCCATTTAAATTAGAGCCTGCTGACTGAAATCCTTTCAGTCTCCCTGGGACTCAAATGAAAAGAGAAAATATTGAATATGGAGGAGGAAGAAGAAGATATACCCGGAGTGATTTGGGCTCTTTTCATAGAATTTCCTGGTTTAGCAAGTGTGATAACATTAATTTTCAAGGATTAGAGTTGACGGGGTGACGGAAGAAAATCCAGACTCTCCTCCACAGGGGTGGGAACATCCCTTCTAGATAGACATAAGTTTTATGTGCCTCAACTGCCACGATAATATCATATTTTTTAGCACAAGACTTCAATCCTTACACAAAATTAACCGTCGACCACGAGATGGAAATCGAACCCACGACCTTTACATCTCTTCCTTGGTGTGAACGTACCTTCAGCCTAAAAGAGGTAAGAAAATATCAAGGAAATTGAATATCTCAGAATATGTTGTTTAAATAAGAAGAGAGACTCAAATATGGAGTACGTAGTATAGTATCTATCAATTACCTTGCATTCAATATTGACGGGAGAGAAATTCTAAACCTTGCCACCTGAGCTGGATAACTTGTACTGATGATGTTGTAGGGTGTTCTGCTTAAATATCTCTCTTTCCAATTTGATCTTTCTAATGACTCTTATTAAGCATTCGATACCCGTCGAGAGTCTATCTGCATGGGAAACACACGCCCACATGGGAGCAACTTATCGGCAGCGCCAGAGGATTAAACAAGCATCCAAAGTCCGCGTTTTCATCATTCAACGGAAATCATGTCATCGCTTGATAAACATACACTCGACGTCCACGCTTGGGAAATCATGTCATCGCCGAGATAATTTGACGCGGTATCTTTTCTCTACGCTGCATTTACTGAAACGGAGAAACCTTGTATTCCATCTTACCAATAAACGACATATTAGTCTGCGTGACGTAATGTCCACGAAATGGTACATCAGGAGAGGGTAATGAGGAAGGAGATTTCTCCCTCCCTCCTCCCTGGGAACACGTTCCTCCCCCGACAATCATCGGATTGATATCCTCCGGTGGATATCCTCCGATGTAAAAAGCCATATGTCATTTGGCGGGAAATCTCACTAGGCACACTTTGTTATCCTCTCACAATACATTCCAGGGTCAGTGCGTGGGCATTTGCACGGCGTTTGGATGCGTTGTGGTGGTTAGCTCAAGGAATGAAGGTATAAGGGACCATTTGAGTATTAAATAAGACGCTTTGGGGGGAGAAGGGGGTTGAGTTTTCCTTGCGTTGTCTTACGTATGGGGAGTGAGGAGGTCCGTGACAATCTTACGTAAGGTTGTAGTCACTTCTGAGATCGATCATATTTTTCATTATTGTCGGACAAAATAATTTTATTTGTTGGATTACCGCGGCGCTGCGGTATGATAATTTATTTGCGTTTGAATTTGCTGTGAATCGCGAAATCTCGGAAACCGATATCGATATCCGGGTAAAAAATTTAAATTAATAATTATGTTTAAAAATATAAAATATTTAAAAATAAATATTTAAAAAACTAAATTGATATATCTATTATTATGGAAAAATAAAAGCACCCGAAGAGGTGAGTTGAATTTTTGCACACTTGGACAGGGGTTCGCCCATTATTATGTCGTTATCTATATACATGGTTCTAAAAATATACAACTTACGTAAGATGGAGAGGGGATCGGTTCATGAAATCTTGCGTTGTCTTACATGGGGGAGGGGAAGTGTAAAAAAGCGGCCAAAATCGCATTACGTGATACTTGAATGGTCCCTAATACATTTACGGTGTGGCACAAACTGTGGCTGCATGAAAAGAAGTAACGCCGAGTTCAACATGTTTGTGGAGGGCGTCGCCGTCAGAGCAGTCGCCGGAGGTGTAGAGGGGGGGGGGGCGCTCGAAGGGGGCGAGTGGGGTGAGGGTCGGAGGGGGGGCGAGGGTGGGGTGAGGGTTTTGATGGGGTTGACTCGAGAAGACAAGGAAGTGAGTGAAAACACTTACGAGGCCCCTTCTGCTTCAGCTGCGTGGCTGAGACAAATGAAGGGATGGCTAACAGATCTCTCCTGGACCGCATTGCGTGGGCGTTTTTTCCGGCCTCTGAGCCACCGGGATATCGTCCTTGCCCGCTAAGCCGGAGGTCGCGGGTTCGAGCCCTACCCGGGTAAAATTTTCACCAATTAGGGTGCTAATATACGAGGCGAGTTTAAAAAAAATAAGTACCGTTTGGAAATAGAAAAAAAAACAAGTATATTTTTCTACATAATTTCCACTAATATTAAGGCAATTATCGTATCGTAGAACCAGCTTTTGAATTCCGTCCTCATAGAATTCTGTCGCCTCATTTGACAACCACGGCAACATGGTCATTTTGACCTCATCATCGTCGTCGTGGCGATGACCACCTTGATGCATCTTCAAATGCAAAAAAACAGGTGGTAGTCAGTGGGATCGCTAGATCGAGACTGTACGGAGGGTGATCAAGTTGTTCCCATATCCAAATGATCCGATGAGATATTGAGTTTGAGATTACGGGCCTCGTGAAGACGGGCATTGTCATGGATCCCCTTACTCAGCACACCACGCCTTTTGTTTTGGATAGCACGGCGCAGTTTTTTTAGGGTTTTTTCTCCCTACCATTCCATCGCTCATAATGTTTTCTCCATAAACTTCACTGATCCGACGATGAATTGCAGCCGCTAAACGCCTTCGGCACTAAGAAAACGGATTCTCAATCGGCGAAAGCATTTTAAATACAAACAAACGTATACACGGTTGAATATTTCCGTAATAGCGTCTGTGGCTTCCTAACAGATTTAGGTACACAGCGCGCATGCGCCAAATGCCGACCGCAGCACTACAGCGGCCGAATTTCAAAACGGTACTTACTTTAAAAAAGCACGCCTCGCATTACCAATATCATGAATATACATATGGATCTAAATTTTCGGCTCTACTGTACGGGCAAAGGTGTTGCCTAGCTTTCCGCAAAAGATAGGTTGCGCTGCAGTCGGCATGATTCCGCTTCTGTGTGTCAAAAATGGCCGGTGTTAATAGAGAGGCCAATTTCGGTTCCTTTATTTCCAGTATCTCCATTGGAATCACGGCCTTTCCTTATTAGAGCCACCTTCTCTATAGTGGCGGCGCTACAATCTGCTTGGTCCTGATTTTTCGGTGCATGCGGAATGTTTTGCAACACCCTCTGGGGGCAAGTTTAGGATCATATGTATATTCATGACCAATATGCCATGATATCAAAGTTTAATGTAAGAATGTTCTTTAAAGGCCCATTTGTTTTTATGTATTTTACCTCTCCCCTTTTCGGTAAAACAAATCGTCTTACGCAAATCGGACAAGTAAGTGAAGGTGGGAGACGATCTGAGCGAAAGAAAATGGACGACGGAGTGGTGGGGATGAGTGGGGTTGGAGAGAAGGAGAGAAAGAAAAAAAGGTGGGGAATTTGAGGTGGTTGGAGCGATTTATGGTTATGTACAGATTTGAGTGAAACATTGCATGTGTGTGCTTATTAGTAATATCTACAGATATAAGTGAAAAAAAACTGCACGTTACCTATTTGGTTTCTTGGCAATTCAATGCTGTTTTAACACGTAGTCTGATGGCATGTGCTATATATTTCTAAATAATTCGATGACACATATAATGAGCTTCTCCAAAACACGAAATAATACGTTTCATATTATTATAATGATTGATAACATATTTCAAGGTATCATGTGGAGTTATACAACGTATTAAAACAGAGTTTTAGCTTAGATTTCGAATTATGCGCCGAAAACAAGGTCATAACAATACTTTAATTAAGGGAAATTTTAAAATATTATTTTTACATAATTTACGTTACAGAACGTTTGGTGATTTTCACCGAATAAACAAATGTACTTAATTGAAATGTGGTCCAAGAATTTTTTTTCTTGAAAAGTTATTAAAATGTGCACTTAAAGTGCACTCACGATTACCACCATCGTAATGGTGTGCTTTTTCGTTGGCTTACATATAGTCACATAAAGGAGACAATTATATTGATATTTTCGGTGAAACTTGCTCACACCTTTTTCATGTTAATGTATATGCTTTCCAACGAACACACTCCATATATAGAAAAAATAAATAAATGATAAAGTCTTTAACTCTTAAATAATGCATGAAGAGGAAAAAAGGAAAAATACAAGTTGTTAGGGAGCTATAGGTGACCTCAACGGAAAGACCTGAAGTGAGGTTACCATCAATATTACCATACCAAAACATGGGTATATGCAATACCCATGTATTGGGACATAGTAATTAAATTGTTTTTTTTTAATATTTCAAACTTGCTATCAAAGCATGTCTTCTATATCCATGCAAGTAAAAAAACCAAATTTTCACACTTTTTAAGAAAAACATTAGGCTTAAGGAGGTTCCGTGGTTTCACTCAGCTCAAGAGAATTCGGCGAAATTTGCTGTAAGCATTACTTATGTTGTCTTAAATCTACCTGATTTTTTTCAGAATTATTTACCGCAGATTACTTAAGATATTTGATCGAGAAGTGGACAAAAAATTACATTGGTTCTTATGGGAGAACACAAGGTACGAGTAGCTTAATTCATCAAAAAGAACCTTTATCTAGTTAAGAATAAGAAAAACATAAATAATGAAAATTAAGTATATCAAATGAATTTCATACATTATTCTATTGATGGTTTAAATGATTTTTGTTTTTATTATTCTTAACTAGTAAAACGTTCTTTTCGATGAATGAAGCTAGTCGCACCTCGCGTTCCCATAAGAACCCATATGTAATTCCACATGCCCACACTTCCACAACAAATATCATAAGAAATCTGCGGTAAATAGTTTTGAAAAAATTCAGGTAGCATTAGGAAAACATAATTAATGCTTCCAGCAAGTTTCATCCAATTCCCTTAAGTTGAGTGAAACCACCGAACGTCCTTAATGTATTCTTACAGACAGTGGGTAGAATATGAAACACTATTGGCATAAAATACGAGTATCATTGCATGTGTCGTTCTTCGGAAAAATACCCATTCTATTTTTAGGCTACTTAAGTAAGACTTTTTTGCTACGGGCATTTTGTTACCACTCCTCAAATGGAAAATTCTTAGCATGTACAAGTTCCTCAGTGGGACCAACCTTAGTTTTCTGAATATATAACCCGAGTCGTGTTAATAAATAATCAGTGGAATTAACAAAGTTATTATAATTATTCCGCAATGGATGAGTTCCACAAGGTCAAGCCTAAAACCGTTTCCTTTGTGGAAAGAAGGTTCTTCACGATTCTTTTTGAGGATTACTGTGATTATATAATTTTTTACAAGCATAACATATCACGCCGAGTTAAAGTATGTTCCTCCTCTAGCAACAATACCATAATAAAACATGGAATGACGAAAAGCATAGTAAAATAGCCTCAGGCTGTATGATATACATTTATGCGAATAAGATAAATTTTTAATGGGTGTAACTGAACACCTTAAAGAGTCTATACACTGTCTCCATTTTAAACCTTGACCTATGGTTACTTCAAGGTAAGTGATACTGTTGACATATTCAATTACAGCACAATGATGACATAAATTTCGTGAACAGTTAATATGATGATATTACAGATCCCAAGTAATGGTGGTGAAAACATTATGACACACATATTAATTTCATTTACATTCATCTTGATCCCATTTGAGAGGAAACCATTTCTTTAAGAAGTTCAAATCTAAATGTATGTTAGTAATAATTCCTTCCCAACTTAATTCAGAGTAATAGATAGCTTAAACATCAGTAAAAGCTGCTACACGCCCTTTAAGTTTGTAATTACATAGTTCATTTACCTGAACCAAAAATAAAATTGTATAGTAACGAAAAAAGGAACAATATTTATACAAACACACGTTTGTGGCGGGCGAGGGCGATTGGCTAGACTGCTAGAGGTCGGCTTTTGCGTTCGCCTTCCTTGCCTCGCCTGGCGGTTGGGGGGATTTGGGGTGGGAGGGGCTGGAGGTGGAAGGGGCTGGAGGTGGGAGGGGTTGTCAGTTGTGAAGGGGTGAATCCCCGCAAACACCCCTACGATGTCCCCCCCCCCCCTTGCGGTTGAGGGCTCAAGCAATACAGGGGTCGTTGCCACTCGCACGCTTCAATTGATCATTGGGTCGGGCCTTGTAGTACAACGTCGTACCCTAACAAAAAAGTGATCGCATTGATTTTGTTCAATGCTCGAGGTTTCGTTATTCATAGTTGTTCTTTATTATGTTGATGATTGTTTCGTTTATTTTAATTATTAATTATAATTTTCTTGATGTTTTATTAGTAATGCTGTTTTGCTAATTTTTAATGTTTGTTTTTTTGGAAATTGTTGTTAAGTTGTTGTTGATTAAAGAAAGAATAGGAGAATGTTGCGAGAGAGATTGCAGAGAGTGGATCGGAGATGTATCGTGCTCTCAAATGAAGAAGGGTCTGGAACTTTTGGAATAGAAATAATCAACTGAAAATAAAGGTCAGGACGTCACAGCCTACTTGAAAGAGATCTCAGTGATATCAGAAATAGGCTCTACGAAGAAAGGCTCATCCTCTTCTCATGTCAGTTACCGTTATCTCGTCGTTACCATGCTCTTCATTATCTGGGAGCACGGCATATTATGCAGAATGGGATCGCTTTGCGGCACGACCACACGCGGTGCGTTGCGTCTCATAGGGGGTGAACTTCCCTTCGCTGTCACGGCTCGTTCACGCCGCACGCGACGAAAAGCGATCTAATGTGTCGGGCGGAGTTTGAAGAAGAGTGATCACGCGTTTGACGCGCTCATTGCTCATGGGAGGAACAGAAACGATGGCGTTTATGGGGCGTCATGGAGATCCCTTGATATTGCACCTCTGGGAGTGACCATCGTCCTCACTTTCCCGGACATGCTCTCATTTTTCATGAAACCACTCTTGATTGACCGGGAGGAAGTTCTAAATGTCCGGAATTTCAGCCCTCTAAAAAGTTGAAATCTCCCTGACTATACCACTGGTTAAATTGGAAAGCAGCGCCAGCAGCGGTAGATGGATTATAACGTGCCGATCTCTCAGCTCAAATGTCGCGATTTCAAAATCGCCCTCCGGCATGGATGCTGCTGTCTTGGTATGAAGGCTTTTAGATAGACGGTGCGATATAACCATAGAAGTTGCAGCACCTAAACAGCGTACCTTTAATATGTTCATTGCTCAATGATATGGTACATCAATTGTGGAGAAGCCTTCATAATGGTTAGTGTTTTAAAGATTTCTTTGGTTTTGAAGGATAGTGTGGCTATTCTTTTTTTTTGGAAATCGAAGAGCTATGGGCGAATGGTCAAATTGAAATGGTCTTGTCCGAGTAAGTAAACAGAAGAAATGTTGAATGTTTTTAAAAGACATTAATTAAATAAGTAGATGATTAGCAACGAACAGAAAGTGCGAGTATCCGTTTTAACGTACAAAAGTGGACTGATAGAATTGGATAAAAGAATTGGTGTGCTTAAGACCACACGGGAGAAGTGTTAAACTTCTATGGCGATATTCTGATAAATATAATATATTTAAAAAAAACTCCACCACTAGGAATCGCTCCTGGGGCCTTTGGTACGTGGGACTTCGACTCTAATTACTACGCCATCTTACTCTGTTACAGAGAGTTACGCGTTCTCTTGAGTTTACATTCGCGGCATGCTAAGCGTGACGTGAGAAAAAGAGCGTGACACCCGGAATCCGATATTTACCGCCTGAAGAATTTTCTGTGCGTAGTTCGCCTAATAGAAGTTTATACTTCAAAAATACCATTCAGATGAATGAGATAAGTAATGAACCCTTGCTCAAGCGAATTGAAGGAAAAAATAATGGTTAGCATTAAAAAAACAGCATTGTGGTGGGTTGCTCCAAGTTAAGATAGTGTGATTCATGGTTTCGGGGGACATTAGTTTTCAGAGAGCATTCGGCTCCTCCTTCTCTGGAGATAATAAACACCCTGAAAAGAACGGTGGGGATTCCGTGCTCTCTGGTTAAATAGTTCTCGGTCGATTTTGATCGTGTTCTTCCAAACACCAAATGACTTTTCGGCCCATGGGATTCGAATGCTCGAAGCGTACGTAAATATAAAATTTCACAACTGCTTCAACGCTTTCCCACGTAATATTTATAGTAATGCGTCGTCATACATTCCCATTAGGAAAACTTCGGTCGAGCAACATGTTTGTGCTTCATGTTGCCGAGCACAGGAAACTTCTCATAAACCTCTGCCGTTATTTTATCGTTTGAATATGTTTAGTGATCGGGATCACTTGGCAATGATTTCATAGTGCCCTTTCAATTGGGATCACATAACTTGTCGGGGCACACTGAAAATGAAGCCCCGGGAGGATTGCTGATTCTTCAATGGCGCTAAGAGTCATAGGGGATTGACAACTGTTTGAATTGAAGTCGAAGAAGGAAAACAATGTTTTCAGTAAACGTTCAATGTACATACATACTTATTTGGTTTCTGAAGATGTTGCAGTATTTGAAGTTACGAGACTTTTTTTTTTCAAAACTTTGAGATTTATAAAAAAGTATACTTCTCTTTATTAATAATTATTTTGTCTTCTCGAAAATGTAATTTCCACCTCCATCGGCGTCCTCTTAGTCCATCTTAGTCCATCGCACCACAGCATATAATACATCATTTCTTGCAACAGCTTGTCACATATGGAATAAGATGCCAACTGATATTAAAAATTGTAGATCTGTTAAAACATTTAAAATGAAATACCATGATTATTTACTTTCCCGGGTATAACATAAGTTACTCTTATTATTATTTTTTTTCTTCAAATTTGTGTTCATGTTATTATGGTTCCTTATTCATTGCATAATTTTTCTATTGTTAGTTATTAATACATGAGTTTTTTTGTGTTAATTTACATTTATAAAATGATAGAAAGTTTTTCCTTTTGTATTTGAAAAGTTTGAAATGATGAAAAGTTTGTCCTTTTGTACTTGTAAAAGATTGTGCCTGCAAAGTGTTTTATTATTATATTTGTTCTTTTGGATTTTTTGTCCTGAACAATAAATATTTTTCTTACTCTTTCTTACTCTTAGTAACCGCCATGCCGCGGCAAGGGCGTGTGGCAGGGGGCATTAATTATTTAAGAGCACATTCCGTGTATTAAAGCTGCTGTTACACCGGTTATAGGATAATTGGTTCGCTTGTGTCAGCCACGCAGACACCACGCGGGAGAGGCTGTTTTGCAATGCACGGTGGGAGGAGGGATTTCAAGGGGGGGGGCCAAAAGGGGCTTCCCCGTTGCACGTCGGCGGCGGCAGAGAGACAGGGCATTCCGGGGGTGGGTTGGAACGGGTGAGCGGGGGGAACGGTGGGTGGCGACGCATGCGGAAATGCGAAGGCAGGCAGGTGGGGGGGGGAGGGGGGTTGGGAGGCTTGGGGGGGAGGACTCATCTCGCTCGCTGTTTGAGTTGCACCCTCGCACGTGAGCTCAACCCCCGTCGGTTTGCTGTTGATTCGACGACAGCCTCTGGTGAACGGCTCTAGGAGCTACAGTTACTCGCATTCCCTCGTTAGAAGTATCTATGAACACCTTTTTTTCTATTACAGTAGAGCGTCGATAATCCGGATCAATTGGTACCGGACCAGTCCGGATTATCAAAAAGTCCGGATTTTCGAACAGAACCAAAAAAAGGCCGTTTGATGTCTTAAACATAAAGAAACTTTGCGAAAAACCGTAACAACAGTAATTCACTTTAGTCCTGTAGTTAAATAATTAGCGCAGACAAATAAAACCATCAACGGTTTCACAACATCACATCATCTCGCATCAACGCTTTTGACAAATATGTTTATGTGTGCCACCACAATGATTGGAAAAATTGCCAAGTTAGTCTTTCTACAGCAACAATGTTGGGTTTATTCTCCGCGACTACGGAATATCATGAACGACATCGTCTCCTGTGCTACAATGTAGACTGGGGACGAGAACAACTTGTTCGTATAAAACCCACGTTGAAATTCGCCTTGAACTAATAAGATGGCTTGGTGGTGTAACTGGCTAAAACACCTGACCGGCAATTGGGAGATCCGGGCTCAAATCCCGGTCAAGTCAATTGTTTTTTTTCATGGCGAAATTCACCGTCTTGGTGCATACATCCAAATATCTTAGAGAATGAAAAAGGAAATAAAATCCGAGACCCGTTTAGAGTCTATCTCTCGATGGACACACATGTGCTTATGAAGTGTTTCGTCACCGAAACCAAATCCACTGCCTCTTCTCCATGTAGTTCATTGTTACTTGATCAAAATGTGGGCGCAGGAGTTTATATTCTTTTACATGGAATTGACCATTACTACATTACTTCAATGAATAGCAATTTTTGATATTATTTAAACTACATTCCAAATATTTAGCAAGAGGTCTGTTATCACTGTTGACTCTGTGGTCATTCAATGACACTAGTACCCACCCACTTCCATCTTCGAATATAAATCCAGCATTAATTGTGCAGGGACGCGTTTTCCTAGGCCCAACCTAGATATACAACGAGCCGTGAGAACCAATGAGCTCGCGGATGCTGAGAACTCGCAGTCAAGTAATCGCTCAACTTGACCGAGACTAAAAACAAGAGGCTTAAGGTTCGATCCCTGGTTAGGGCGAATGAATTTTATCACAGTTAAACTTTCTCAATCCTCATAGGCAGTGCTGCATTCGAATACGTAAGAAGTAGGTCACGTATTGCAGGAAGGAGATTTATTAGCCTAGCGGACGTGTACCTTGGCTTGGAAATGGATGAGGCAATCGGGGTTTTCGTATTGGAGTAGGGATAAGGTTGGACTGACTGGATGGGGTGGATTCCTATGGGACGTGAGCAAAGGTGGATTTGAGCAAAGGTTTGCAGAGGCGGATTCGCCGCCAGTTGGGTTTCGGGAGATATCCTGCAAGTTGGTGAAGCACTCGAACGAGACTCCGGGGGCAACATGGGATGTGGAGGGAATACAAAGCATCATCCCTCATCAGCATCATGCAGAGTTGTCGCTGAGCTCACCGGTTCCAGGAAATAAGAATGGGAGAGAAGTTACGTTGATAACAGTGGTATTTGGAGGTAACGTGGATGGAGCTGCATTCATAAGGACATGTGGCTATCAAGACTCTCATCGTAACATATAGCTGTTTTTATTATTTGGAATTGACGAAGAGTCACTGTGACGATACCTTCACCATAATTCGATTTATTAAAGATTGACACAGCATTGTTAGTTTTGCAGTGACAAAAGTATATAATGGGTAAACCTTCGGAGAAATAAAACAAATAGTTTCAGGCTTAACTTTGTGGAACTCTTTCAAAATGAAAGAAAGAAGAAACTTCAAATAGCATTAATCCACACTTTTATTCACAATACCGATCCAGGTTTCAACGGATAACCGTAATTTTCAACCGACACCTTGAAAATGACGGCTATCCGTTGAAAACTGGATAGGTATTGTGAATAAAAGTGTGGATTAATGCTATTTGAAGTTTCTTCTTTCTTTCATTCGGAGAAATATAGGCCACCAACTTGGAAAAAAGGTGAGGAATCTTTTGAATTATTGAGTGGGATGTTAAATGATTTTTTATTCGGAAGTGGATTAAATTACCTGTCACGTAGGTAGGCCACATTAAAAAAATCCCCGTTTCAGCCTCACATCTATATCATATTTATGAGAAAATATCAGAAAATAATCGATTACTGAATTCAATCCGTTCTGGCGTAACTTTGTGGAAGTCCATTTTCAAATAATGACGAGGCCAACTTGACGATGACGACGCCGTAGCGTTGAAACTAGTTGTGCCAATAAAATACTCTGTGGATTTAAACATAGTTGGCCTTGTCATTATTTGAATCGATTAGCTTCCATAGAAGACTTCTTAGAAGACTTCTATAGATGGTCATCATCTTCCTCGTTCCCTTATCGAGGTTCTGCAACACGTTGACGTTCCAATTCATGCATCCGAAGGTATATAGCAGTGTAGGAACCGCGAACATGTTCGTGGCAAGAACCCTGTTCATGCCAGACAGCTCAGAGCTCCAGAAGTGGCTGAGAGTCTGCCTGTATTTTGCGGTGAGCCCTTCCTTCACTGCTGCAACCTCCTGCTTTCGGCGCTGGGGGATGCTGAGATATTCATAGCTATCATCGTCCTCTAGGGGACGATTGACGCTCCCGTCAACAAGTTTCACGTCTTCCTTGATCTCCGTAAATCTTCCTCTCGCCAAGTGGATGGATGCACACTTGTCCAATCCGAACTCCATCCCTATAGCCTCACTGTATTCCAGTACGGTGTCCAGGGCAGTGCGAAGGTCTTTCGCATTAAAAGCATAAAGCTTCAGGTCATCCATATAGAACAAATGGGTGATCTTATGCTTCCTGTCACCTGAAACACCGCACATGTATCCTCTACCTCGTCGCACCCGAAGGGACAGGGGGAGGAGGGAAATACAGGACAGTAAGGGGCTCAAGCTATCGCCTTGAAAAACCGCGGTGGTATGTTAACAACTCTGTGGAAACTGTCCGCTCGCCTGAACTCAGGACAAAGCGCATTTTCCAGAGTGGCAACAGGCGTTGGATGCAGGACACAACCTCTGGGTGGAATTTCATCAACTTCAACATGGCGACGATGAGCTCATGTGAAGTGGTGTCAAATGCCTTTTTGTAGTCCACCCAGACCATTGATAGGTTTCGCTTATGTCGGATGGCATCCTGGCATATGCACCTATCAATGAGCAGGTTGTCCATGCATCCTGCGATTCCCCACTTTGAGCCCCTCTACTCGTACACCTCCTCTCACACACCCTGGACGTGGTGGAGGATAAGGTCGCTCAAGATCGAGGTGAACGCCTTATATACAGTGTTGAGGCAGGTTATAGGGCGGTAGTTCTTTGGATTGGACAAGTCTCCCTTCTTAGGTATTAGAACCGTGCGTCTCTCAGTCAGCCAAGGTGGAATAGGATCTCTACCTATCAGAAAGGACGTGAAGATTCTGGCGAGGTGTTGGTGGGTGGAAGTAAACTTCTTCCACCAGAAGTTATTCACGGCATCCATTCCTGGAGCCGAGAAGTTATTCTTGCTCAAGAAGGCCTTCTTCACGTCACTTTCGGTGACTGAAAGAGGTCCATCCACATCTTGTAGGTGGTGGTCACACAACTCTTTAAAGAGGCCTATGGCCGGAGTGTCTCCGTGAAATGGCTTGGGCGTTTCGTAGATATCCTTCCAGAAACGTTCAACCTCTTGGACGGGTGGCGGAGATTCAACGATAGGTGGAGGTGGTCGAAAGAGACGGGACGGGTGAAGGAGAAAGGTGGAATTTTCCCTCACGGCCCTACTCCTCTTGAGGTGTTTTTTTCCGGGCAGTGGTATGCAGCACGCTTTTATTCAGTGTGTGATGGTTGTATCTGAGACTGCGCGCTATGCGCCGAACTTTGGGAGTGAAAGTTCGCCCAGATGCGATGCATTCCATCACACACTGGATTCTCGACGCCCGTCGTCTCGCCTGCGTGATATTGGCCTCCAACTGTTCCAGCCTCTTTGCTGCTTTGTCCTCCCAAGAGTTGTTCTTTTGTGAGCAGCAGCGAAGACCACGCAATTTGCCGTCCAAGGTCCGACGTTTTCGTTAGGATTTCGTCGATAAGACACCTCAACTGGGGCAGGTGGTTACCCCGCAGAGAGATCTTTCGGTGGATGTCTCTTTGCCTAGGATGTACTTCATCATAGTTAATGGTGCTTAACAACCGCGTTCGTAGTTCAGAGACAGCCTGACCAGTTTCTTCCCCATTTGGCCGAGAGACTGACACAAATGTCGTTCTCTCCTCAGGCGGTGGAGAGGCTGCCTGTGTCGGGGAGAGTGGTCTGGCCGGTGGTGCGTTCCTCTGAACTGGCGGTTTTTGGGGAGTTTCCTTTTTATCGCAGTTGGTTGGTATAAACGCGCAGATTCTGCTGTGATAGATGGTCGTGTTCCGGAAGCATCTCACACCACAAAGAGTGCATCCTTGCCATATACCCCCTGCGATCGGGCTCGCTGGCAGCATGGCATGGGAGGAGGTCGCCCCTTAGGGCTTCCGTCCACTGCATACGAGCTCCCTTCTGAGGTGGTGAATTTTCATTGCCACACCCAACTGTACTAGGGCCCCCATCCGAGGCCGGTTGAGGGTGGCTTTCCTGGTTATATTTTTTGGAACCATTTTAACCGCGTGTGGGATGGTTAGCCCCACGCGCAGACGTCCACCATTAGCCGGCAAAAGCCGTTACCAGGTACGCCACGGGGAGGCTGGTGGTCCGGCTTTCGTACCCTTATTATTATTATTTGCTCCAAATTAGGAAGTTTTTAATTATCCATAGTTTAAACTCATTATTGGGTGGTTTTTTGTCTGAATTATAAAGCTTCTACGCAGGAAGTCGAAAAAAAACCGTAAATGGTAGGGATTTTACCATTTTTTTTACAAGGCCATACAACTTTCACCACTTTGATTATGGTCATTCAAGCCTTCAGTTCAGACTTAGTTACCTCCTTAGACTTAGATAGACTACATACGCGATAGAATGTGCGAGAATACTTACGTGCAGCGAAAAGTAATGGTAATAATACCTCTGTAGCTACAACAAACAATGCGTTGTTGGTTATCGTTAATACTAAGATATATTACACGTAGTGGAACCGCCTGCCTCTCTTCAGGATTTCAAACTGTTTTTTCGACCAATTCCCACATCATAGACGTTAAGAATTATTTATATATGTTTAAAAGTGTTAATGTGCAGTTAACTTACATTCCATCATTTTTGGGATTCCCGTGAATGAAAAATGACCAACAGTCACTCATCTCTCCGTGCACCTGGAAAACAGTCAGCGTGTCCACTACAGCGAACACAACGTATAAGATAGGTTACGAAATCCTCAAATGACCACGCTGACAGTATTATTCAGGCTTTGTGGTTTTATTATAAAATAAGTTCAATGTTTTTCACACCCGTTGAATTACAACATGGTACCTTCCGCCACTATTTAAAAAACTTGGTATCTTTCAGATGATCATGGGTGGGTTTTTAATTACAATTCGAAGATCTGAGTAGTCACAAAAATAATGAAATGTTAAATTTAAAATACCTCGTCGAATTATCCCGGAAAATCGGTACCCTCAAAGTTTGTCTCATAGAGTTTATAAACAATAATTTTTTTTTATATTTTAAAGTTTTTCGATGTAAATTCTAAAACCACAACAACAGCATTAGAACGTAAGCATTTCAAATAGAGTATACGTTATTGAATATGAGCCCTAGTACTTAAGTGCATCTTACATATGGTAGCACTTAAGTGAATGTTATGAAATATCAAATGGCATATTGCACGTGCATGTCGCCAATCTCAGGATTACAATAGATTGACGAGGAGTTAGCTTCTTTGGATGCTGGGTGGCCCTAAGAATGAAACCTTGTATCACGGCATGTGCTGAAATCGATTCAATGACGCAAAGTAGTGCGAGATCATTGTAATGTTGATCGGCATGGAGTTCTAGAGGCTCATGGCATTATTTCTTGAGGATTGAATATTCTGCTTTGTAATTCCGGCTGAAACAGGTGACATTGGTATATCACTCCATGACGCAAATTGATATAAATGTAGACCAGTGTGCTAAGCGACAAAATGGTGGTTGAAACTTGAATATCACATGTAAACAAATTTTTTATCACAGGACAGCCATGTGCGGCAGATCAAGTTCTGACAAACAACGAGAATCAATAAATACGTCATTTTTATAAATATTTAAATTGAGATTTGGAAGAAAATGGAGTATTTATGTATACCAAATGATTTTATTTTAATGCCATGCAGGGATTTGAAATATATGTACTTTTGAATTCTATGAAATCGTTGTTTAAATTTTGGATCTTTTGAATTCAATGTGCTGAAAGTGGTGGTACATGAAAATTACCACCTCAGGAAGCGACATGAAAGTGGCTGAGGCTCGATAATTCTTGGGTGGAGAATTCTTCCGGTGTTGGTACAAGAAGGATGCTTACGCGTCAAAATCCGGGATATCCCATGTCAGCGTCGAAGGATCGTGCTTCGCAGTCGATGGCGCAGCGACCTATGGATCCACGCGGGAAGGAAAAACAGGCGATGGACCTAGAAAAGAGAGAATGGCAATGGGTCGTCTGCTGGTTGTGGCATCGAGAGGGGGAAGGGAGGGGGAAGGATTTGACCCTCTTCTCTCTCCTCTCTGTGCCCCCGAGTGGTTGTGACCAGGCAGCAGAGAGAGAGAGAGGGGATCGTCTCCGTCTGTCTGCGCATGCGCCGCGACCTCCTCGCTCCGACAAAACCACCCGGCAGTGCCGTGCGAATATGTGCGTCTAAAGCGGTGCCTAATAAGTTTCACGTCCACGAATGAATACCAGGTGGTCACTTGGGGATGTTTTATAGCCGTGCCACGGCCTACTCCCCCTCCCCCCATTCATGTGTGTGTGTGTGTGTGAGTGTATTGCGAGGCGTGCCCATCTTCGGGGGTATCCGTGTACACAGAGTGCTTCTCCCGCCCCCCGCCCCCGCCCCCGTCCCCCTGCGCCCCCCGACGACAACAACTGGAGCGGCCTCTCCTCCCGCTCATCGATCCCTCCACAACCCACCACCACCCCCTCCTCCCCCCCCTCCCTTCCCCTCCTTCCCCCCTCCCACCAAATGGTGACGTCACCGTCGCGCGTGTGACCCCTCCCGAGGATCGTGTGGTAAAGGGAGCGGGATGGGTGGTTGTCTGAAGGGGCGAATTCCAGCGGAAGAGGGGAGTGGGGGCTTCGATGGCCGAACGGGGGTGCAGAGGAGGACGTTGGATTGAACACCCCTTCCTCTTCCTGTCCCTCCCCCAACCACCCACCCTCTCGCTTACTGCCCGACTCATCCACTATTGTTGTCGCCCCCTTCGTCGTTGGATTTCGTGGGCAAGGAACATATATATATCGAATAACAACCCTATTCTCAAAATGCGACGGAAGCCTCACCTGCACTCGGACGCACGAAATCCAACGAGCAATCAATTAACATTTGAAATACGGAACAACTTACGGAGGTCCCTTTGCGCCTGCATCATCAGGGCTCGGACCGAGCCATGGTCGCGACATGAAAGAGCTTCCCATCGCCTTCCGGATGGAGCAACTCGTGCGCAATTATCACGTGGACGTGACTCTCGGTCAATTCGTCTCTCTCCGCCCCGTCTCCTTTCCAAATCAGCGAATCGAGGAAGACCACCCTCGTCGCTCCTTAACGACGCGCGTCTCTCCGAGGTCATTTCTCTATTTGCGGTCGGAGGAACCATTGTCTCCGTCTCTCTCTATCTCTCGCACACGTGCCGGTTAAGTCCTCACCGGGACTCGATCGCAACGGGCTAGTACAGAGGGAAGTAGGAGGAGGAAGTTGTGTCTTAATCTAGTTTTTTTTACCCCCAATTCGCTTCTATCATTTAGAAAATGGTTAACATTTGACTCAATTCCATTACAAGGTCTTGAATAATCAACATTAATCTCACAAGCGCCAGAAAAATAAAGGTTTCTAAAATCCCCTTTTCTCAGTAGCATTATCCCGCGAACATGCGGTTAATTATTTTTTCCATATTGCTTTAGCGCACGATATATCGTCTTCAGAGCTTTTTTTAAAAAATCAGGCTGTATCGAGGAAGCTCGGGAAGTCTACCGTTCATTGGGATGGAATTGGTTTATCTGCAAACCCGTATATAAGGAGGAGAAGAGTAGAGCCAATTTGCCTCATTTTAATGCCACGCAGACTTGAGATAATAGGTAAATAGGTGCTCGGCAATCTATTTCTGAAGCTCAATAATTCGCTATAAGGACTAAGTCCAGAGAGGCTGCAGGATTCAATTCGTGCCCTTTAAATTAAAAATATGTAAAATGGGTGTTTACAGCTCTAAGGATTGCGCTAATCATGCATTTTAGAAAGCGTCTGAAAAAATCTTTAGGGATAAATATTTACCGACAACGAATGTTTATGAAGTATTTGAATTAATATTTGATTTCAAAATATTGATAACTGTATACTAAATGCAGCAAGTGGATGGTAAAACAGGTTTTAAAGGCTTTTCGTTTGTGTATTCACTTTGTTTACTAATATTAAAGAGATTCTATTTTCGTAGTTTAGTACCTATATGTAAATAGGTGAATTTAACTTTTCAAGGATCTTACGCTGCTTGTATTAAAAGCTATAGCAGAAAATGATTGTTTATAGAGAAATTAAGTGAGGTTCGGCCGAAACAGTGCCTTGAATCACGGTAAAATGATAATCACAATGAAATAAGTTCTTCGCCGTTCGGAACGCATTCGCAAAATGTCTTCAATGGCGCTTTGCATGTCACTCGTCCTTGTCGAAGCTATTCCTCGGGCGCATATCCATGGCGACAGTCATGGTGTCCGCTTTTCAATTCCAATTAGTGGAACAATTAAATATTTAGCCCCATTAGCTTCGGAGAGACCTTTCGCTAGGGAAGAAGCGTATAAACGATTACATAAACACTTTTAACAAAATTAATAATATTAAAACGCAAACAACAATATTTTATCACAAAAATGAGCGCCATTTCATCTTCTTCATACTTAGCCTGGGAAAGTCCCAATTATAATATAATCTTATACTAATAATAATAAAAAGGAGATAATTGGAACACTGGCGGTAGCTGGGCGCCCAGTTCAAGTTTTATAAATCCTAGGTTTTAAACGATCATGTAATAAACTTGTAAAACGTCCATTCCGTTTTGTCGCTTGCATTGATAGACACAAATGTCTCCACAGGTTATGAGCTCAGCAACAATGCTTCATCGTAACTCGAGATAAGCACTACATAATATCCATTCTCGACTGGGCTACTAGAATAATAATAGACTCCATCAATTCCGATGCCTGGATCCCATAGTATTTGGTATTCCTGGATAACGCCCACTATTTTGTCCGCTGGCAAGCCGCCCTATTCTTCATCCAACAGTTTGACTCATTCTGCTCGTTTTGTTGAGAACTTGCGACCATTTTCACGGCCAAAGGCGATTCTTCTGGATTCCTAAAGGGATCATAGGAATCCACCGTAGGAATATTGAATATGCTCCATTAAACTTCTTACCAGATCGGGTTATCTTTTAATGTATTACAAGTGTCGCCGCACTGTTTAAGAGATCGGTCACAGTGGCACCGACATGTGTGATTTGGCAATGCCCGACAGGGTCCGAACTCGGGCGACCGTTTCAAACGATAAATAAACGATGCACGTAGTCTCAAGTGTCTCCGACTGCATCGGCCGATGCCAGACGGAAAGAGTCTGACGACCTATATCAGTCTGCCACTGTGGCCGTAGCCTAAAGCTTAAGTCGTGCATTAGTAAATAATAGATCAGAGGCTTTTGGATACATTTTCCAGTAATATGGTCTCTGAATGAACCTACTCAATTTGTTTGGAACAACGCTGTGTCCTTGCCATATTAAAATAGTTCCATAGCATTTTCATGGCAGGCGGTGATGGTGTAGTCTACCAAGATGTCGTCGAGTCGTTAAATAACCATTCAACTCTCGGCTCGTGGTCTCCCCCTCCCAGATGCGTTTTGCTATATGCGGCCATATTGCGATGCGGCCAGTGATTTGCGATGGCGATGATTGCGCTGGCCAAAGAGGACGTGCGGGTGGGGAAGACGGAGAAAGGACGACGCCAAACTACTCATCAAATCCATTATCTCTGCCGAGAGTCAATAGTCACTGCCCTCCGTTTGCGATCCGTGCGGGTGTGATACGACCCGCTCCAGGGCTGTCTTGATGCGGCGTGGATCTTGGAGAAAGCAATCTCTTTGTAGAGGCGGCTTTGTTTATTATTTCTCATCGGAGTGATACATTGAACGGTTCCGCTCCTTGACAATTCACTCGGGGTCTTCGGAGAAAAATGTCTCGGCGTCTTCCGTCTGCCATGCGGGTCGAGGACTCTCTCCTCATCTCTCAACTCCTTTGACTCCTCACTTCTGCCTTTGAGTCGCGGCTCTTGGGGAGATTATTTCTTCCGCGCTTCCTCACCACATTCATATGACGCATGTTTTCCAATCAGATCCCCGTCACCTCTCTGCGTGTAAATTGATAGCGTGGTCGGGAGTAAAGCGTCCCGAATCGATAGTCTCATTCCATCGCCTTTCAGTCATTGCTTCGGATTGATATACTTTCGGTGCATTACCACGAGTTTTCATTCCGGTAGCTCATACATTGCTTTTGATTATTTGTATCTCAGCATCGCCATTTCCCAGGTAATACGACCATATATTGATTGCATTAGAGAACAAAACTCCTCCAGAAAATTCAGAAAATTTAATTTCTGACAGCAAAATGGAACCCATGTACTATTACTATTAAAATGAGATGTACGGTAGCCTATAAACTAGTTACTATAAGACTGTACACATCTTCTTTGTATATAAGGTGCGAATCAATGCTAAAGTGTGATATTTACTATAATTGAAAATATTTGAAGAATAGTAAGATTTAGTTTTTTCCCGAAGAATTATAAAAAGGAAGTGTTCTCGGGTATTTCACTGGGATAAGATTTTTACTGCCGACGCTTCGGAGTCCGACTCGTACTCCATTTTCAGGGCGAACTTTCGTCTTGAAAATTTCAATTTTCAATTTTCACCTTGAAATGGAGTATGAGTTGGACTCCGAAGCGTCGGCAGTAAAAATCTTATCCCAGTGAAATACCCGAGAAGACTTCCTTAATATATTTGAAGAATAACTTGTGGACTCGTGTACTTTATAAATTGTATCTCACTCGTACTCACATATAAGCAAACTCTCACGTAGAAAAACATTAATGTATATTTTTAAAACCCCGGCAGCCAAAGTAGACAGGAGGTGACGCAGATTATTCCGTTATATCAATTTTGCATAATTAGAATACCGATATTTCAATCCCACACCTATTTATTTATATTCAAAATAATTACAATATTGTGCATTCCTCCATATTGAACGCCACGTGGCCGGAATTTAACGACCACGCGGAAATTATAACAATGGATAGAAGGTTCCAGGTCCGGAACCACGCGGAATATTAGAACATTCTGGATAAACGGAAGTACGTCATTAGCGAAACTTCTAGAAGGACGACAATGGACCAGCTATATTAGGTATTTAAGCCGAAGCATGTTAACAGTCGGGGCTGTCTAAAAAACCCAGGTGCTGGACGTCCTAATGCTGGAGAGCGGACTCACAATGATACTGTGCGATTGTCACGACTGAACGCGGTTCTCAACTAAACCCATGCGATTAAATAAGAAGTGTACTTTACGTAATTGGTGCGAAATAGAAACGAATGGAGTTAACAATATTGTGAAACGTGAGATCCGGAAGTTCGAGCCTCAACCAGGAGCAGCCAGAGTCATTTTCGGGAGCAGCCGAGGAGGTTATTACCGCTAGGAAATGTCGTTCATTACTCTCTACTGTGTGCCCGAAAATCTTCCGTTGTTTTCAACGTTATACTCTTGTAGTTCTCAAATTGCTATCATCATGATTGAAATATGATTGATTTAAAGATTCGCTACTTATATTAATAATTTCCTCCTTGACCAACCTCATCTTTACCCATCTTCATCTCGATTCAGCCCTAGGTGGCCAAAATGAACAATACGGGCAATCAAGATAGAACTCTTGTTAATGATCATCAATTACTCATGTGGCGTAAATATATCAACAATTAACGCATTCACGTGTACGGGTGCATGATTTAATGCAAAAGTGAGGATATTAACCAAGAAAAATTGTTTGATTTGATTCTCATTCGAGTCGGGATCCCGACTCCAATCAAGTTGAATGATTCGAATGTCCTCACTTCCGTAAAAGGATGGGCTTTTCTAGGAAAGCAAAGGAAGCCTGAGATAATGTCTGCATGAAGAAAACACTATTGTTGTAGCCTTAGGATAGAAAGACACATCAAAGGCTTGGAAGGATGGGGTATAATGTATAGATAATGATGATGGTTTAAATACTCGAAACATCTGGCACGCTTTACTCTGTTTAGATTTATGGTACGTTGAGCGACTTCCGGTTTAGTGGCAAAATGATGTTTAAGGGAACCATGAGCTAATAGTTAAGAACGCAATGCATCCGGCATTGTCTAAATATTGTGGATGGCATTGTTCTTCCCATAATTTGGCAAATTAGTTTTGATCAAGCATTTTATTATCTCTCTTTTTGGGTTGGTGCCTAATGCCAAAAATCTATACATTTATTTTTACTTTCTTGGACCCAAGTATAACTCTCCTCATTAAAATTAATTATTGAAAAATGTCTTCGAGTAGGGTAATAGTCATCAATCAGCTTCTGCAACAGACGCTCATTTTCTATTTTCTCCTTGATAAAGTTTTCGGTGAAACCTATGTGTCAATAAGTTCTCATGTTCTTCGAGAGTGCTGTTCAGCTTGACTCCATCCCTCTATGCCTGGGTATTCTTCTAATTAGTCCTCGGTTTTGACGCACGCTTCATTCTGCGATGATGAAAAACCTTTACTGGCCCGTCACGCTCCGCTGTGGAATAAAGGGGGCTAAGAGCAGTCGCATCACGCCATCTCCGGATGGTGCACGCAAAGCGCTCGCACGACCACGACAAGGTGCTCACAGCTAAGTAAACAAGAGCATCGGAATGAGACAAAAACGTGCTCTCTCGCAAGTTTGGAACCAATGCGATGTTTAGTGCAGTTTTTCTTTGGATCTTCTTAACAGTAAAACGAGATAAACACTGTAAGAAATGCCACTTATTCTTATGCAAATTTAAATACCCCTTTTACTGCATTACTATAATTTGACAAAATAATCCACTAATTTCCACTTTTATGGGTGAAGGCAAGTAAATTCTTTGCATATGTACTTTAAGCTTTATAAATAGTCAATTTAATAGTTTACTGGAAATTAATTTTCTTGAGGATAATTTTTCGAATCCTATGCATAAAATAGGCATTCGTATATTTTCATTCGAAAAAAATATTTCTTTGGCGTAAAGA
Source organism: Pyrrhosoma nymphula (assembly GCA_963573305.1). Lineage (NCBI taxonomy): Eukaryota > Metazoa > Arthropoda > Insecta > Odonata > Coenagrionidae > Pyrrhosoma > Pyrrhosoma nymphula. Next base: position 199,888,531 of record OY754327.1, on the reverse strand, counting down.
AACAGAAATATTTCTAAATCGTATTCTTTAATGAATATGAACCATTTCATCTTGCTAGTACTTTCAAGTATTACTCGTATTTAACCTTTACGATACGTTTATTGTAGAAAAGCTAATCGTTCTTCTGTTCTGTTATATAAATGACATTTAGCGCAAAATTTGGGCGATACAAGAGCTCTGTTTACAAGCAAAAACCACAAAACCTGAGAAATGTGTTTTGTAAAAATAGGAAATTTTAAATATTTGCGAAAGTCACCTACTGATGTAAAAATGAAGCACTTTCCTCACTAGAATTGATGCTAGTTGAGTTCTACCTCATCTTGCTGCTGTGATCACTTTTATGTCGTCAATGCAAACTGTATATCTCCTTGTTTTCTCTATTTGACGCAGAATGGAGTTAATAGAGTTTGACTTGCATTATTTGTAACTCAGTGTCACCGTTTTCTGACGGTGATCCTCCTATTACGGTGAACTTCCGAGATTCCTGTTGTTATCGACAACGGTTACTATTTCCCTCGATTAATAATCGGGTCTGTGAAATGTGGTGCAATACGAGAATATGAAAATATATAATTATAATAAGGCGACGTTATCGGGGCGAGATTGAGACTGGGACAGTCCCTTCTTCCATCTAACCCTTCGTCAATTACATTTATGAAACAATTACAATTTCACTATTAAAGCTATAGGAGAAGTACAAAAAAATGACCATCAACATTTTAAAATGAAGAAATTGGAATATAAATAATGTAGAAAGATATACACGACCGTGAGAAAAACGTAAGGAACATGAGCTGATGTACTTAACGAAAAAACCCACTGCAGGAAAACACCCACACATGAAGGGGAGTGCGTGCCTTCGAAACCTGAGAAAACCTAAAGGCCAAGAGAAGATAATGAGCAAAATGTTGATGTATTGAAGCAATCTCAGTGATTGGTGCAATTGAGAGTAATGTGCTTGAAGTCCAGTTCAAGAAAAATTAACCAATAACATAGCCGGGATAAAGTCTAACACTTGGTCAGTGTTGATAGCAGATAAAGGTGTTTTTATGTTAAGGAAGTGCTCGTCTACTGACATTTCAATTGGTTTTGGCAGTAAGCTGGCTAAACAGTAACATTTCTTAATAGATTTTACTGGCCAATATAAATTATTCGCGGATTTGACGTTCAAATTTCCAGGAAAAGAAATTGCATGTGATTAAAGTAAATTTGGTTGGCAATCATGAATTTTAACATGGTTGTATAACTCTAAGTCGAGGTAGATGTAACGATTGTTCTTGATGTGTGGCGTGGAGTTTCTCCGTTCGATTTCGAGTCAAAACTGGCGCTGGCCCTTGGGAGGGTGTGTGTTTAAAACCACTAGAGATATAATTTCGATCACGTAACTAAGGAGTCACGTGGTACAACAACGAACGGTTTGAGATTTTGGTTCGTTTGAAACATTCGGATGGCTAACATAAGCTTCCAATATGTTGTTCAATGCAACTCTGATTGAGATATACGACTCCCATCAACTACATCTCGGTGAAAAAACTCAATCGGGAAGACTACATGAGATTTCTGCGAATGGTTCAAACACACTATCCCGGCCCGGCCAAAATTTGGATCAATTATTGTTACTTAGGGTAAGTTTGAGCGAGATATTTCCCTAGTCATAATGGAGACCATATTCGAATTTAATATTTTAATTTCAGCGTCTGTAAGAAGTATGAAGTAAATATTGTAATATTAATGTTGTAAAAATATAGTTGTATATGACCAATATTCTCAGTAGTGAAATAAATATATCTACATAAGTCTCTCACTTGACTCATTTTTTCACACCTTACGGCTAAAGAGCCTTCAAAACAGCAGGATTTTTGCGATTATGTTAAAACTACTGCGGTGAGTAATAGATTAATTCGTATAAGTAGTTGAGAAAACATACAATCTATACATCGTTAGTTTTTTTTGCCTGAATCTAGGTGTTATATTTTCCTAAATTTTTTTCAATATTCTCCCCCTAGAGCACACAGCCGTAATCTATTCCATGTAAAACAGCATGTATTTTCAGGCAAATTGCTCGAAAAGTAGCTCGGCAAAACCCATAACGAGTTTCTAAAATGAGAAATACCAAACAAATAATACGTAAAATTTAGTACAAGGTATCACAAAAAGCAAATATCGCCGGCATCGGTGTCGGCGGGGTAACGTCCTCACGTCTGCTAAGCAGAAGGTCGCGGGTTCGAGTCACGCCTTGGGAGGATTTTTCACTTCCCAGGGCATGGTTGTATGTGATCGCACGTCGTTATAATACCCCGATATAAATGAAGAGCTGTTTTCGGTGGTCGTTGTTAAGGAGATTCGGTGGTTTCACCCAACTTATGAGAATTCAATGAAACTTCTTGAAAGTATTATTAATATTGTTCTAAAGCTACCTGCAAGTTTTCAGAATTATTTACCGCAGGTTTTTTAAGATATTTGATCGGGAATCGGGCATGACATTACGCGGATTCTTATGCCTTTTCTTCTGCATCCTGCAAGTTATGCATCCACTGTCAAGTACCTTTACCCGTGGTGTGCCAATTTCACACGATCTGCAACGCGCGCGAGGGGTTTCTTCAAGCGCTCCGAGTAAAAATCTGGTACATATACATTTTTCCATCGATGACATAAATTATTATACATTGAATAATTAGAAAAGGTTCTTTCTGATGAATAAAGCCATGCGTTTCCATAACAACCCGTGTATTTTCATGCGTTCTTCTCGTTCAAATATCTTAAGAAATCTGTGGCAAATAATTCAAAAAGAATCAGGTAGCTTTAAAACAGCCAGATTAATGTTTACAGCAAGTTACATCGAATTCTCCTTAAGTTGAGTAAAACCAGCGAACCTCCTCAAATTTAAAAAAATAAGATTTTCATAGTATGCTAGGGGGAATTGAGATTTGGATCATAATTTAACATCCAAGTAATTTGGAGCTCCCGGCCAGCCGCTGGACCCCAACCAGCCTAACAACGGGCGTGTTTTTTTTCTCACCCTCTCTTGCAGCAGCAGAGCGGAGGCGTGATTCAAGGACCGGAAGAAGGTCGCTTGGTCTCACTCGGATGTTGGTCCTCGCATGTTGACGCCCTCCCGCGTTGGCCGGAGGCGAGATCATCCTCGCGCGGTCCAAGCGGCGGCGCCAAGCGGCGCGGGCGGCGCCAAGCGGCGGATCCCAGCGCGGCGACTCGCGGCGGCGGACGGCGGAGGTGAGTGGTGCCGAGAAATCCCGATAGCCTCATTGTGAGGCTAGGCCACGCGAGACTTCAGCAATAATCTCCGTGACGCACAAACTGTGGTTGTCCGTGAAATTGCCTAGATTGGCCTAGCTCCTTTTGGTTTTGTTCTTGTACGATCCTTAAGAGGTGCTCAATATGACTGATTTACCAGGAAATATTTCTGCAAGCAATGCCTCTCTTTTAGGTCTGAGAGAATGATTTATTTATAACATAAATTGCCTTATTTACTGGTCCCTAAAATTTATTATTGGATTATTGTAAATAATTTACTTGGTTGCACGACTAAAGCAGTTAAAGATTCTCTAAGTAATGAGCTGTGAGAGAAATAAATGCTTGGACATTTTAAAAATTCTCATCCACCCCTAATGTTGTAACACACCTTTTTGTGGAATATGCATTGAAAGGTTGACCAATAATGAATTAGTTCAGTGCTTAACTATTCATCCTTCCGTTATTTGCAGTCACTATAGAACTACAATCTCTAAAATGCAGTCTCCAGTAATTGAAATCAAACAAATTATATTATGCATGACCTCGAATTGCATCTGTATAAGAGAGAAAAGCCATATTTGGCTGCGCTTGTAATTCTCACTTTAGCGAGACCACTCCTCCAAGAGGAGAAAATTCTGGCACTCTACCTACTATGTAGTTGCAAGAAATACAGCAGTTCTTTGATGGAGAATGAATGAGATTGAATGGAGACAATCGGGAATGAAAATGTATAAATTTGCAATGATAATTAAAAAAGAGATTAAATTCTGGGAAATATATATCATGGACATACGGAGGAGGTATCCAGTATCCTATTCTTCAGTGAGACTCACCTCTCAACGAGTTAGTTCTCCCCCGTGTATAAATTTGTGGTCAAAAGAAGAATCTGGCTGCCTTCAACTTCGAAGGGCTTCACCCGGTGAGCTACGTTATTGGTCCGACAGGAGGCAGTATGCGTTTTAAATGGAGTGAAGTGCAGCGCGCGGGTTGAGTGATGATGAGCAATCCGAATCGCCAATTTGAGTTGGATCCATTTGTTTGGCAATGCGGCCAATCCAAAGTGTGAGTGCACGGACGATTCTCGCTTGTCGTTTCCAATGAGTTCAGTGAGAGTCAACGCCATGATTTTTTTCTTTTGCACTTTTATCTCCTTGCCCTTGTATCTCTCTAGTTTGCTATTTCTTTACAATGGGAACATTGCCTTCATATGGACTCTCACTAAAAAATTGAGGATGAAGGATATGACACTTTAAATTTTTCTAGCATTATATTTAAATTTTCTAAGTAAAAAGGATGATTATGATGTTCTATTGATTAAACTTTTCAAGATGAAGAGACGTTGATATCGATGTCCTTGTATATGGAATTGTCTCAGTTTTAATGAAAAATCGTTTTTTAGTTTACTTGTCTCGTGTTAGTGTCTTATTGACCTCGTTGATGAAAATCAAGTTCTTTAATACTCATGAATTGAAGAATCTTAAAATATTCTCAGTGAGGATCGAAATTTTTAGTTGATTGTGACAATTTTCAGGAATTGTCAATATGTATTAATATTTTTAAAGATAAGGTGCTTATCGGTGCTTTTCTGAGTAAGGCAAAGCTCAGTTGAAGAGAATGGACACTGAATCATTTAGTCTGCACTCGTTACCAATATTTTCGTATATCTTTTATGAGAGACTATTAAATTTCAACTTGAAATTCATCCCCAGCTCACAATTAAAATTTCCATAAATAAATGTGAAATAGCCCAAAGTTGGTTCATTATTTATAATGGGTAGCTTGACACAAAACAACAAAGACTACAAAACCGAAAAACATATTCGGAGTTGCTCGCATATTACGCGGCTAATATATTTAGCCTTTCATGACTCAATTCACCTCTCACTTTGTGATGAATGCCAAATCATCAGAAGCAAGTGGGTATAAATTAAGCAACCGAGCCGCGTTCCACTGGATTAAATCTTTGCGGCGGAAAGTTCAGCGAAACTCCGTAATTCCGGGCAGAGAATACTTAAGCCGCTCCGCGTAATACCTCCGAATATCCTCGGTGCGGGAGCGGAGATGGGAATTGGATTTGAGAGGATGATAAGACCAGCATTAGCGATCACCAAGAGAGAATTATTAAACAAAACTGATTTCAATTCATCGAAAATGCTTGGGCCGAAATTGAAGCAGAGATGAGTAACAAAGTTTTTACACTTTGTCAGGCTTCAGAATGTATCCTAGATTTAATTCTACAAAAGATTGCGAAAGTGGAATTGGAAATTCATTGTACTAAATGAATATTTATTTGCCATTCAGATCAGTTTAGCACGTGGTTAAACCTTGTGTCAACAGGTATGCTGCACCTTAGTCAGCATTGAAAGTATTTAGAAAATATAAGCTATGCGTGTGGCTGTATCATTATTGCCTGAAGAAAACCCCTTCAATAGCCTATCAGTCTAAAAATAAGCAATGTCTAATAAATAAGCTATGAACAACGGGATGTTAGAACGATCACGACTACAAAACAAAATAATTGGCGTCAATTTGGGTAATGAGCGTAAATTCACTTGAACTCGGTAATGCATACTTTCAATTATCACATCAAAGAAATTCACATCTCATAGAGAATAAAAACCACAATCTGTCAAAATAATAAATAATGGATGCATTGGGTAATCATCATCATCGACAATGCCTTGCTATACGGTAACGTGAAGAGTTAAACAAGAGTACTCACATTAGCCTTAAACAAGATTCTGTTCTTCACACCTAAAATGTTGTTCTTTCTCACGGTTGCGGAATGAATACCCTAGGGGGAGCATCCAGGAACGAAGCAAGATCTCATACCCATTTTTAGTCGAGTAATCAATCTTTTTCTATACCAACAATCGGAAATCCCCACAAGTCGCCATCCCGTCATGTGTAAAAAAAAAGGTGACAATGACATTGACAAATCGTAAACAAACAACCTCAGAAGCCTCGTACTGATGCCACCTATCGAACGGCTTCAAAATGTTAAAACAAAAAAACAATGAAAACGCACTGAACTTGGCGGGGCTGGCCTGAGTATGTATTGCCCGTTTTTATTAGCGTTGCTAAGCGACAGGGTAATGCGCTTCGCTTTGTGCACGCATTGTCACTGGGGTTTTTCTTTGTCATGACTTTATCGGCCGTTTTATTCTGACATACAGAGCTCGTGGAGAATGCTATCGTTCTCGCAAATGATCGTATAAATTAAGAATAAGGTTGATGTGTTGCGATACCCAGCGACGCATTTTGGCTCGCCTCTCCCCCTCGGTGCACGTTTCGTACCCGCGTGGTGCACGCAGCACCGCGGGCACGCGAGGCACTTGAGAGGACTAAACGCGGTGGCGTGGCGGTCGACCGTCCTTCCCCCACGACGCCTTCCTCCGCCCACCCACGGCGACATCCCCCCTCACACCATTTAATACTGCCCTCCATTATAAAGCCATTCTTTTTTCTTCAATTTTTTAAATAAATTTACTTGAAGGGAGCATTATGCGTCATGCATGTGCCCTCATATTACACACAATGTTCTGGAACTCTCTCCCTGGAGATTTTGATTCCGTGAATATAATTCATTGAGAGCCTATTTTGAAGTCTTAATGCGGAACAGCGTTATATTTTTCAACAATCTTTTTCTTAAGTTGTCAACCCTGAGGTTGGTCCGCAGCAGCTCGCCACTCCGATCTCCTTTATATCCCTTCGTAGGAGGTGCAACTCATATCGCTCATGATTTGCTCAATGTAGGGCAGTCTTGGTCTTCCTCGACGGTTTCTGCTTTCAATCATTCCTTCTATTATTATTGTTCTAATTATATGATTACGACGTAGGATGTACCCTATTAATTTGTCTCGTCTTCTCTAACACCCCTCCATCTCTCCTATTCTGTTGCAATGCATACGGGAAGCGAAATTACGTTTATTGAGAGGAAACCACTAACGATTGTTCATTGGTTGCCACAGGGACTATAACTTAAAACTTTTCTTAGGCGATCATTCTGCAAAATGAGCCTTGGGAAAACAAAAGAAATCCGTTAAGTCACACTTCAGATTTTCTCGCATAAGCTAGACCAAAGTGGAGATTGTATTGGTCTGGTGGCTAGAGAACTGATTTCCGTATCTATTTGATGCCATGCATTCCAAAATTGTCGTTTTAGTGAAAATTGCGGAACAATTAAGATCCAATTTTTGTTTCTTTGACATTCCAAAAACATATAGTTTATTGATTTAATGCTGGCAGGGGTAAAACGGGATAATTATTTCTTCTTCGTGTTTCAGTTACATTTATGCGCAATTTAGTCCGATTGTGTTTGCTACTTACCTATCACGGCCAATTTCGAATTTACACCGCAAGATTCCACTCTCCCAGCACCTGACACACTAGTGCTTCTTCGTCACAACCTCTCTCGTAAGATAGCACTGGGGGAGTACTTCGGGAGGTTCACTCGCGATATCCGATGCACACTGTAAAATTGGCAATCAATCCAACAGATCCAGAGTCACTAGTACTAGTGGAAGAAATTTCCCAGTTTTATGAACGGAAACCGCGTCCAGTCCAGCTCCAGTAATTTTCCCTGAGAGGACTACATTACATTATTCCTTCTCCACTGCTGCTAATATAGGCTATAGTAAATGAGTGATAATAAGACAAACCGGCGTCGTTTTGATGCCGTGTTTTGGCTGCTACGACCAAAACGTAAACGGTACATTTATGAATGTCAGGTTTTTGGGCAAGGAAGCCATGGCAGAAACTAAAATCTTCCACGCAAATTTCTAAAGCGAGTAAAGAGTCTAAATTGAACTTATGATGTTCAGCGTATTCTCTGTTCTTGCTGCTAAATAAAATAGTAAAAAAACATTGTTAACATTATTGTAGTTTCGTGTGTGCGTTCTTTTTTAAAGTGGGTTATTACAAACTTTTGTGGTGGTTATTTTAAGGAGCTGCGTAAAAAGATTTAATACTTATTAAGAAACTTTTGAAAGGAAAAGGAGAGACTCCTAGATTAATATATTGCTTGATTGAAGAATATATCATAATTTATCTATAGTTATTTTGTGATTAATGATAACTATAAACTGTGCAATGACATTCAAGGTATTTTTTCAGGATGTGGCGCAAATTATGCGTTACGCGTAGGCATGTAAGCATATTTCATTATTGAATGCAACTAGAGGAAATTTTAGTCATCGCATAAATAAATGTTGATACGCTGACATTTTACAAAGGAACTCACCATGAATTGAAACGCGCAGGACAAAGAAATGTATGCAAGGGCGGGTTAAGAATAATGCGAGCAAGGAAAGCTGAATGGCAGAGAATACACTGGCGTAATTATCCTCATTATCATTCTTCCTTATTCAGCGTTAGTATTTGAAAAATAAATCTGAACAAACGCTCACCATAGACCATTTGCACTCATGCAATAATACTGTAAACGTCAAAATGACGTTTGTTGTACACCAAAAGAAGTTTGAAATATCTAACCACGTTCAAGCCTAACCCATCGACTTTATTGAGGTAGGTACCCTCCAGCGTGATCCAGTCGATATTTGTTTCCGGAGTGTGAACGAGAAGAAAAGATGCCGTAGAACTTTGGCAATCGCATAAAATAATTTCTGTCACAAGATGGAAAAGACAAACACCTGGAAAAGATGAACTCTGACATAATTAAATTGCTCAAAGAAGATTCCAGTTTTGCAACGAACCTAACACCTGTACTGCACCGAGAGGAGATGATTGAGTAATTGGCGCAGTACAACAGTATAAGCGAGTGAAATGAAGATGGGAATTGCCAGCTGAGTTGACCGAGGATGGTTACACAAAGGATCGATTATCCCTCACGTGATCGGTATCAGACATTCAAGTCGATTGAAACACTGACCCAGAGAGCAGAGAGGCGGAAATGGACTCACAGCCGTGTATGCCGAGGGAATCCCTCCCGGAAGTCCATTATAGAGTGAGGTGTTGGGTAGAGCAAGGGAGAGGGGTAGGACAGGGCAGCACAGCGGAGATATAACCTTTCTTTACACACTGCCAATACGCATCACGACGGAAAGATGACGACAAAACAACATCCGCATCGCCTAAAATACTTATAAAGAAAAACGATTCAAGTAATCTACGGAGGTTGTTATGTCAGGGCAGTTATAGGGCAGCGTTTCTATGAAAACACTGGTGAGAGCAATAAAAATGTTCCAAACGTTTATCTTAGCCACTGTGGAAAGATTAAATTCCATTTTTCAGATTCTGCCAATTAAGAAAACCATTGTTGCAACTGGCTGATTGGATCTAAAGAGAAGTGCTAAGTCAAATTGCATGTCAATTTATTAAAGTTATTCTTTGGTTATAGGAGCATACATGCCAACTGAAAGTTTAAATTCCGGATTATCAATGAATTCATTCGGTTCAATCCAAATGGAAATAGACTGCTAGAAGAATTAAAACCGAAAGGGAAAAATAATTCGAGCAAATACAATTCGCAGATGGTTTTTGAAATTGAAGTAAAACTGTATTAAAGAAATTATATTAAAGAAAGTATACTAATACATCGGAATTACCATTTTATTTTTTTACAGCAGGAAATATATAATTTATATCAAACGATATCCCAATAGCTAGTAAATCAATAGTAATGGTTAAAACATAGCAGATTACCAAAGAGATAAATGCGTATTTATCAGGTTCTTAGTATTTTTGCAGAACCAATTTCGGTTTCATTTATTTTCTGAAGATGGAAATTAATAATTCTTGCATAGTACAATTAGTTAAAAGTCACTAAAAATATCTTTTTTCTTGGAATCACAAAACGCCTTGAGTTTGATAGCGGAAAGTTGACGAGCAATGGCCAGGTCTTTTTGATAATTTGTAGACACAACTTTTAAAGGCTACATACCGCTAATTGCCACTCATAGCAAGCAATGAATTGCTTTTTAGCCTTCAATTACATTATAGCTGGAAATTCATGGGCAAGCATACGTCTTCACGCCTAAATCCCGTTTTACACGGGGCACGCAATTGCACAATCTGATGTACGTACGAACGTGCAATTCAAATTGCATCGTGTAAAGCCGTGAAATGCAAGAACGCATGCGCGAATGCATGAATGCGAGATGGCAAAATAGCCCCTGCTCTAAAATGATTGCACGCCCGATTGAGAAAAAAATGCTGTTTGAAGTTGTGCAATTTCGTGCCCCGTGTAAAACGGCCTTAAAATAAAAGGTGATGGCTCGGGTGAAGTCATCTCCGAGTTACAGAGAGCCTCTCTGCTGCTCCAACCATTTTTCTCAGATGGTTGTACCCAAGGAGGTTAGAAAAGAAATGGAGGCGACATATATACCACTTGATTCTTGAAGCCAACTCTGCCATTGCAGTCGGCACAGTTTAGACCTTCCTCTGGCTTACGTGTCCTGCGGTCGCATTCGATTTTCGTCAAATCTAAGTTAGAAACCACAGACAAGGCGATGTCTGGTGGCTGGTTTGGCAACACCTACTTGGCATAAAATCCTTCCCAAGCACCCCTATTCTTGCTTCACTTGCCTCCTCCATTTCATTTCATTTTAATCTCCTTGGTTGTATCCACCACGCACAAAAGTGAAAATTGCTTTTTAATACATGCCGTTGTGGAAAGGACAATTTTAATTTATTCGCAATCACAACTACTGCGCGATGATAAATTATAAAAACCTGAATAGAATGAGTTTTTCTTCCCTTCCACTGTGTTAAATTGTGTCGTACATAAAAAGTACTGTTGATATTTCTCTGTAGGCGTTTTGAATTTTCCCTATATTCTTTCTCTTCATAAAAGCCATACTTAACAACCGTCATCGTTGCACTAGAATTCAGCCCTGGAGCACACTGTAATTGAGTTTGTTGATGAAATTAATTGGCCCCACCTAAACATTCCTTTTGAATTTGCGAATTAGAGGAAGAGAGGAGGCATAACTCGTCTTTCAGAATGAGCGGAGCAGGAAATAGCAGGGAGGAGCCCCCTTCTTCTTCTCTGGCCCTGCCCCCCTCCCTCCACCCCCCACCCCCGCCCCCATCCGCATCTTTTTACGGCTCCCCTCTCTCCCCCAAAAACATCCCCCTTTTCCACCAAAATCCTCGTCATGCCCCAGTTACCAGCGCCCTCCAGCCCTCTTCCTTCCTCCCTCCCCTCCCTCCCCTCCCTCCCTGCCCCCTCTCATCCCCATCACACCTCCACCTCCACCGCCACTTCCGCACATTCACGCGCGCCCAGGGACGCCATCTGGCGGCTGAGGCGCGAAATCCGATGCGCCCGTCCCCACTCACTCACTCGGCGCGGCCTTCCCCTTCCGCGCCTCCATCTTGGCCACGTGCTCCACACGCGGTCCCGTGTTGCTGCTCTCGGCAAGCAATGATGGGGCAAGCGACGGAGCTAAACCCATTCGCCCATACGCTTTGAAAAAGGGAGTGCCCCGGGTCCTTTTTATATTGACTTTACTTAAGGAGGCTCGGTGGTTTCACCCAACTTAAGAGAATTCAATGCAACTTCCTGAAAGTATTTATAATATTGATTTAAAAGTACCTGCAACTATTACAGAATTATTTACCTCAGGTTTCTTAAGATATTTGATCGAGAATTGGGCATGTAATTACACGGATCTTATGCCTTTTCTTCTGCATCCTGTAAGTTATGCATCCACTGTCAAGTACCTTTACCCATTTGGTGCCAATTTCACACGATCTGCAATGCGCGCGATGGATTTATTCAAGCGCTCGGAGTAAAAATCTGTTTAATATACATTTTTCCATCGATGACATAAATTATTATACATTGAATAATTAGAAAAGGTTCTTTCTGATGAATAAAGCTTTGCGTTCCCATAGCAACCCGTGTATTTTCATGCGTACTTCTCGTTCAAATATCTTAAGAAATCTGCGGCAAATAATTCAGGAAAAAATCAGGTAGCTTTAAGACAACCACATTAATGTTTCCAGCAAGTTTCATCAAATTCTCTTTAAGTTGAGTGAAACCACCGGACCTCCTTGGAAAGGTAGTTGGAACGAAATATCACTTATCCTCGGATTTGATGAGCTTTACTTCATTTTAAATTTTAAACACCCATCTTTCAAATGATATCCAAATATCACCCCTACGCCAAACTACTTTTCGAACGGTTTTCCTAAAAATATATGTTGTTTTACATGGGATAGATTACGACTGTGCGCTCCAGAGGGAGAATAATGAAAAAAAGCAGAATTTCTTACAAATAGATTTCGTCAAAAACTGTTATTGTGTGGTTTGTATGTTTTTTCAACTTTTTATAAAAATAAATCGATTTTTACCCTCAGTTATTTTTACAGAATCGCAAAAAATCCTTCTGTTGTGAAGGCGTTGTCACCGCACGGCGTGAAAAATTGAGTCAAGTTAGAGACTTGGTTATATTTATTTAATTACAGAGTATTTATGACATCTATATTTTTATCCACTATTATCACAATATTTACTTCTACTTCTTACAGACGCTGAAATAAAAAAATAAAAATCGAATATGGTCTCAATAATATGACTATGGGAACTATCTCGCTCAAACCACCGAGCGAAAGCGAAGCGAGCGAGGTAGTTTGAGCGAAAAATCACTTCACCTAGAATTTGATGAATTTGGCCTCATTTTAAAGAAACAACTCTCATCTTCCCAATTATATCAAAATATCAACCCCTTGCCGAACTACCTTTTAAGCAATTTTCCTGTAAATATAAGCTGTTTTACATGGGATAGATTGGATGGCTGAACGCTCCAGAGGGAGAATATTGAAGGAAATAGGAATTTATAACGCCTAGACTTCGTCAAAAAACTAATGGTGTATAGATTGCATGTTTTCTCAACTATGTATTTATAAAAAATAATCTATTACTCACCACAGTATCTTTTACAGAATCACAAAAAAAACCTGTCGGTTTGAAGGGTTTTCAGCCGTTCGGCGGGAAAAATGAGTCAAGTTAGAGACTTATGTAGCTTTATTTATTTAATTACCGAGATATTTGGGCATATATAACTATATATTTGTGCCATTAATATTACAATATTTCGTACTTCTTACAGACGCTGAAATCGAAGATTAAATTGTAATATGGTCTCCACTATGACTAGGGAACTATCTCGCTCTCAAACCACCTTAAGTGGTTTTCGGTGTAGTTGTAAATTGAGAGGTAGACAAAGCTTACATAGTCTAACGTAACACAATGGACAAATTGGTAACATAAAGCAACGAGATATCCGGAAAGGGAGTAATTCTAGGAGATAACTCGGCGACGGAAATTGATTGTTTGTTATTAATGCTGATTGAATGCTATTGATAGGGTATTAAGGTTTTCCGACGTCTTAGGTAATTTTGCTCCGTGTACTCATCCGATAAGAAGTGGCAGGTGACAACGCGGAATGGCCAATAGTCTTATGCCGATGTAAATTCAACATATCGCGTACGAGATTAATGGCATAGTCGAATAATCATTGATATACCAAACAGCTTGTTAAAACACTTATGACATTTTGAGGATTCAAAATCTAAATTTTATAAAGGTTGACGTGGAGAAAATGAAACTGTAAATCACCTGACATCAGCAGTAGCTCTAGAAACATTTATTTCACCGTCATCGAAAGCATACAGTGTTGATAAAACAGACAATTATTAGAATATTGCATAAATGCACGTGAATAAGGCGTATATTTCGTACATTTAATCAGAGAAAAATACTATACGGTTGTACTCACGATGATTCCAGGGTTAATGGTTAATTATGCAAGAGGATGAGAGAGTGGCGAAAAAAAACCTTTCTCCCAATAGAAACAAAATGGCAGATTGTAATATGGCGAACATAATCTAAGCTGTCTCCGCAACCTAACCATATCGTCGATCGATCCTAGTCTGCGGCTAAGCATCATTAAAATTTCGCCCCTTCTTCTGATGGGTGTGGCTAAAAGACAAATGAGGGGAATTTAAAATACGGCTCAAATGCAAAGTCAATCGAGATAGCCCCCATGTTTTGCTCTCTTGCTCATTGCTCGGTCGATTGCTAATTGACAAAAACACACGCTCTTGTCAAAAATCATTACGAAGCTTTGAATATTCCGAGATTCAGTAGAACGGCTCTGCCTTTGGTTTTTGATGGGATTCAAACTCCTATCCTTCAATGACTCTATGTGATTTGGTGCACCGTTTTATTTCCTCATCAATACTAGATTTCCCAGTAAGAGATAAAGGTAGACATTGCTTCCAGTTCATGTCGTTTTATCTCTTCTTAGCTTCGATCTAGCCTTCGGAAAATACCTTTATTGCTACTCGTTTTATGTCTTTGGATGGAAATGATGTTACGCTATCAAAATGTTTTTGAAAGCCTCTCTACCATGAAAGCCTCCACGAAACCGGATACCTAATCCAAATGTCTTCCTTAACTCATGTATGCTCTCCTATGATAGGACCAGATATCATCATATAATCATTTTAATTTCTGAACTCGACCGATGACAATATTGTGCTTTCGGTCAAAGCACCAACTCCTGTGGATTGTGTTATGTATGGCCGGTAAAAATCATTGTAATTCAGGGAGCATTCCATAATATTTACCAATTCCATAGCTCGGAGAATATTTTTCTCCCAGTATCCCTTAGATCCGTGAAGCATTCGTCCAATGAAAGAAGCTCGAACCCGTCTCTTAAAAGAAGAAGGATCTTACGCTTTCCCGGCGAATAATATGTGTAAACTCTTCTCGGGCTCTTCTCCGGTTTGAACTATTTATAATGGCCGACGTTTCGAGAGACGACTTATCATTCATTTTTAATGCAAGAAGGTCGCAATTCTTAAATTTAAGCCAAATTACATACAAAAATAATAATAATTACAATTTGACTCCACGACATTCACACTGTTGAGCACGGATGATTGTAAGTTCATTAGGATGACTGAGATTCATCCGTTACAGATTCCATGTATCACACTCAGTATCACGATGCAGCGACAACTACCTCAGATTTCATATTTATTAAGACCGAATTCCCTCTATGAGTAGCAGAATTCAAGAGTTCTTATTAGGTACTATTTCCATCCCAAGGAAAAGGGGAGAAAATGGCATTTTTTAAATTCTTTTGTGACGTTAATGTTCTTATTCATCCCATAAATTATGAGTGATCCACACGCCGACTACATTATACCAATCGATTGTCCGTGAGAAACAACGGCCGTGCAGATTGCAGGAATTTCTGGAAGAGGGCGTGCGTTTGAGTGACATGCGGGTTGCATAGAATCAGTAATGATTTTTTTCAACTCTTTATTTGTGCTCCCGCATTTCGTGAGGTTTTTGTTTGGTGCTTTTAAATTGGCTGATAATTATAGCCTCCTCTTTTTACTAATATTTAGGATTTTAACAGCTCCAAAAACTAATGCTAGATCGAATATGTACCAGGTGCAGTTTAATATGTTTTCATTAGCATAATATGTTTACACTAATGAATAAGAAATACATTTTTAATTACCAATAAAATAACCTAGAAAATTGAAGTAGTTAATTTCGGCCTGTATAAAAATATGCACGAATACAATTGAAAACATGCGAATGAAACAATGTCTAACCAAATATATTTTGATTATACTAATGTAGCAACTTATGGCACATAAACGATACAAACATATCAAATTCGTTTACCTTGTTTCATCAGAATAAAAAATTTACTCACTATAGTTTTAAGTAGTATTAATTCAACTGTGAATCTGTGCCAACTCAATATCCTTATTTTAAATTGATTGTGAATACCATTCCGTTAATGAAACGTTCTGAATAATTAACCTCATTTCATTGATTGCTAATTTAATATGCAGCACTAATAACACCTAAGAAAAGACTCAATTGTAAAGACCTTTGGGAAATTACATGTTCAAAAATCGATTCTTCCAACGAACCACCTGCGATAGAAAAATCGGAACGATGATTACGGGATGGTACCTACTTTTCTAAACCTTTTTCGGAAACTAAAAATTGATTTTTTAACCTTTGCAGCTTACCAAAGACTATATATGACTAAAAACAAACTGTCTGAAATCAAATTTTGGGGAATCATCAAAACCAATAGGAATCATGCTCATTTGTTAAGCTGCTTTCTTTCTCTCTGCGATTCCATTTAATTCTGAAGTAATTTAAACATTTGAGTGAAGGTTTTATTCCGCACTGAAGTAGGCAGGCGATTGAGGAATTGAAACATGTTCTCCTCTTAACTGACGGCGCTACGTATAAGCAAATACTGATCAGAAAATACTATCAGCATGAAACAGGTATATGCAGTTTGTTCTTCGGACAAGCAAAGACGTAGAAACTCCTGTGAGCCTGTCACTGTTTAGTGACAAAAAAAGTTTCTTCGTTGGTCCGTATTTAATAAAAATTTATTTATCCGTGCGTAATAACTCAAAGCCGCAGTAGAAAACCGTGAAGTGATGCAAGGACAATTATTTTTACACAATACGATATAGATGTTCCGTTAAAAAACTCAGAATAAAAAGGTGAGTTATTCGCTCGACGGCCTCATGTTTCCGTTGACATTTCACGGAGAGAGGTTCATTGCTGCGTGGACATTGCATCTGACTATTGTCCGGTATAACCTTGGAGGCCATCTCACTCATCTTTCAAGAGGCAGTAGTAGTTGGTATTTCCCGGCTGACCTTTAAATAATTTAAAGCCTTGAGCAAACTTTGGATGCCGTTTCCGAGACTTCGTATGTATTTAGCAGGTTGTGTCCGTTTGGTAACCCCAATGCACCGCTTTTCCTGCATTTAAAGCGAACATTGGACGTTATACTTGACGAACGGTTTTGCTTACATTTTATTATGTTTGCCTCTCAAGTTAGATTTACCATAACCTTGTGATTGTCTTTTGTGAGATTTTATCCGCTTCTTTCACTGACATTGAATATGTCCAAAAAGGGAGGAATCAGGCGAGATGTTGTGGAATATGAACATAATAAGAACTACGATATTACAATTTTCCACAGATAAAGTTTTAATCGACCCGGGTTTCGATGCACTGCATCATCATCAGGTACATATATTTATCGTCATGACAGTTCATTTTTACAGTTCATCCAGAAAATTCATAACAGTTCATCGAGAGCGGTGATTATGTCAGGAGAGTCTTTTGCCGAAACGTCGCCGAGCATGGAGATCCTAACCCGGAGTGAGAAACCCATAAGAAAGAACTCATCAGTTCATTTTTATTTTTGGCCTAAAGGTGGGAAAGGCATTAGTTTTATTTTGGTTCAGTCTTAGTTCATTCGGTTTAACGTATTTCGACTGTTAAGGAAATTTACTGTAATTTGCCTATCAAGGCATTATATGCCTGCCTCTTGCAGACAGGGTCAAGTACAAGTCGGTACAATTGGACAAACATCCGTACAAATTGAAGGCGATTCCAACGAGGCTGTTGTACGGTTTTCGGGCCAAATCGGTGTTTCCACAGTGTCAGGACATTGTCCAAGGGGACTTTCTCGGACTGCATCTCTCTCAAGTTAGCTGGAACACCAGGAAGTAATTCATAACAATGCTATGTTCACTGTCATTGTCCCTCGACTATATTAAATCTTGGCTTATTCGGAAGTAGCGTTTCCCACTTTTTATTTGTCTAAGGTATGTTTCTCTTGAAGATTAACGAGGGCACTTGGGAGTTGGGTTCTTTATTTTAATTTTATATGAGTCTAGCAGAAGTGCCATTTTAACATTTTGAAATAGCAAAAATATTTTTTTTTTAATCTATCGGTTAGTCGAGAATATCTTTTAAATAAAGTGCAATGTATGCATAATTGTATGTTCGCCTACAACTCGAGAACCAAATGTAGTACAACTTTCAAACATTAAGGATTACCAAATGTCTTCCCTGCGCAGGTAAAAGGCTACTTTTCATGTAACTAATAGAGCCTTCAGTTTGACCCCAGACGCGCCAATGTGCCCAAGTTCCCATAATAAATACAAGTAAATTTCATTTTTACCGCTTGCAGACTTTATTTATTTTACAAAAATTGATTAGAAATAATCATTTCATAAACTTGAAGTAAACATCAACGGGAAGTAAACTAAATAAAAGCTCCGAATACAGATTTTGGATCAAAATTACTAGAAACTGGTAAAATATTACGATTTGTGGTGAATATTTTCATTTTAAACTGCCCCATCTCCTTTAGGACCAAAGGCATTGTTGAGTTTGCCTATTATAAGAATGAATAGAAAAAATAGGCCTATATGAAATTAATGTTAAAATGTTTGGATGGGATCACTAACAATATGGCAATGTTTAACTACAATTTCATCAAATGATAAAAGCTATCAAAACGCCATAAATTCTTTCGTAAAAACGTCGTTCTCAGATCCGATTATCCTTTTCCACTTGCATCATTTGGATAACATTATTTGCCATTCGAATATTACCGTTTTTGATGAAAATTCAACAAGGATTAATTTTCAACAAGGATCTTTAATTGAATTGTCGGTTCATTAATAATAGTTCTGCAGAACATTGTGCGAGTGTTTTAATAGCGTTCAACGTGTTGATATTTTTAAGTTATTAATACAATGTATTACTGACGTATTGATGTACAATATTGTGATTAAACTCGTATATGTTTCTTTTTAAATATTTTCTAATGAGCATGAATCAGCTCAAATACCATGTGCTAAGGGGGTAGGCCTCGTCCTGTCGACTGTCCGTCGCGCCCATTTTTAAGGACTAATAGGGTCCTTCACCTAAAATAGCGGATAGCCTGTCCGAGGACGATTTGATCGTCGACGAGATAAGGAGTTTGCTTGCGTGAGCTTTGGAGAATAAGACCAGAGTGCTTATTTTCCAATGCTGCTCTGTGAGACGTACTGTTCCTAACTTACTTGCTGAATTTAGACTCAGTAGGCCATAAAATGCACATGTACATATACATGCTACCCCACGAGACGCCTTAGCTCTTAGGCTGCGGGAAACGTACATGTATCTACATGTGTAACGGCGACTGCGGGAAAAACCTTCTTGTACGTTTGACCCTCCCTGTCTACCTGCTCCCTCAGCCCTTTCATATTTTTATGACCCAAACTCTTTTCTTTCCAGCGGTGGACATTTGGGAATCCATCCTTTTAACCCAAAACACTCCCTTCCCACGCTCTTTAGGGATCGCATATCACCGCAATGAGGTACGACCCTTTCTTCCGATTTCTCGCTCAATGGGCTATGGTCGTCTCAAAAGTTAGTTATCTTATGCTCGCGCCCGGCTCAATTATCAACGGATTTCTTTGGTGTTTGGTATCAAACTAAACAGAAAACGAGTGGTAGAAGGTGGACGACATGCGCTCTAGCTGCAGCAGCTTAAGGGTTAGAGGCTTGTGGTATGGAGGGATACGACTCTAGCCACGACAAGGGGAGAGAATAGGGAAACGGAATTGGAATAATGAAAGGCAAGGAAGTGAGTTGAGCGTTAACCTAGTGTCTTAGTTCCTCTCCCGAGTAATAGTTATTAATTTTGTAAAGTAACTATGTAATAGTTATTAATTTTGCGTGAAAAGGAAGATATTTTGGCACCTATAAAGTCAACAGTATATCTTCTCATTTTGCTGATTTTACAAGAGGTGCGCAGCTCCAATGTTTGAATGCGATGCCGTCATGTGAAATGCAATCTTAAGATAAATCACAAAAGAATTTTTCCGGTGTCCCTGTCGTGCCGTGTAACACTCCTAATTATTACAGCAGGAATGTTTTTGGCATCATAGAAAGATCTAAAGATTTTTTTCTGCTGATATTCCAAGAATTTCCGATAATAACTAGGGTTTGGTACTCATTATTTATTATTCGGTATTCATTCTTTTGGGATAACTCATTGAGATAATAACATATAATACAGTCGTACTTCGAGCAATCAACAATATTAAAAAAAAGAAATTTTAGAATTTCATGGTGAGTTAACTGATTCACTTTGTATTTTTTCCTTTGTCAACATAATCTCTTATCATTATAGTAGGTGGTATTACGCGTTTACTTGCATTGGTACTTGTTAATGAACATAATATACCGGAAGGTTTTCTTTGGTTACAATAGGCTTAGGGAACACTATTTACCCAAAGTATTTCCTAGAAAATTGGTAATAAATAGTCTGCTCCCCAAGCGTGTAACAAAGGCGATTTCCGAATTAAAACAATTCACTTTTTAAACTTTTGCCGACGTTTCGGATGTTTATTCATCCATTTTCTGGGCTTTAAAGTATAAAATATAATCTAAAAACTGCTCCAAACTTTAAAGCCCAGAAGATGCATGAATAAACATCCGAAACGTCGGCAAAAGTTTAAAAATAAAAAATTATTTGACCTATACCTACTCAAGAAATTTGCATAAATAATCTAATAAAACCAAAGAGTAGATATATACAAGAAACAAATTATAGGTTAAATAGATTGGCAGTGTCCACTCTGGCCGCAGGGATGCGTTGAAGCCTACCCCTTGCGCACGCGGCCATCTTACATAATTAAACGAATCGTAAACAAAGCGCAGTACTGATTTGTGAATCTCATTGTAGACCTTTCTTTTGGAGGAATTGGGCCTGAATCGACAATTAATAACCGTAAGTCTGAGCACAGATCAAAATACAACAGATTGGCTATTTTCAAAAATCATTAGTTGCCACTCATTGTAAATTCTTAAGGATGATATTATACATGTTGTTATCGAATTTACGATGGTGTCGGAAATTTTGTTGGTTTCGTTGTGAAATAAATAGTGGCTTTGAAAAGTTTTCTTGTCGTCTTCATTCTTCCTTTTCTACAACTTGGGTTAAAGATGGAATAAAATTCCATGTAAAAAATACCCCCTAGCCATTCCATTATTAAAATAAATATTATATGGTTGGAGAGCCTAGCGACGTAGAATTGTATACACGGGACTTTGTTTTACTGAACTACTTTAAAATGCTTTTCATGAATTCTTGACCGTAGCCGTCAGTGCAAATGATATACACAAATTGCTGAGGTAAGATGGCGGCGATGACGGCTTCACTTTAGCTCCACCCACTTCCAGGCCTTGGTTAAAGGTCTTCGGATAAATTGGTTATGGCTTATGACTTAATTTTCCTGCTGGGCTACTTCTTTCTATAGCTATAGTATTTTGTATATCTATTTTATTTTTTTATTTTCGAGTTTTGGGAAGCCAATGAAAATATAAGGGAACTGAATTGAACTCATTAGTCGCTTACGTGTTTAGCTTTTATTTTAAAAACTTAGGCATTTGATAGCCCCTGCATCCTGCCCTGATTGGCCTCTCACTCTGAGTGGTCTACGGAGGGTGGTGGAGGGGAGCGCGCACTCTCTCCAAAGGCGTTATGTGGTGCCCACGTAAAGGGACGCGTCAGCGGCTGAGTTAGTGCCGCCATTGTTCAAAAGGAATCACCGAGAGCCCCTCTCGTGTGTGAAGCATTCCATCCTGGTAAACTGAGGCAGCCCAAGGCAGTCAATTTGGGCCGAAGGAGGTTAGATAACTGATCGATTTCTCATTACGGGGGAGCGAAAATTACATCAGAAGGGTCTTTTGAAGTTTCTAATGCACTGTTATCGTCGTAATTTCATTAGAATTTTCCTTTTTTCTCATAGATATTTTACTTCCATCGTATTTTTTACACGACCTTCTCTCTCAATTTTAACGTTACCTGTTGAATTTAAGTGCCGCCGTACATTCATTTGCGTTTCATTTACGTTGTATTTGTGTATTGCGTATATTGCACCACAATTTGAGCATTATTGACTCGAATGAGATGAAGACGTATGGAGGCAGATTCGCTTACTTTTTCTCTTTTCCATATGCGGGAATGGAGGAAGGAATGCGGGAGGAGCAGGAGTGTACGAGGGGCCAACATGACGATGTCGCCGTCGAATTCCTAGCCTCGAGCGGAGCGAAGCAGTTCTATGTCCCTCTTTATTTCTCTTCTCCGCAATCTTTACTCCAAACGGCGGTTACTAACAGCAACGCGAGATCACACCCACAGCTGAGGGTACTGTAAAATCAGTGATAGGATGGGAAGCCGCGATTCAAGATAACTAGTCTTTCATTTCCTTTTTTTTTATTTCCGATATTGCCACTCAGATGGTTGTGCTCATCACGTTGAGAATCGAATCAAGTTTGGGAGGCCTCCATTTTGCAGTGTTCGTCGTTAGCGACCGTGATATTTGAAACCCCTCTCTCCATAGAGGGTAGTAGCGTGGACTGATTTCACAGTTGGATCGTTGGCACTTAATAACTCACTAAGTATAACCCTCTGTTCTTAGTTCTCTGTCTTTTATAAATTTACTAATGTCATATCGTCTTTACATAGTAAGGTTCTTTGTTATATTATACATTTCTATATTCTAAATACATTTAAATTTAAGTATATTTCTTCGTTTTTATTTTTCATAGTAAGGAAGGTCGAAGAGAAAAGCAGAATTTCACTGTGCTCATGATACTCCCAAACCTTTTCAAATGCTTGCAAATGAGAGAAGGGACTTTAAAAAGGAATTTGACAGCCACGAGCATTATTCTTCTTCTTCAGAAGTGCAATTTATTAACGAAGACATTTAACTGATTTGACATACAAGCTTGTTCTGCGAATTCGTGGGGTAGTTTTAGTTTAAATATCAAGTTAATGGTTTGAGGCGTAACTTTATGGAACTCCTTCATGATTGAAAAGAAAAAACTTTGTTCAGTCCCACATAAAATAATTTTAATGACGTCATAAGCTTCGTCGCTGAGCGACATCATCAGGACCTGATCAGGACCGAAACCTAGGTCGGCATTAACATTATTTTATGTGGGATTGAACAAAGTTTTTTCTTTTCAATTTAAATATAAAAGTGAAATGGAATAAATGACACATTCAAATGCTCACTCATTGAAGAACATAATGAATGCACTGTTAATCAAACGTCATACGTTATGAAAGTTCTAATCAAATCATACCATGGTGTTATCTTCATCAAAAATAAATTTTCTCTTTCAATCAATGTTGTTTATCAGCACGGATCTTTACAGTGAAACAATTGCAATACATAAACGAATATTATGAAAAAGAGGCGTATTTAGACTCATGAAAGTCTAGCCTGCCGTCAATATTACCTCAAAATTCTATTATGTAAACTTGGACGCTCTAAGTTCTGATCTTGTAACCTCGGGCTCAGTCTTGATGTGTTTTGCTGGATTTTCATAATCAGCTAAGGCTACATTTTTTGTTTTACACGTAATATCTCTTTTAAAATGTCCACCTTAATTCTATAGAATAATTTAGGTTAAATTTAACATTGATTTGCACGATATTACAAGCATTTGATATGTAAAGTCATACCTATGTTTCTCCTCCTTATTTCCCTACATGATTTAAAACCAACGAGTTGTTTTAATCCCCTCGAAAAAATGTAGACACTACACTTTGCCTTGCCATAAATATACATTTAAAATCAGTGTTTACCGACATTTTAGTGAAATAATGACAGAAACAAAATACTTACAGTTTTTCACTCATAAAATAATACCCACCTATAATATACTCATAAAAAATTCACCCAACTAATTTCGAAGTTACTATATCATCTTCAAGTCTTGAAGATCATGTAGTAACGTCGTAACTAGTCGGTATTAAATCCTTTATTAATAGAAAACTCAAATATTTTGTTTGTGTCATTTTGGAACGGTTCCACCGCATCACAGCCGATTCTGCATCATATATTTTTAGTGAGGTTTCATACAATTTATTTCTCTGTGTTACCACGACGCTCAACCAAGTAATAGGTAAATATTTCTTTACTAAGGCAACATGCTCTACCCATAGTCCATGATTTAGGCAAAGGGCATGCGTATTCTAATCACCCATAGAGCTGGAGAACATTTAATCTGGCTCGTGGCAGGGGGTCACTCATGTCATATCTAGTTCCGTGTGCCAAAGGGCAGGAGCCAGGCAAATGATATGGCACGTGCTATGTTTGTTCTTCAGTGAAAGGCAACTGAGGCTAGTGGAGCGGCCTTCTCACAATCAGTGACGGCGTTAGGTTAAAAACACTGCAAGTTAAGGTAACAAGCATATCACTTAACAATCATTCGAATGAAGTACATAGTGGAACATTCGAAATGAGGAAATAAATTCAGGCAACCACTCTACCCTGGCGTGCGAGGAAGGATGTGTACCCTGACAGTGAGGGAGACACCATCCGGGATGTCACCTTGCATAACCACTGCACACGGGCAGAGAAAAAGCAGTAGGCATTTAGAGAAAATGACAGCACCCGTAAGAAAAGGACGTGACTCTGTGGGATTGTCGAGGGCGGGGAAGCTGGAAAATATTAAGGCAGTAGTGGTGAAAGGATGAGTAGACAAGGTAGTATTATACGATGTAAGATGAAAAAGCATACGGCATTACTGGAGCAATGAACATAGATTTAATTATCGCGGGAACATAGATTTAAATATACGAGCGTCATCGGTATGTAGCTGTAGTAGCAAATGTGAAGTTAGACATAAGAGTGGTAAATTTGGAACTATTATGCAGCAAAACTACTAGTAGATATCAAAGCAAGTCCAAACAGAGCTATTTGATCCGTTAAAAACATTTTTCTTTGAAGACCTGGAGAAAATTTTCTAAAATAAGTCAGTTTGTATAACCTTTGGTTTACTTTCTCTGCATGAAAGTGAATGCAAATACGTTCTACCAGTGATAACGCTCAGGAATGCTGAACGAATCTATGATCTAAAACGCATAACCCAAACTCTGAGTCAACATCAAATTATGGTCAAGGGTTCGTCACGGCTAACGTTAACCAGACATTATGAAACAAGGCCGTAGTGTAGGTTTAAATTTCACCAAGTGGTTAACTAGAGGATTAAGTAGAGGATGTAAATGAAATAATGGGAAAATTAAAAGTAATCTTTCAAGTAGGAAAACCTAATACAAACGGATGACTGAATAGCTTCAAATTCTTTGGGCTGAACTTAGTGCAAGTTATCGACGTCCATAATTAAACCAACTTTGTATTTTCCGAATTTTTTTTAATTTAGCCCGGCCATGCCTTCAAAGTTTAAACGATGTTTTAAAGAGATGGCTGTTAAACCAAAGCATTTAGTACCATGAAAAAAGTCGTTTGAATGAAAAGTATTTGTTGCATTTTGACGTTTTCAAAACTTCACAGTGCTCCTTAAAAAGTTCAATTTAAAATGTCTCTGTATGCAGTATGTTTAATTTGAAACATCTTGAGTATGTTTAGCAGTGACAATGTGTGTCACTTATTTGTGAATCCATTTAAGGACGTGGAAACGTATAAAAAAAGACTCAGTAAACTTGGCTGTGGCGTGAAGTACTACGTTGTTTTATCCACAAATGAAGGTAGTATGAATGAAATGGAAATATGATTTAAGAGATGAAAATGGATTCAGGTTGAAATTGGTCAAATTGCCCTGATGAACTGAAACTTTAAATTCATAAAAGATAAAATGGATCAGAAGAATTAGGTAATGGAATTTCCATGTCCAGAATGGCGTTTGATGGAGGGAATATCTGATGTTCGTTGATGGATCCTTCAGCAAGGAAAGACTTTTTGTCAATTATTAATACTAAGACATAAATTATAACCTTGGAGCTGAAATTGGTATTGATTAAGTTTTATTATTTTATTTCCTACTGTCATTGGTTATAGAAACATCTTGATGATTTTTTTATAAAATTGAACGCCACACCCAGATGCCATCCACCAAGCCTCGCGACACACCGGTTGAGAAACACTGCGTTTGAGACTCGAATAAGAGTCTGTACAATTGCACATTTTTGTGCTTGTCCGTCCACAGAAAGGTGGGGAGGTCAAAGAGCTAACATTTTATGTTTACATTTCGAGAGTTGTCTGATTGTCTTTTAGTCAAATAAATAGAAATTCAACGAACAATAATTGAAAATAAATCAGAATTATAAAAGTATATGACTTAAATTACATTTTAGGTTTTATCCTCGATGCATTGAGTTGCATCAGACACTTTTGCAAAATGTTTGTTCCCGAAACTACCTTAGCTTAAATGGACCGTTAGTATCATTGTCAGAACCAGCCGAAAGGCTTGTTTGACGAATTGGTGTCGTTGGGCAGGGCACTGAGGTGTACTACATCAGAGCTAAAATTCCGTCATGGCGTGTTCGATAGGCGCGGCCCTACTCCACTCTGAAGGCTTGAGTGAACGCTTTCCATATTCAGATCGGGAGAAAGTGATGCGCAGAGATTTAATAAAAGTGGTGAAAAGGCGTAGTTAGGCAGATGGAGGCCCAATTTCCATATTCAGATCGGACGAAATTGATGCGCATTGATTTAATGATTGTAGTGAAAAGGCACTATTAAGCAGATGGCTTCATTTATTATTTATTTTGGGCCGTGGATTCATTTTCGGAGACCGTCCAAAAACCTGCTGGGTGCCATGGCTGTCCGTGATGATGCTGTCTCATGTAATTGACAGACCGGAGCGTGATTCCCTTGTAGTCCGCTGACGAGATTGAAGTGCGGTGGGGGGGGGCCCCCTTCGGAAACAAAGGGCGCCGCCCCCCCGCGGCCTCCTCTTCTGGGGGGAGGTCGGAGGACCTGTTGTGTCTGTGCCGCCCACAACAAGTGGCATCGATGGCTCCACTCCTCCGGGGGCTGACAGGGTTGTCGTTGCTTTTTGTCGTCGCTGTTGTTGTGTGTGGGGGGGTGTGGGGGAGTAGGGGGGGCGGGGTGGAAGGCGTCGGCACGCACACGGACTTGCCACTCCTCCTGTTGCTGCCGATGGGATCGATCCCACCGCCGGCACCATCTGCTGGCGATGCCGCGAACGAGGGGACGACCCCCCTTGGGGAGACCTGTGTTGCGGCGGCGGCGGCGGGCAGGGGGGGGCGCGAAGGGGTGGCCAGGGGGTCGGGCGCGGAGAGGAACGCGGCTTGTTCCTTGCTCCGCTCTTGCGCCATCGGGGGGTGAAGCATCCGTTGACGAGTGCCACCATCCGTTGCGATATAATCGTGCCTCCGCTAAGCGTGTGGCACACGGAGGCAGATTGGGGCACATCTCTCTCTCTCTGGCGTGGAAAAAATGGTAATTATAGTCGCGAAAGCTGATGGCAACGACCTGCCTAGAAGGAAGCGCGGTTTCCGCTTCAGTTTAAGCATCGCACCGTGGGCTGGAATCGAAAAAAGCTGGCCAAAATTCCAAAAATGGATTTTTTTTCAGTCTGGATGTTGAAATTTTGGCATAGTGACTCTCCTTTCATTGGTGCAAGTGATTTGTGAAGTCGTTTTTCATAATTACTGCGCATGAATTTCACATGCGAGGGTTTAAAGTTGAACAAATATGCAAAAAACGCCGGAATTCACTCTTCGCTAACAATCTCCGAAACGAACCTATTTTTATAGCTTGACGGAATGAGAAGGGGTTTCACAGAACAGACTATAATATTTTAAATGTTTTAGTTTTAATTGAAATACAGGGATATTTACATTTATAGGACAAAATGACGGACCCCATTTTTCACAGATTTTCTGAAATTTGGTAGAAAAATAGTTCACATTTACCCAGAAAAATCGTACATAACTCATATTACAAGATTCACTGAAGCTTCTGGAGTGTAAATCCGTTGAAAAAATTTGCTAACGTCAGCGGCGCCGAAAATAAACTCGATTATTCGATCGTGCGGCGGAGTCCAGCGTTGCGCGCCAGCCAATCAATCGGAATACAATGACTTGGCGAGTATTATTTATCATGCCCTATAGACCCATCAACTTTCTAATGACGATTTTCTAACTTTGTGTACTGTAAAGGACCGCCAAAGGTGCTATAATAGTGGTTTGAAAAGATAATCCATTCTCTTTCACGTTGTCCGATAGCCCAAGTTGTCTCTCTTAGGATAAATTCAAGGGGCTAAACCTGGCATTTCGCGTTAACATTTAATTCTGTTGGAAGGATATGTATTACTTATGTGGGCAACATGCAGAGCCCATTAAACATGCCCACTTTCTCCCTAAGGCACCCGCCAGCAGCTTGTGTCGTACATACAACCATTATATTTCATCCCCCGTGCCGCTCAGAGAGAGAGAGAGACGGTTCGCGAAAAGGGTCGTTTCAAGACCCCGTGGGACCGTTTGTGTGATCTGTTTGAGACCACGACTTTCTTCTCTTGTTTCGCAGTACTCATTGAAATTAACCTTAAGTATAAACATTAAGCATGGTTAGTTAAGTATAATATATAATTTTTGGAGTATTAGTGCCCTTTTTTTCTATGTACTATGTTATTCTGTTCATCTCTACTTCATTCCGTTAATTACTCACGCTAATTAATGCAAACCCCTGAAGATGTCAATAAAAAATGACGAAATGTCGGTAATGTGAGTGGTTATTATTAAGAAAAAAAGGACACCAATACTCTAAAAATTATTTTCTACCATAATATTGTGGTCGATGAAAGAGATGACGTTCTTATAATGCTACTTAAATATTCCGTTTACACCACACTCCATAGGACATAAATTTCATCCAGATTGTTTTTTTTATACTCTAACAACCAAGCGACTTCGTAGCATTTTAAGACTGAATTCAATAGCGCATGTTACTTTATTTGGCAAAAATAGAGTTTTAAGCATTTTTTTCACTCTTAGTTCCTATTTATTAAGCAAGTAAAATACGTGTCTTAACGTAGATGCTACGTTGGACGTACTTTGAAAATCCGTAAATGACTCTTCCATGGAAACATGAGCTCTGATTTTCAACACTTCACTATTTTTTATTGATTGAGTAAATCGTTGGCTTCTTTGAGATACTATGGACTCTATAAATACCTGCTGTCACAGCGATATTGTTATTCTCAGTTATCTGAAGAGTCATCTTCTTCACTGGCCATGTCTTGTTTTTCTCTATCGCTCAACATTATCACGGGGTCGCTCACTTCCTTCGGCAATCTCCTTGCTGTCTTTGTTGATTATGGAATGGAGTTAGTAATTAAAAGAGCTGACGTCAGAAGGAGTCTTTTAAAAATTTCTTTGTTGGTGGCCATTCTTGAGCTTTTTCTTGAAAAAAAACTCGAAATCTTCTCGTACACTTATTCTTCTCATCCGTAGTCTCTTCCGATAATTGAACCAACATAAGAACTGCGTTTTTAGCTATTTCGGGTCCATGTATGAGGATTTTGTGGATTGTTGGCGGCATATGAAACCAAGAATATAAATGTATAAACAGATTGGCATTGTCACAGTTGCAGACGTTAAATGCAGTTTCATTTAATGGCAGACCACTCGATAATGTGTGAAGAATCTTGCTGCTGTGATGGCCGAGGATTGACCCAAATCATTTCACCTAAAATTAAAAACACAGGCTTTTAAATTATATCGTATTGAAAAGGTTACGTTATCTCTAAATACCCAACAAATTGTGTGAGATGTATGAAAGATGCCTTATCGACAGTACCTGCTGCATCAGAAGTTAATGAAGAGACACCAGAGAACTTAAGAAAAAAATGTTAAGTTATAGGGTGTATATTAAGCAAGCTTATGAAATATATGTAGGTCAAGTACTGCATTAACCAGTGAACTCCGATTTCTCGTGAATAAATTGATAAAACGCGGCACCAAATAATTAATAACTGCCATTCACG
Organism: Pyrrhosoma nymphula; assembly: GCA_963573305.1. Lineage (NCBI taxonomy): Eukaryota > Metazoa > Arthropoda > Insecta > Odonata > Coenagrionidae > Pyrrhosoma > Pyrrhosoma nymphula. The sequence continues at coordinate 199,858,638 of OY754327.1, read as the reverse complement.
CCTGGTGATCTCATAGCTTTTCAATAAATATAATGCGAAGAATACACGCAGCATTATGAGAAAATATAAGCGCCAAGTAATTGCTATGTTTTCCAGAATAACACCATATCTCGAGGGAATTAGGCCCGTCTCTCATTAAACGTCTCCACCGAAGTCGGATGCCTGGGAGCTCTCTCTCTGCTTAATGACGTCTTTTTAACGAAAAGAACTATTTAAAAAAATCCTGTAACAGAGGCAAAAGCTATTGAAAACCAAATATTACTTTTAGAAAATCATTTTTGTAAACAAAGATATTTTTATATTTCCAATTGAAGTACATTCCACATTTCAGGGTCCAGACTTCGGAAATACAAGGCAGTCGCTATATTTTAAACGAATGAAGAAACGTTCTAATTTCTAGGTCATCTGATGTTCTCCCATGAAATCTATTCTTTCCTCTACAACATGCAGTATCTTTTCATGGTCTCAGTGTCGATGGTAATGTTCCTTGGAAAACAGAAAAAAAGGGATTATAAAATATACACTATATTTGCTGTCATGCAAAAACCAGTAAAATCCTTATCAGACTTAAATTTACAGGGTGTAACATTTCACTTATATAAGTCCTCGATACCTGACCAACCGTTGCTCAGAACAGTAAGTATAAAGGAGCCAAGCACAGTGGTAAACATACTTTCAGCATTTATGCTCACCATATTTACAACACATTCGCTGAAATTACTATCTAAAGTCATAATACTGTTAAAAAACGATGGGTCTCCCCATAAAAATACCTAAAATGATTCTTGTCACTACTTGCGGAAGTGAGCAATACATTGACGAAATTAACAACAGGAAACAAGTTCTGAAAAAGGTAGTTCAGTAGGCATTTATACCAATAATATTTTTATAATGCAATTATCCATGTCATGGTAGAATTCAAAACCTAAGAACGATGCAAGTCACCGATTCCGCTGGTGAATTACAACATAGATCAGTTCAACAAAACAGAGTATTTCTGGAAAAAAGATGGCACACTATCAGAATACAGAGGTCACAAGAGAACAAAATGATATATCAACCCTCAGAATTTATACTCACTCTCTTTTTTGATGATATAAGCCAATCATATGGAAGCGAAATGGGTTTCTCGTTACAAATTGAGTTGTTCAAAAAAAAAAGGCAGTTTGACCGAAGGATAGTACTAGAAAGAGGAGGCACTATAAGCATCCAAGTGTCACATGAGAAAAAAATACAATTTCTGGCCTAAGAATGCATACTCAATTACTTTTTTAATAGTGTAAGGAAATCCTCCCAGGGCACAAGAGACTAAATTATGTGTAGGCAACAAGAATGCCAGTACAGTGGAAAATGTCATGACTCCCATGGTTAAGAGTCAGTGGTGAGTAAAGACAAGCTCATCAACACTTTAGGCCTTGGATAATGTTAAGCCTCCCAGGGCAAAAGAGACTAAATAAAACGATATGCATGCAACACGACTGCCAGTACAGTGGGTTAAGAGTCAGTGGTGAGCAAAGACCAACTTCACCTTCACAAACTTCTTCTTCTTGAACTTCACCAACACATTAGGCTTCAGGTTCAGCGTTGAGACATTAGATGCAGAAAAAATTGTAATTACAATGTATATTTGGTAATCTGTTTTAGGTTTGTATTGATGGTACTAAAATATGACCAGATTCTTTCTCAAGCTACAGTAGAAAGTGAAAATCCAGAAGACATCTCTCAAGGATTCAAACCTTAGCACTGTGAATGCCTATAAGCAAAATGCTGGATTGGTACGTTTTGTAAATTTCCTTGCAGAAAATCTTCCCCTAACACCTTAGTAATTATAATTCCATTTATTTCACAAAACATTTCCAATCCCCCATTAAAGTGTTTGGTAAGTTAGTTTCAGGCTTCATATTTTTGATTGATGCAAAATCTTCTCAGCTACCGCGCTCAATGGCAAAGAATTAATTGATAGTTTAAGGGAAAAGAGGCTTCCAGGTCTGGGAATCAAACTATGCTCACCTGACTTTCTGAGAGAATTGGGAATCCGGGTTGGATAGTGGTCTGTACATTGGGCCAGAAAATCTAAGGCCCGTGGATTTACTCTATGTCTAGGAAACCTTATTTCCCATAGCGATTTTCTACATATTTCCTCATTGAATAGCCATTCACTTTTGTATCTAAGGTATGACAACTTCCATCGTCTGATTACAGAGGGACATCAATGTAATTGAAGGTGTCACATTAAAAACACTGATGGGGAATGCAACAAGAAACAATCCAAAAAATAATTTTCCTATAAAGTAGAATAAACTCAATCTTACCATCTTGGTTTTCCCTAGAAAATCATGATCCCGAGCAAGAATGCCACACGAAGAGATATTCATGGCAGAAATGTAAAAGTTGAAAATGTGGATAGTGTCAGTAACTTGGGCAGTACGACAGCAGAAAACGATAGGTGTAACTAGGAGGCAAAGAAGAGAGAGGCAGTTAGGAATTCAGCCTTAAACCCAAGGAATTAATCAACACGACCATGTAAACAGACTGAATTTTAGATTCAAGGAAATTATTTCCAAAAACATTCGTCCAGAGAATCCAGAAATACGAAAGTGAGTGTTGGACCCTGATAAAAGAAGATAGAGATCATCTAAATGGAGCAGAGATATGAATTTTTAGGAGACTGTTGAGAATGAGCTAGATAGAAAAGAAATCCAATTAAGAGGTTTGGAACGAAATAAATGAGAATAGAAGGCTTCTAATGAAAACGGTTCAGTGAAGAATTACACTTTTGGGTCGCCTATTCTGACATTAATGAATTCAATGTCAATATTAAAAGAGAGGGAAAGGAAACGGCGATGAAACAAAGAGTATGTCCCAGGCTACAACACCACTTAACTAAGACAAGAATTAAAGAGAAAAAAATATGCAGAGTTCAAAAGAAATGCAGAGAATGGAACCTTATGGTTCCTTTAGTGACAAGGTATGGCTTTTATATAAACCCATATTCATGTGACCCTATCATAGATATGATTATTGCTAATTGAGAAAAATAGTACACCTATTTATTGGTATAAATTCCATTACCATGGATGCCGAAACACATAAATGGCAGTTTAATTACTGAGAGAGCCACTAAACGCTAAAAAAAACCTATGAATTGAGCAGAAATCAATCGTTTACAACTGGTTCACTTTGAAACGCTTGCCTACCTAGTAATTGCTCAATCTTGCCATTTCAAGAGAAAAGAGTGTCGTTGCTGAGTAAAAATATCGAAGTAGCTCAGTTTTTCTTCCCTTCGATCTCTCGCTGGAGACATTGAAATGTTTCTCAGGGCATCCGGCTTATGAGTAATTTTAATAGACATTAATCCGGCTTCCCTGAGTAATTTTAATAGACATTAGTCGGTATGACTAATGTCTATTAAAATTACTCAGGGAATATTAATCTCCTACATTCATAAATAAAATAAGTTCTAAAAGATTTACAGACAGATACTTGCTGGACGATTGTGAGTGCCTAACGCGTAAAAAAATAACAATCTGCAGATACTCTTCGAGAGCCTTTGTTGCGTCCTGAATGCAAACAAGAAATTACTTTCTTGTTAGATACTCCAAAATTAAATTTTTTCCACCAAAGCTGTGATGTCCGGACTTGGCCAATTTTCGATGAAGCTGCAGCAGCGTTATTTAGTTGTAAGCATTTACTTCACGTAAAACCTATTAGAAAATAAATCAGTTCAACAGAAGTAGAAAATTTGGTTAAATTTGCCAGGGTTAGCTCCTCCAACGTGAAAGAGAATGGATTTTCTTATCGAACTACTATTCTTTCACTCTACACCACTATTCCTTCAAACCACTATATCACTTCCTAAGGAACTAACGCTGGCATTTTCCCTCACATTGTCTCTCTTCGGATACATTCAGTTGAATTTTCAGCCGAAGTTTTCTATCTTCGGATACCGAAGAGAGAAAACTTGGGCTATCGATTACGTTAAATAGAATGGATTCTCTTCAAACCACTGTTGTAGCACCTTTGGCAGACCTTTAAATTTTTGTCCGGTTTATTATATATTTCGCAGATATTCAGAGCCCGTAAACTTATATATCTGGGGAGAGGAAGTTGATCGGTTTCACCCGTGTCGACTAACACCCATTTTCTGGGGTTTGCAACATATTCTTTAGTTTGAGAAGATCGGAATCAGCATCGTCACATTTCGTAATACGTGCACTCTAAAATTATCGTCAATTTCTTAGCCTGTTGATCATTCTCGAGCGGTAGCTTGAGTATTGTGGTGGGGATTCACCCATCACCACCCTCGGTGAAAGCAGATCAACAGACATTCTTGTTACAATATACTCTTTGCGAAATGCTTTTGTATTGGTGCGTTGTTTTTGTTGTTGTTTTGTTGGTCGATTCTTCTCACCCCCCCCCCGCTCTTTCGTAGGTAAGCCCCCGTTACCAACATGCTTGTCCCCCCGCACCCTCTGCCATCGCCCTATTCCTCCCCCTGGGCATGGCTTTCTTTCGCGAGTTGTCGTTCGAGGCCTCATTGGCTTAGCGCTCTCAATTTCCGTAGGAGGAATCTTACCTCAGCCGCGACCCCCTTGTGGGCGCGCATCTCTCTCTCTCTCTCTTCGCTTATTGGCTTTGCTCGCCTCTCTCCAACGCAGCGACCTCTTCACTTGAACGGCTTTCCACGCTCCCCCCTCCCCCGGAACACGAACATCCCCTTCCCCCTTCAACCCACGGCCGGATGGACGGTCAATGCACTGCGGCCCCCCACCTAATGCCACCCCAACTAATCCTCCTCGGTTCGAATCCCACTCTCTTGATGCAGCTTTCTCTCGCCGAGATGCTGCTATTTTTAACCCGACATTGGTCGCGCAATGAGATTTTCCCTCACTCCAAATTTAAACTTGTGCTCACTTTGTAATCATGAGTAAGAATAAGTTTCCTTTCCTTCTAGCTGACTTTATATCTCTTCCTATTGACCGACCGTCTCATAAAGTATAAATGAAGCGACCGCAGCTGTTTGATGACTAGAGACTCGGAGGCTGCGCGCTAGGCTTAGATTGCTTGAACAATTGAGAATAGATATCTTTAAGAGCGACACGGAGAACATCATATTAGAACCCCAATATATTTCCAGGTCCGACAGAAACGATAAATTAAGAAAGATATTTTACCGAACGGATAGGTATGGGAATTCGTTTTTCCCCCGAACAACAATAAGGGACTTTAATAAATGCAAGGCGTAATTTAATTAGAGCGTTTCCTTTTTACATGTAAACGTCTGGCGTCCTAACACCCCCCGCCACACGTCTATTGAGGCGGCTTGCGGGGTAGTATGTAGATGTAGATGAATGATATGTTTGATACCGTCGGCTACAAAGTGTGAGACTTTTCGTCATCGCGCGACCACTGACGTTAGTGTTTTTGTATCACTCAGTTGCGTTACACTTTCGCAACATGCGGGAAAAGTTGATTTATTTTGTGGAGAGCAGATACGTTCATGCAAATTTATGAGTCATGAGAAATTATGTCCTCATAAATAAATATTTCATCTTGAGAATGGTAATTTCCTTCATTAATACCCAATGGTATCATCGCCAGTAAAATTAGCAATGATTACGTAATTGTATCAGTAATTGTGTGCATGTGGAAATCATTGTTTCAAATGAACATTAAGTGAATTTAAATTAAATCTAAATATAGTGTAATATATATTGCCAATAAACGCTCTATGATAGATAATCAATGGTACATCTGAGTGTGAGAAAAAGTCTCACACGCGACCGCTCGCGTGATATATGTTGCTTAGCGACCACTCCTGGGTTAATTTGGACAGTGTTACTTTGCATTGACGCATTGATTGACTTGACGCGGGATTACATCCTGAAAGCATTAATAATATTGTTTTATAGTTACCTGCGAAATATCAGAATTATTTGCCGCAGTTTTCTTAAGATATTTGATCGAGAATTGAGCATGAAAGTACTCGGGTTCTTATGCCTTTTCTTCTCCATCTTGCATCTACTTTCTAAGTACACCTCACTCGTGGTGCCAATTTCAAATCGTCAGCAACGCGCGCGAGGGATCTCTTCAAGAACTCGGAGTAAACATCTGTTTATATTTTTCTATCGATGATATAAATTATTATCTTGATAAGAGTTGTTATTGACCACTCTTTATAGAAATTGTTTTATAGAGAATTGGTCATTTTAAAAAATCACTTTTACAAATGTCAATATAGTTAACATAAAAACTGTCTGAATTGGTTATCGAAGTGTTCCACCTCAAGCCCTGAAGATGAAACAATAATGTTTTGAAACGTTGACGAGAGAAGAACAATGATTTTTTTAATGACCAATTCTCCATAAAACAATTAATATAAATTGCTATACATTGAATAATCAGAAAAGATTCTTTCTGATGAATAAAACCTTGCGTTCCCAAAGCAACCCGTGTATTTTCATGCCCACTTCTCGTTCAAATATCTTAAGAAATCTGCGGCAAATAATTCTGAAAAAAATCAGGTAGCTTTAAGACAACCAAATTAATGTTTCCAGCAAGTTTCGTCAAATACACTGAAGTTGAGCGAAACCACGGAACCTCCTTGAGGTGGTTTCGCTGTATAAAGATATAAATATAATTTAATTCATATTCTGAATACTAATAGAAAAAAATAATTTCCTCTATATGATATGAAAAACAAAATGTTACCTTTCCGCGTTATGTTTCTCTCAAATAGAACTTAAAATTACATGATGTTCAATGGGAGAATGGGAGAAACTCAGGGAAATATAGTATTTTTATATCTAATATAAATGTCATTTTCACGGAAAACTGTTTATGAGAAGCGAAAACTCCCGTTTAATTGGTTAATAATAAAATAGATGAATCTTACCACCTTATTTTTCGAGTTAATTGCTAATTTATGCGATAATTGAAGGCAAAATGTGGTGATGGCATAGAAATGGCGCTGCGGTTGGCGTATATGACCACGGTGGCTATACCTAAGCGGTATATACCTAAGGGGTATAGCGACCTTGTCTAAGACAATGATAAAGTGTTCACTTAAAATTTATTCGTGGAATAATATGCAAAAGTGTGTACCTTAATTTTCGTTATCAATAGCTAACGCAAGGTATTAGCGAAACTAGCATTTTTTGAAACCTAATAATTCAAGAGTTGACATTTATTATTCGTTTTAACTCACATAGTCGCAGTGGAAGGTCCTTAAAAAGGGTCCTCACTATAATTGAATCGTGAATTACGAAAAGGACTCATCTCGTAAATTTTTGAAAATGGACATTTTCCCCTTTCTTTTCATGTTTTCTTATAGGCAGATGTTTTATGAGCGAGAAGAGCTCATATCTGCTTTTCATAAAGCTTTCAACAGAAGTTAAAAAAAACTGAGCTCTTAATTCAAATGGTTTGACAAAAATTCAGTTATTCTTACCTCCTGAAAATTTAAAAAAAATCCGAGATGAGCCTTTTTCAAAATTCATGAGTCAATTAAAATATTCCTTAATACTTTCTTCAAACCTTAATGGAAACGTTGTTACATAATTTTCATTTAAAAAACAAAAGCATTACGGATATTTAAAGGGTTCTAACCAGAATGAGAGCTGGGAGATGATGAACGAGGATCATGGATCTTCAAGGTTGTCACATGGCAGGTATAATGGCCACAAGGAAATATCAACATCGACCGATTGACGAGGAGTAGCAGTCGATATTTAAACGGATTTCATCTTGTTTCATCATCGAGAAATCTTTGTTCGCATGCTGGGGCCACAATACGTCTACGAGTGAGCAGTTTGTCTTTATGGTTAGTGATGCCTCTTGTCTCTATTCTCTTGTAGTGAGTTTTTAGTGGCTCCAAAAGATAATATTATACCCTAGTGTCATTAATTTAGTGGCTCCTATAGGCCATTTGTACCTACTACTTAATATTGACGCCAATCAAAAAGGATTGCCCAAAATGTATATAAACTTTGGTAAGGTTCTTTTGGATTTCTGCGACTAAACTATACTTTTTTAGCAACAGTTTCGCCGTGCTATTCTGCCGGCTTCGTCGGGCATTCTAAATCAACAATGAAAAATAAATAAACAAACTTAAGCGGTTATTATGTACAGCATGATTAATTAATACTTTAGTTTTTCAAAAGTCTTTTCCACGTATAAGGAAGTTTGTAGCCATCTTCTCTGTTTAGGTTGTTAGGTCTTTTTTTCTATTTCAATGGCTTCCCTGATAATCCGTATATAGTAGCTAATTTCTTTACATAAAACTTTCGCCCTTTTGATGTCAATACTGTGACCTTTTAAAAGCGTGTGCTCAGCCACGACAGAGTGATGCCAATCTTTCTTCCGAATAGCCCGTTCGTGTTCCTTCAGTCTGCATCCTATGGCTCTCTTTGTCTGGCCAACATATGATTTTCCGCAACTACAGAAAATTTCGTACATTTCAAGTGAAAATCAGACAGAAATCCAAAAGAAACTTACCAACATTAAAATGAAATGCGAATATCTACGAAAATATTTATATAAACCTGTTTGATTTTCCACATTCCAGATCTTGCATATTTCTATTTCTTGGTGAATCGATTATCAACATAGATGATTCGAGGGGAAATAAATTGGCCCCGGAGTTAAAAGATGGTCCATCACCATCACTGTCTTCCAGGCGTTTTCATCCAAGAACTTATAATAACTGAGAGATTATGTGTCTCGTTTATATATATAGTATCCTCTCGAAGCTCCCTCCGCAGGCGAAGTACCCGGAGGCGACGATGATGATCCCAGCCCATCCATCGCTTGCACCCCCCGCGAGACTACACTCTTCTCCACTCCGCCCGCGCCGGGGGCGTTGTTTTCCCACGCTCCTGCACCCGATCCGCACCCCCGGCGCGCCCCAGCCGCACAGCGAGCAATATATTCAGGCGAGTTCACATCCAAAATCGAAGACATTTTTATAAAATACAGATATTGAGAAGAATTTTCACCATTTTAAATCTTGAACTCTGAAAGACTATGGAAAAAATACGCATAAATCCGTATTTGTTTATAGGAACTTGCATAATGTCTGCGAATCAACAACTTTTTATCGAATACGAAGAAAAACTGCTTTCAATTGAACAAAATTATTTTTTTAATAATGTGAATTTATGTTTTATCGTGTTTCAGACTAATCACTAATAATATCGTATTTATTTCATGTAAATATTGCTATTGTAATTCCTTTTTGTACATAATACAGTTATGATATTCAATATTGTCTACATGTCACGATACACAAATTATTCAATTTGTTTAAATAAAATTGTTTGCAATAAATAAAATTTTCATTTTTTGTGCCACCAATTACCAAAGTATTATTGATTAGTCAAAAACACGGTAACATAAATTCACATCATCAAAAAATATTTTTTTTTCTAATTGAAAGCAGTTCTTCTTCGTATTCGATAAAAAGTTGTTGATTTGCAGAAATGTTGCAGAATATTTTTTTTTCCATACTCCTCTGAATTTATTCTTTAAAATGGTGAAAAATTTATCTAAATATCTTTGTTTTATCAAAAGTTCTTTGATTTTGAAAGTGAGCTTACCTGAATATCCCACTCTGTGCACCGCTCCACCGACCGCCGCGCCGCCATTGACGAGGGGACCGCACTTTGGTGGCGACGCCACGCCTCGTCTCCCGGGGGGAGGGGGGGATAACACAATTTCTTCATTTATTTGGGGATGTGTATGTGGGGGGGAGCTTAGTATTGAAGGTGCCCGCGAGAGGGGAGGAGTGTGCGCCATAAACCGTAAACCTCGTCTGCGCATAATTCCGTCCTCCCGTCGTCGTGTCCTTTGGATCCCTTCCTTTCCCAATTGCAGATTGGGAGCGAAGCCGCCCGCGGGGAAGACTTTCGCGATTGCGTTCCGTCGGGGAAAGAGCGCGGGATCACACGGCACTTAAACATGTGTGTTTCGTTTACATAATGTATTTTAGTACTGCTCCAACATAATTAATCCTAATATTAATATTGTTCAATTTCAGGTAGTCTTGAAGGAGGATCTGTTTGAAAGCTACCATCAAATGTTTTTGGTTATGCTTAAAAACTCGCATACATACGCATTCAGCACATGGTAAAGGGATTTAAAAATTACTTCAAGTTATAAGTACGTATGTACATAAAGCAATAAATTTAATAAGTCAAATTCCACACAGTTATAATAAATCCTCCAGGTTTTCTTTAGTTGGAAGACAAGAGTTCACATTTGTTGATATTATATTCACGGATTTAGATTTAAGACAATATTCGGGCGATACATTTTACACCTTTAGTCCTACTCAGAAAGAACATCGTTCAAATAATGTTAGGCGTGGTCTTGGTAACGGGTATGTGAGTTCTGCGTATGGTGAATTTCGAGCCAACGCTGGCTGCGTCTTTATCCGGCTCGTCCCGTTTCGAGACTGATTTGCGGTGAGAAGGCAATAATGAGTGCAATATTCTGGTGAAAACGACCATATCGACGGGTCGCCTTATCAACTCAAAGAAACTCAGCCACGAATAGTGTTGAATTGAATTATCTAGCGTACAGTCGCCTCGATGGTGGAAATTGTATGGGAGTAATTAAGTTGGCATGCGAAATGAAGTATTTACCTTGCAGTAAATATTAATCGTGGCCACGTATCATTGATAAAAAAATTGGAAAAAAATATTTTTAAAGTTGATTGAAGTTTACGATAAAACTGAAGGTGAGGCGGTCGGGGTTTAACTGTGCCAAGCATATTTTTGGTATATTTGAGACATTTAGGGGGCAATGTTTTGGACAAATAAAAAATGTATTTATAAAAATATATTCGTTAAAATTGTCTCAAAAATGAAAGTAAGAATCGGCAAATTGTATCATTAAATGATAGTGCAATATTGTCATTTGTACATTGATTATAAAATTTCAAAGCTCAGTAAATGATGGTTGGTACAATTTTTCTTCGATTGGAGTCCATCGAGCTGTACGCTTCCGTTTATAATTGAAATAACCAAGGGATTAAGATAATCAAATTGATGAAACGGAATTGCTGAATAGACACATAACATGCTCTTTGAGTTCGAAATTCCACGGAGGAAAAATCATTTGCCTTGAATGGGATTCGAATCCTTCGATATCGCGCCGAGTTCTTCTAGCCAGTTGAGCTACCGGGACGTCCTTCTCTGTCCTGTGGATTCTTGTTCCTTTTAAAGCACTTGAAAAATCCACGTGGAAAGAGAACGCCTCGGTAACTTAACTGTTTAAAGCACTCGGCACGATATCGAAGGATTCGGGTTCAAATCCCATTCAAGGCAAATGATTTTTCTTCTGTGGAATTCGCACTGGTGTGCGCTTGCACTCCGTAGAAGGTTATACTTTCATGGCTAGCCGCGGTATCCTCGAAATATGCTCTTGAGGTCCATAATATGCCTTTTGTTGCAGAAACCGACATATGATAGAAAAAACAGGCTTTAAATTTGGGCTGAGACTCTGAAACTATATTTTTAGCCTTAATTTTCATCAGTTCGTCTTCTTTTCGGTCATAACATGTTGTGGATATGCTAGCCACCCTCGACCCTCAGCTATAGCCACCATGGGGGCTATTCTGTATGTTCTCGGAATTTCCGAGCCTCGAAAGTAACGAAATTTTGACGTCACAACCACTAAACATTCCAAATAGAGCCATTCAAAAGTTAAGATTTGTCGGGGGAAGTGACGTGACATTCACGGATTTACCGAGGTTCGACCATGTCGAGTCCTTGCTGAATAAGGCCCCAAGACCTTGTTTCTTCTGTCAAACCTTAAATCAAATGATCTTGTAGTCTTTTCCAACTATGTACTCTGAAATACTCATCGTCGTTACATCTGGAAGCAATTCTGATGGCTAAACATGACCTAATCTTTGTGTAAAATACCTTCATCAAATTTCCCGTAGCCTCTCTCCCTTGCAGTTATCAATCCTTAGATTGGTTTGAGTATAGACCTCCATTCATCTCTTTTCTGAGCTTTCCTTTTCATTTCTTCATAGGATGTTGCCCCAGCATCTTTCCTCACTTGCGCCAGATATTGTTATCCCTCTGTATCGTACCCCCCTCCATCCCATTCCCTCTAACACACACTCTTCACTAGACTCTCGTGTCTCAACATAATATGCCCCAACAATTCTGCTCTTCTTTTCACAATACTCTTCCATAGTTCATTCCCCTTCTCTCTCACTCTCTTAAAAACCTCTACATTTTTAACTCTGTCCATCCAACTGATTCCCAAAATTTCGTCAATAACACCACACTTCATCTAAAGCATCCAGTCTTCTTCTTTCTTCCTTTGCAATGGTCCAGGTTTTAACATCCGTATAGAGCAATGCTCCACACCAAAACTTTTATAATTTTTTTCCTTTTGCCAAGGCTGATGTTTCTTGAAGTAAAAAGTTTTTTCTTCTTGTTAAAAGCTACTTTAGCCATGGATATTCTATTTCTAATTTAGTTTTTGCTTTTTGCGTCACTTGTTACAATGCCCCCAGATACATATTTGAATACCTTGACCATTTGTATGTTTTTACCTTGTATACTTAATTTACAATTGACATATCCCTCTTTACTGCAAACCATTCTCTTAGTTTTTTATTATTAACTCTTATATTGTATTCCTTTCCCATTGTATCTTTCATATTTTTCACTATACTCTGTAGTTCTTATTCAATTTCTGCTAAGATTACAATGCCGTCTGCAAATCTTAGCATGTCCACTTTAATTCCTTGTGTCTTTACCCCTCCGATTATCTTTTGGCGTATCTTTTGAATTGCTTCTTCTATGTACCGGTTAAACAGAACTGGTGATAAGGCACAGCCCTGTCTCACGTCTTTCTGGACCTCTGCTTCTTCCCAATTGTTCCCGTTTCTTATTACCGATTTTTCATTTACATACAGGTTCCATACAACCCTTCTATCCCTGAATTTCAAACCTATTTCCTTGAATAAATTAAATAAGTGTTCCCATTTAACATTATCAAAAGCTTTTTCTATGTCTATGAAAGCCATGCATGTGTTTAGGTTAGTGGCCATTCTCTTGTCTAGCAGCGTCCGTACTTAGGGTTAGAATTGCTTCTCGAGTTCCCATCATTTTTCGGAAGCCAAATTAATCTTCACTTATTGATCTTCACATTTATCTTACCTTCAATTCGGCTAATTATTATGTTATTATTGATTTTTTGAGGCATGGTAGATTAGGCTAATTGTACGGAGCCTAAAATTTGCAAACGTTTTATCTGTTTTCTATCATGAATGTCATGCGGTGATTTGGAAATGTTTACTTTTATGGGCTATTTTAGAGGGCGAATAAACTGAAAAGTGGGGTTTTAAGAAGTGAACATTTGGCCTTCCTTCTCATTTCCACTCTCTAAGGTAAACGGATCGATCTTTGATGAGGGTGTACTATGCAAGCCTTTTTTTTCTCTCATGATGTCTAATCATGTTCGCCCGCAACCCCGACTATTATTTTTATCTTTATCTCAATATCTGTTTGTTGTTTTTTTATTAATTGACTGTTTTAACGGGCGGAAAAGGCGTATCACGATGTGTTTAACATGATTCAGCATGTTTAGAAGGTCGTCCGTCTCTGAAGAGATTCTTGATTCATTCATAACATCGAGTCCTAATTCCAAAACCTTATAAATGCATTGATTATTGTGACATCCGCACGATGGTGCATCCATTCTCAGTAATGGAGTCGCGCAGGCATCTGCTTCTAGTTGTGCGGGCCGTGAATGGTCTGTGTGTCGCGTTAAAAACCCTCGCGCTGAGAGGCAACGGGATCCAATTCAATTTTCTCTCGAGCCCCGGCACTAAAAAGAAAATTGGGTGAGAGGCAATGAATATATATAGAGTTTTTTTACAGAAAAATGTAAACATGTTTTTTGGAGATGGCTCCGGTGCATTTGAATTGGAGGCCCACAAGATTTTTTAATGAAATATTAAAACCTACTAATGCATGAACTAACTTCAATTTTGCAAAGCTCTCAAATCCCTTACGTACCAAAGTGAAATGAGAAAAAAAAGAACTGTGCCGATATTAAATCGTAACTACTGACGTGACACATCGTTAGAACATCTTAACAAAGAGATGCAAAATTCACTTCTTTCCGCCATCATTGCCTCAAAGCCTAAGAACACCACGATTTATACCAATTTAGACATAAAGGATCTCTTCAAACCGTTAAGTGACCCAACTAATAGGAAGTGAAAAATCCTTTTCCGACTTAGCCCACCTGTCATGAAGGAAATATTTTATGTTCACCAAAGGACAGCGAAACCTCATTGGCAAAACTATTATTACGTGAATCTTACAAAACAAGGAAAATTATTGCGATGACAAGAAAATCAATAAGGCAACAGAAAGGGAAACTCCCTTAACTCCAAGAAATGAAACACCTAATTGGCCAGACTCACTCCCGAAGAAAGGAATACCCAGCGTAGACAAAATTTGGAATAGGACGACAACACTAAAAGTCAAGAGCATGCATTGCAGTCAAAAAGATTAAAACCTCAACTTTTAAAAATTCACCGCTAAATTCGAGGTGTACGTGAACGTTAAGATTGATTCTTGCTCAATAGAAACAGCCGGCTCTTAGTCACGAAAAGAAATGGCGAAGGAAGAGGAAGTCTGGATAGTGGAGGGAAGGGAAAGAGAGAGAGGCGAGATGCCATGGTAGTTAACAGAGCGTTAATTGATGGTGACATTGTCACGAAATTGTCCTAGTTACAAAATTATTTCATTCACTGCGTTTAAAAATTGGAAATATGTACACACTGACGTGGAGTCAAATAATATCCGATGGTAAAGACGTTAGGTATGGGAGCCTGAAACTTATTAATGACGTATTTCTCTGGGATAACGGGGCCTTGTCCCAATGCTTTTTACAGATCCATATTTTTTTCACTACTTTCGTAATGTTAACACTGATTTATCAGTTTTGGCCTGACTATTACAACCTAGATAAATTAAATGATTCCTGTAAAGCAGTGGTTCTCAACCTTTTTGACACCAAGGCACACTTGAGGTGTTGGGAAATGCACACGGCACACCAGTGAATAAAGAAAAAAAATAATAGACTTATAAATAATAAAGTGTAATAAAAAACCGAAAAACAAAACTTATCGTTTTCAAACAAAAATAACAAAATTGAAAAGTATCTGTTAGTTTAATAAATTAATTTATTATTATTATTGATCTTTTATGAGCACTGCGGCACACTTGGCAGAGGCTTGCGGCACACCGGTTGAGAATCACTGCTCTACTAGGTGCCTAACTACTGATAACTAACCCTGAAAGCTTCGACGCACTCACTGCAATAGTTCACTCCAATGGGAGCAGCTAAAAGCGTCGTTGCATTGTGAGGCTCTGAAACGTGGTCGACGAGGAAGGGGGGAATGAATGTAGGATCGCGAGATTTCAAAGTGCGTGGTGTTTGGAGAATGGTTGGGTTGAGCGGAGAGGGAGTTGTTGGTGCGGGAGGTGAGAGCAGGAGGAGGCTTGCATCAAGAGGAGGTGGTGGCGTGGTGCTGGAGGGGGTGAAGGGGCGGTTGTGAGGGGTAAGAGGGGAAGGGGTGGGGGTAAAGTGTTGGGATTTTTGTGACTGTATGAATGAGAGGGTGGGCATGATTCGCCATTACGGATCACGAATCATGATTCATGAGCTACAAATTGTGATTCACGAGTCATGATTTTGGAATGTGGATTTGGTGGAGAATGCTTCCATTTGCATGATTCGTGAATCGATTTTTTTCTTCAAACCTTGAGGTGAGATGAGATTCGAATCATTGCGATGAACCGCCGACTCACGGAAGAGTCACAAGCTTCGCTTAGAATCACGTACACGTCAATAAACAGGTGTAAAACTGGTGATGACATTATTTCAAGTCCGTTGAGCACTGATAGGCTCTCGATACCGGGAGGAGGGGATGATATGAGAATGGAAAGTGGAAAGCGGTCACTATCGTTAGAAGGGAGGTCAATATAAGGTCATCATCCAGGGTTGAACCTTGGATGCCCCAAAATGAAGCTTTCAAATCCATCTTATTCAATATTCGTGCCTTTGCAATACCATTTTGAAAAATTTTAAAAATTTTATTTCTTCATTATTGTGTTGCTTAGTAACACCATACGAAATCACTCCATCTACACCATTTACGTACTCGGATATGATATAATTTACTTACTATTTGATAGTTTTAACTGATCTTCAACAAGGTACTTGATATTTAAAGAGGTAATATATTGCTACTATTTCTGTGACAGTGGACTATTTTCAGCTTGATAGCGATGAATTTATGAACGACTTTGGAAATATCTTGACTCTTCGTTCGTCCGAATGTCCCCGTGTCAAGGATATTCGGTATCTGGCAGCGATAAGAACCGTACGTAAGCTATATATACATATATATATCTGCCCAGATCACATTCGTGTAACACTTACCCGCCAAGTACGACACGTAAGACATCAACCACATCTAAATCTGTCATCTTGACAGCCCAGCTTATATTTTCTCCTTTCCTTCTTCGTACTCCTCTCAAAATCTTCTTATCTACTCTCGTGTCCCGAGTCAAGTTTCCCAATCCTATGGGTAGACTTATACTTCAAACTTCAAGGTATTTGACTCCCTAAATCTAGGGAATGAATCTTTTGCAAAAGCAATTTTCTTCGCCATCTCCACTTTACCAATTTTCATTCAAAGCACTGCCAACATGTATGAATTGTTTTTCCTCTTCTAGTTTTCACTTTCCAATTTGAAATTTAGCCTGATTTCCATGTTCTTTGGGATTTAATATTCTTCCATTTTCTCATGATTTACCCGTTATGATCCCATTAGTCTCATTTATGATCCCATTGGTCTTTCGCCGGCAAAGACAATCAACATTTTCCGTCGTCTTTTGACTGAAAGGGAAACTAAAGCTTTGTCATCCGTAAACTTCCCTGAATCATATTTCTCACTTCAAGCCTCTCATTTCCTGGCCAGATTTATTTCAGTAAACCTCATTTTCTAAGCATATTTGGTAAAAAAATCAGCGGTGATAGTGGATAACCTGTACTACTTCCCTGCTAATCACTGGCTTCCACGATTCCTGATCCGCGAATCTGTTATCTGATTCATTATTTATAACACGAATTCAATTAATTCTGCCTATTCCCAAACTATTTTAAGTTGAATAAAACATTTGTTGCATCGTTCTTCTATTTTCAGTTGCTATCTCCAAATCTCAAATGAGACCCAGGCATCCTAATAATATTCTGATATTCCTTCTGTCTATGTGCTAATCACTGCTATAACAAATGCAGGTAACCACAAGGGAGAAGGAATAAAGGTACAGTTATAGAAATCAAGTGCGTTTAAGCGTACAAGGATGTTTAAAGAGTGAGGCTGAGCTAATAACTAACAAGTGCGAGTTAATCTACTAATTTCATTTTCTAATAATGAGGATTTCAGACCTGAAATCTCACCATAGGTTTGCGTACAAATTTTATATACTTTTTGTAATAGAAAGTTCCTGCCGAAAAATAAATTATTAGGACATTCAGTGGTGATATTTAAAACGTAAAGTTAGCTATAAAACACTTAAGAAGGGCATGTTTTAATGTTGTGCTAAAAAAGGAATGCCGCCTTGTTGGCTTTGATTTTGACATCACTAGGCAGTAAACACCTTACTTATACAACTTAAAATACACATCAAACTTCTCAATACTATACGTAGAAAATATTATTTATAACTTATGAGTTTGCCTTCACTTCTATAATCTCAGAAACATTCAATCTAACAACTTGTTTCAGGACTTTCGTTGTCTTGTGTCGAATTTTGGACTATTATTACAATTGGGCTGTTCCCAACTACAGTTCACTTTTCCCCTAATCATTACCTAGAGTCCAGGAAAACTATTTTCCTTTTACGTGAGTGGCAAGTCCCATTAGCTGCGTTGCTAATATCTAATGTTAAACTAACCAAGGTACATAGAACTGCCTAGTGACATCAACAAAGTTGATAACCTATTTTTTTGGGCATGTTATATCTAGAAAGCACTATTCTTTTCTGGCTTACTAAATGTGTCACAAATGTATAATTACGCATAATTGAGTAATTAGACGTCAAATATCAACTTACAACCTTAAATTGTAGCACATTATTCACTGGTTCACAACCCTATTGTTTTGCAATCGACAGCGAAAACCTATATTTAAGTAATATTTAAAATGAATTCATGAATCTCACAATTAATTTTCAAAGGAAAAATCAAGTTACTAGCGACTGAAGATTTTACTCGGGTTCTGAGCAGTAATTCATGATTCGTACTATAGATCAAATTTCACGGAGTTATCCACAAATCTAATAAATATTTTTGATTCTTGCTTAACCCTAATAGTGGATAATACCAAGAATTAAAACTGGAGATATAATAGGATGTAAGTATCGTTTCTTGAGAGGTTTTCTTTAAAATATATAAAAGTTTTGTGGAAGGGCAATGAGGCAAAAATGCTGAATGCTATGGTGATGGTAGGGATTGGTGTCCTTGACTGCCTCTCTAGCGGAATATTTGTGCATTAAAACCGTCAACCTCTTCTTCGTCTATCTCTCTTTCTCTCCGAAAAATTGGAACTTTATCCGTCGGGACTTCGATCATAGTTACATAGGACTGTGGTCCCTTTCGTCAAGGGTAGGCCAATGCCGACGCCGGGTTTCTCTCCACCCTTCCTGCATTCCCCATGTAACCCTATTCCATCACCCACCTTCCCTCAATGGCGAAAATGACCTCAGTGGTCGGTCGCCTTCAAAAATAACCAACCAACCTGTATCCGTGCGTCTCTTTGCTGCGTTTTTTCTTGCAGGTTTCCATCAAATACGAGGTTGATCCAGAAAATAAGTCCCGTTTTTTTAAATCGAGTTTTTATTGAAAAATCATTAAACTTACACGGAATATTCTTGACAATATGTACTATTTTCCCACATCATCTCCGGCGAACTCAATGCACTTCGTATACCGAGAAATGAGCTTTGAAATCCCCTCCTCGTAGTAGCTTCCCGCTACCTTCTTGGTCCAGTTGGTGACTGCTTCTTTCACTTCCTTGTCACTTGTGAAACGTTCTCCGGTTAATACCTCCTTCATTTTGGTGAACAGATGAAAGTCTAAAGGGGCCAAATCGGGACTGTGAGGTGGATGGGTGAGAACATCCCAACCGAACTGATCCAAAAATTCCGTCGTGGAACGAGCGACGTGACGCCGTGCGTTATCGTGGAGAAGGCGCACACCACACCAGTGGTCAACATTCCTCTTCTCTTGTTCTGGATGGCCCGACGAAGCTTCTTCAGGGTCTCATAACACCGGGAGGCGTTAATTGTTTCTCCTTGAGGCAAAAAATCAATCTGGAGAATTCCTTTTTGGCCCCAGAAAACAGAGGCCATGATCTTCCTGGTGGACTTGACAACTTTGAATTTTTTTCGCACTTGGGGTGGTGGTGTGTTTCCACTGCATGGATTGGCTTTTGTTCTCTGGATTATAGCGTGACACCCTGGTTTCATCTCCAGTGATTATGGACTTGAGGAAAGCGTCCCCTTCAATTCGGTAGTGACCCAAAAATTCACTAGCTGCAGCCACTCGTGTTGTGACTCGTGTTCGGGCGTCAGCTCTCTCTAAGTCCATCGGAAGCAAACTTTTCGAAAATCGAGTTTCTCCGATACAATCTCATGAATGATGGATCGTGAGACCTCTGGGAAACACTCGTGGGACTTCATCGACGGTGGAACAGTGATCTTCGCGAACAGCACTGTCGACTTTTGCCGCAAGTTCGTCCGTGACAAGTGAGGGTCTGGCCTCTTCCACTTTCGTCCTCAAGTGAATGTCTTCCCGCCTTAACCCGGGAGTGGTCGCTAAGCAACATATGTCACACGAGCGGTCGCGTGTGAGACTTTTTCTCACACTCAGATGTATCATTCATTATTATCTATCATAGAGCGTTTATCTATATTTAGATTTAATTTCTTTATCTTAATTTTCATTTGAAACGTTGATTCCCACATATACACAATTACTGATACAATTACGTAATCAATGCTAATTTTACTGGCGATGATACTATTGTGAATTAATGAAGAAAATTACTTTTATCAAGAAGAAATGTTTATTTACGAGGACATACTTTCTCATGACTCATAAATTTGCATTAACGTATCTGCTCTCCACGAAATAAATCAACTTTTCCCGCATGTTGCGAAAGTGTAACGCAACTGAGTGATACAAAAACACTAACGTCAGAGGTCGCGCGATGAGGAAAAACCTCACACCTTGTAGCCAACGATATCAGACATATCATTACACAGCTGCGGACGCTTCATTTATACATTTTGAGACGGTCGGTCAATAGGAAGAGATAAAAAGTCAACTAGAAGGAAAGGGAACTTATTCTAACTTATGATTACAAAGCGAGCACAAGTTTAAATTTGGTGTGGGATAAAATCTCACAGCGCGACCAATGGCGGCGTTAAATTCACGAACCCATCTCCTCACCACCATTGGCTCACTCATTAAACCCTCTCCATACACAGAAACAAGCCGTTGATGAATTTCAACCGATATGAAACGACGGGCATTGAATCACTCCGCGCACAACTACTCGAGACGGAAAAGGTACCAAGGCAAGGCGGGACGCGACGTCGAGGGCTCCATTTCAACGACTTGCTGTGACCACAGAGTAAAGATATCCCTACTCTGTGCCATACTCTGCGGCCCTTCCCATCTCATTCTGTTCAGAAGGTTCCCCTCCTTCGTACAACGTTGCCAGATTTGGCAAAAAACCCCTAGCGACCTACAGGCCTAAACGGAACTTATTTTCTGGATGGACGTATTTTGCTATCAAATATCAATATTTTGTGGCATGTGTGTGATTTTTCACGAGCATATATCGGCGTAGGTATACAAAATCGCATTTTACGTTAACTCAAACGCATCATTATATGATAAATGGCATAGACATCTTTCCCTCCTATGAGTACTAAATTCATTTCAAAGAATATATTATGGTTATCTGCTATACCTGATTCCTCCGTATTACTGTTGAGGTTCATGCATTACGGCTTGAAGAGTTCCACCGTTTCCACGGGAGATGCAAATCTGTTTGGAGTGGCAGAGTCGGCTATTTTATGCTACTGTTGTCGTTTTAGAAGCTGTAATTATATGATACCTAAGTGAACTCATGACGTGATTATAAATCTAATAACCGCTAGTTTTTAAGGCATAAGTCAAGGAATTAATATTAACGCAAATGGTAAGGAACTACATTGACTAATAATATAATTCGAATATAAAATCGTTTGCCATTGCCCTTGCAAAAACTTTAAAGAAAGGCGTTTATTAAGGAGAAGTCTTATTCTGTTTGCAATTTTAGGTTTAAGTTGAGGTATAGTAGCATTATGCTTCAAAAAACGTTGACGCCTTAAGGTACACATTTCCCAACTAAATTTCTGTTGTAAACATATGTTGATATCAACATTTATACAGTTTATGGACCGACACGGCAGAAATTAATTTCAGAAATGTGAGCCACATTTGACAGTGACTCTCTTTCTGTCATATACTTATTCTCTTTTTAAAAGTTGCATTTTTATATTTGACATGCCCAAATACCGTTTAAAATATACGAGTCTATGTCTTAATTAAGTAACTTTTGGGTTACGGGCTAGCACCCAGATAGATATTATGGAGATACACTTTAAAGGTTCAATGTGATGGTAAAAATGGTCAAATGCTTGTGAAGGGCCCTATCTTTCTATCTATCACATACTGCCCATTACTCAACATTTTCGTATTGATAATATGCATTAAAGCACGAATATATTTCTATATTAAAATTGCTATCAAAATTCGTGTAACGGAATGAGTTATGAGTAATAAGAACTTAGAAGTAGCAATTTTCCACAAATAAATATTTTAATTCGACCCGGGTTTCGATTCACTGCATCTGATGAGTAATAAGAACTTAGAAGTAGCAATTTTCCACAGATAAATATTTTAATTCGACCCGGGTTTCGATGCACTGCATAATTATCAGGTGATCGAATCAGATGTAGTGCATCGAAACCCGGGTCGAATTAAAATATTTATCTGTGGAAAATTGCTACTTCTTAGTTCTTATTATGTTCATATTCCACAGCATCTCGCCTGATTCCTCCCTTTTTGTGATTTATGAGTATTTTTGAGAATGCGCGGACATGAGCGTTGTTTGGATGAAACAGCTAGACTTCTGGGTTGTCTTACGCGTCATATCATCTTACCGACAACAGTTTCGCTTGCTGCCACGCCAGTGGTGGAAGTGTTGTCAGTAAGATTACAAAACGTGGAAGTTAACTCGGAAGTCCAGCTGCTTCATTTACACTACTCCGCGGAAGCCTCCATCTTGATGAACGGTCATTACAATAAAGTTTTGTACTTTTCTACATTGTTATTTTTTTACATACACTACGCGTTTCACCAATTTTATGGCCTCGTCAGGTGTAGTCTACACCTAACGATGCCATAAAATTGGTGAAACGGGTAGTGTGTTCAAGAAAATAACAATGTAGAAAAGTACAAAACTTTATTGTAATGAATATTTAAAGTTTCTACAAAGAAGAGCCAGAAGCTGTGGATTTTATTGATGAACGTTGTTTGAAATGTTTCAATGAACGAGTGAATACTAAACTAGTGTCTGTATTTCAGAATTTTTATTCTATTCCGATAGGGTAAGAGTGCGTATTCAGCTGTATACAATTTTGATATAAAGATACTATGCCATTAAGTCTATTTGAGGTACTAAGTGTTTCCTGGCCATCATTTATGAATTTCTATTGCGTGCTTGCAAAAACGATTGTCCACGTGACAGCCCCGTCGCAAAGTGTCGAATATCGTCGCAATCCTGGCCAAAACTACAAAGTGCTACCTAGTGCCTTGCAAACTGTCACGCACCCGGGGTTGAAGACTTATAAGCAAAAATCAGGATATCGTAAAAAATCGTACAAACGTATTCTATTGTTATTAATGAAAATACCAGCGTAAGCCTTAGAGAAGAAACGAAACCTAACCTCAGTACAAAGGCAAGTTCGCGGCTGTGCGTTTTATCAGACGACTCTGGCGATAAAGCTATGGAACGACGATACCATTCAGCCACCGCATTCGTCTACTCTCATCGCAAGTGGCACTCAGGAGTGAGGGGCGTGCGGGGTTCCCCTTCCACTCCGCCCCCGCTGCCCCCGCCCCTTTGGCGCCCCCCACACCCCCCACGCTCGGCAAGAAAGCCCCAGGAGACATTGAAATTCGCAAGACCTCCTGGGATATAGAGTTGCGCAATGCATAGGTCCCCGACTTCCTGTGTTTCCCTCAGAAGGGTTAGCCTCTATCTTTCATCTGCATATTTTGCATTAATCCGAGGAGATAGGGGGGTATTGTGATAGAGGATAGTTTACGCCCTGTGAAAATAATCCTTATCTGAAGGAAGGAATTAGCAACTCACGCTCGGCTTTAAAAGTGCTCGTTCGCACGATAGTGTTGTTCCCCGTGATTCATTAGAGCACGATGCAGAGAGAAACTTCCAGTTCAGTTTCCCTAGGAGAAGTTAGTGGTGCAAGTTGTTTCGGGGGACATCAATGGTGGAAGCGATTAATATCAGCCATCACTTGGGCTAGGGAGAATTTAAGTAGAATTTTAGGGTGGTACTTCTGAGAGAAACGTGGCTTCGGCTCTCGTCCACACTTAGCGAAAGGCATCAAGTTCCATACATTTCAAAGGCAACTTGCCGCAGTTGAATGTTCACTACCTAAATAGCAAACAAACTCAGTATCAGAGTCATCGACATGGTAAGTCTGTATGTTATCACTCTGGTCACGATGTCAGTCGTGGATGAATGCAAGTCTGTTCTTTATTTTGCTACTATAACTAAGCCTGTATTGCGTTGGCCTTCGAAATAAAAGAAAAACATTTTCCGTTGTTTCATTTTAGAAAAATGTCAATCAGATTTGAATGCACGAAGTATTGAGTTGTGAATCTTGATTAAGGGATCACAACTCCATCATCATTACCCGTTCAAGCCGGGGATTTATTGGGGTCAGACCTCCATTCATCTCCGTTTCACGTTTATTATTTTGTAGTCTGATTACTCCCTACGACCACATAAACCTTTGGCCCGTGTGTTTAACCCTTTCGCTACGAACGACGTGATAGAGCGTCGTAAATTTTTCGACGCAAGCGAACGAACGACGTTATAGCACGTCGTGCCGCTAAGCTAGCCCTAAGCAAGCCTAAAAGATGTGTGTTGTAAAGGACTTATTCTCAGGACGCCGTCGGTACACTTTCTCGGTTCGCGGGAGGGGATTACCTCGACCCTTCCTCGCAGTGCGAGCCCCACTCACAGCAGGGGTCTGCGGTCAGTTGCTTGCTGGTTTTGTGGAATAACAAAATTCAAGGTTTTTGTGTTATTGGCAAACTGTGCATTATAAGTGCATTGCTTATGTTTAGAACTACAACCACAAATTTAAAACGGAGTTCTACTGTTATTTTTAATGTAGTTTGTGTGTAAAGGAATCTTTACCATTGATACGATTTTTGTTGCTAAATAGCTTAATATTATCGATAGAATTTCGTTTAAAAGCTGTAAAGTCATTGTAAAACAAGAATAATTCATTTATGATTAAATAAATATCGAGGCTGCAGCAACAATGTTTTCAGCAAAACCATCGCATAAAATATAGTTGACCGCGACCGCAAGCCGTAATGGTCACCGCAAGCGGGAAAGGGCAGAGATTATCTCGGCCCGGTGGCCGAGCAAAAGGTGCTGGCCCCCGACCCAAGTCAGGGAAATAGGTGCCTGTGAAGATCCTAGCGTAGTGAAAGCTCCGTACTGGCAAAGCAAAAAAGTTTTCCACGTCCCCGTCGCGAAAGGGTTAAACTCGCGATCTCACCAGTGGGACATTTCCGTCTCTCATAATCCTTACTCGGCCATTGTGCCCCGCGGTGTCCTTTATCGATTTGTATCTTCTTTTTCTAATGTTGTCCTCTTTTAAAGGGAATGAGAGAAAGAAGAACGCTGGGTAACCGCGAAAGAGGATATGAAAGAATTAGAATTGTAGACGTCACGCAGGAAGAAGTTATGAAGTGTGTATTAGGGAATTAATGTTGGGAAAGGGTACAACCTTGCCAGGGAAAGGTAAGATAACTCGACGACCCTGGAAATTAATTGGTGAAGCTGTTATAAGAGTTCTATGACCGATATTTTCAAGAAAACCAATTAAACGTATGGTGTTCCTAATTTGATTACTTTTGCGTCACATGCCTCATACCTAATACTGACCCAAACTAGCTCCATTTCATGTTGTGGTGACAAGTCACTCCTGATGAGCGACATACTCTCAGGGTAGCATTTCTCTCCCAGAGAAGTTTACTTCAGATTCCTTGAAACGTTTTTTTTTTGACCGTCAAAGAGTGGTTCGAGACAAAAGGAGCTTGCAAAAATTTCTCAATTTGCACTGACAATCTAATATGTGCTATTCTGGAATCTAACCCTGCCATTGTAGGGTTATGAAATGACTTCACCACAGATTGACACTCCCCGCTGCTTTTTAGTGTTCACTGATGGACGGTATGTGTCCACAACAAAGACCAACCACTGCGACCAGCTTTCGACATATTTCATTCTCTTTCTTGGAAGTCGTTTCTTGTCGACGTTTGGTTGTTTGCATGGCCACCTTTCCCAACCTACGACACGCGTAAAATGTAAGGTTTGGTGCAATTGGCTATCCAGAGTCGAGGCCATATTCCTTTGAGCCTCCCTTCCACCCCCCCTCCCTGGCGAAGAGAGTGTATGTACATTTACCACGATGATTAGCGCATGTGCATATGTGTCATCTGTGACCGACGTGTGTTCCTCAAAGACAACGAGCTCTGGGGTCTGTCCTCACTCCAGTTGAGCTGGGAGGGCTGATCCCAAAGCAATTGGTCAAAGATTCAAAATTGCCAAATCGAAGACATAAGGGTGAGTCTTAAACTTCGGTCAAGACTATATAAGATCCCAGTTATCTTGGAGATCGCATTAACGACCTATAACACCCAAGAAAACCAGCAATGCATGATACCCAAAATTTAAATACACAAGAAGTTTATAATTTCATTTATCAATAGCAACTAGCTCATTCACTGACATTTTGAAACGTTTGTTTAATTAGAAAATTTCAGTGAAAGAATATGAAGACTGCCATATTAAAAAAATATGATAGCTGTGTACATTAATAGTTTGATCATTTTGAGAGGATATCGAATGTCGAATATCCAGGAAGGGATAAGAGAAGAAAGAATAGTTTAACAGGAAGATAAAATGGACTGGACTAGATAGGATTGGAAAATGCGTGGGGGTTGAATATAGAATGTGGTGCAAGAGAACCTTGAGACGAGGAACTTATGAAGTGTGATGCCGAGGCAAAAAGAATGAACAAAAATACGATAGTGTAGATAATAGGTAAATCATTAAGAAAGCAGTTGTCTTAAACCTTAGGCAGCAGTATTTTTTATCTTACCCAAAAAGAGATGGGCACTCCTTCATGTTCTTTGGAAAATGACCTTAAAGACAATTGATAATAGATTTTTCTAATCCTTATTCTTATTTCAAGGTGAAAATATCCGGGAGTTAACTGCTTGAAAAGGAACTTGGGAAGGTTTACAAATAAATTAATGAAAACAATGAAATATTCCACGAAAACATAATTACTTACTAAGTGCACATAAAGGGGCGTATCAGCAGATTATGTAACCAGGTTAACTGTTGATATATTTCTGAGGATACCGTGATTAGCCACGGTAGTTACATTTACGGAGTCACCCGCAAGTGCACATTAAAGTGCACTCCGCACTTGCGGGTGACTCCGTAAAGGTTACTACCGTGGCTAGCCCCGGTATCCTCAAAATTAGTCAAAAGAGCGAACACCTCCTGTGTTCCATTTATGGTTTAATCCTCGCGGACTGTGGCGCTTAGCGCACGACTTGGACTGCTAATTTCATAATATCTCTAGCAGTCCTGACCACCATGCTCCTATTAAGGCACCAAATAATCCACAAGGGAGAAGGACACCTCGATTGCTTAACTCGGCGCGAAATCGAGGGATCTGGGTTCGAATCCCGGTCAAGGCGAATGATTTTTCCTCTGTGGAATATCGCACTTATGTTAGTATATTATTGCAAAACGGTAATAATTAAATTGCCATTTTCTTTTCAAATAAAAATATCTTAAATCAATGTATTTTTTAACAGATGCCGAAATTGATAGGTTTAGTTGGCTCATTTTTCATTTTTTGCTTTATGACCTCGAATTGCGTGTAATTCTTTATAATAATGAGGTACTTTGCAATGAATGTATTTTTACCTGTTCTTTCTGTAGGTGCCTATGGATTAGGCGAAGGATGTGGCCACGGTTTTAAGGCGGGGGAGGAGGGGTGGGAAACGAGGAAATGTATTATCGATTACAAATCAGTAAAGACCCGAGGAGCGATAGAAAATGCAGATGAAACAGGGTTCCCGGCAGTGAGTGGGATCTTTTCTTTTTTTTTTAAATGGCCATAAAAAATTTATAATGAAGAAATTGGAATATAAAGAATGTAGAAAGATATTCACGATTGCGGGAAAAACGTAAGGAATAAGTAGGTAGCTGATATCCTTAACGAAAAAAAAACCCACTGCAGAAAAACACCCACACATGAAGGGGAGTGTGAAAAACCTGCGAAAAACTAAAAATAGATAAAGCTAATGTACATACAAAAAACAATTTAAGAAGTATATAAAAAGAAAGAAAATGGGAGTTGATGTTCACAAATAAATGTGGCATAAAATATTTAAAAATTTACAAATCAATAATAAAAAAATAAGTTATGAAAATAATTAAAATACGAAATATAGTTTAATGCAATTCAATTATAAATTTAATAATAATAATTTTTTTTTCGCTCTCGAGCGATTCTGGTAATATATATATATATGCGATCCCGATAAGACATTGGTTTGTCATCAGGTTTCTCAGGGGCCGAACTATATAATTAAAAAAATTGAGAGTATATTTAACGTTTAAAAATATATGATGAAATAAAATGAATAAAACACGTCAATCATACGATACTGTTGTGGGGTGGGGGGGAGGGAGGGGGGGTTAGAAGGGTTAGTAGGGGTGTGGGGAGTATAAGTGGGGAAGGAGAGGGGAAGGAGAGATGGGGGGGGGGGTGGTGTGAACCGCTCCTCTTCCTTCGAGAGAGAGAGACGCGTGTGTGTGTGGAGTAGTGGAGAGGCCCGTTCCTTCTCTCTCACCTGTGCTCTCTCTCCTGCGCCCCTCCCACCCCCACTCCCCCACCCCCCGCCCCCCTCATCCACTGCCACTCTCAACCCATTTCGATCGATGTGTGTTTGCCTCCCGAACGCTTTCCCCCCCCCCCCTCTCTCCTCTCCCTCACCCCCCCCCCCCTCTCCTACCTCCCCCTCCCCCTCCCTCCGTATCTGCGTCTGTCGGTGGGCCAGTATGGGGAGGGGAAGAGGAAGAGGAGAGGGGGGGGGAATGGGGGTGGTGGGTGGGGGTGGTGGACGCGGAACACGGTTACCTGGCAACGAGGACTGCTCACCACCCTCTTTTCTATCTCTCTCTCTCGACTGCAAACGGGAGTGGCGCGCAAGATTCCTCCCCCCCCCCTGCTTTATCGCCTCCCCCCCGCTCCACCGGGGGGCGCGAGACGAAGGGGGTGGGGGGCCGGGAGGGAAGCTGCTTATCATTGCGTCAATTACGTCCGAGAGAGAGAGCGGGTCCGACGACTTAAGCTCTCCAGCGGGAAATCCCCCCTCCCGCTCCCCAACCGATTGCCCACTCCTCCCGCACCCGTTCATCACGAGTATTTACTCCTTCCCCCCCTCTCCCTCCTTTCCCCACCTCCCTCCTTCCCCTTCATCTTTCCCACTTACACACAGGTGACGTCGTTTGCTCCCCCGGCCAGAGTCACGCATAAGTCGCGCGGAAATGCCAGTGTGTCGGGAGCGGTAAGCCCGAGTGCGGGACGTGAGCGGCGGCGGGGGCGGAGGGACTGGGAGAGGGACGCACACACAGACTCCCACCCCATCTGCCCGAGGGGAGTTGATCCGGCGCCCCCTAGCCATCCGTTTCCCCAACAACCACCCTTCACCATTCTAAGCGTCGCATTCTCTCGATGCCTTTGGCGCTTTGTCTGCCTTATTTTATTCCTGCGATCTTTATTTGCGTCACCAATGTGATCATCGGCACCGTTATTGGTTGCCCACTTCTTACCGGTGTGTTTCTGCGGGTCACCTTCTCTGGTTGCGGACCTCTGGTACGGCACGGCGATTCCCGACATTTTCCCACGTGCGTACCACTTGGTACCCTTTAACAGTTGAATCCCTCGCAGTAAGGGAATATGCTTGCCACACTTCCGCCACCATTCGGCTTTCCTCGCGAACCCCTGCACCACACGTTGGTACACGCACCACAGGTTGGGTATTGCTGCTCTTGTGTAAATGTGCCTATGGCCAGCAATGTTTTAAATTTCTTGTCGAGGTGCTGTCTTGCTCCTTTTACGCTGAAAAGAATGCTTATTCCCGAACGGCACTCTTTCGCTCCAGCCCAACGCTTACCCTCACTTCACAGTCTCCAACACCTTATTCATCTACATTATCCCTCCCATCAACTCTCTCTGTTTCCTCCGAGTTTTTCCGACAGTTTCTATCTTCCGGCAACAGTCCGATCATTCGTTTATCCAATTCGTCCAATTTATTTCTTTCGTCATTCTCCCTGGCATAAGGTGAAGGGTAATTTTTCCTCCACCTCTTCTAAAGCTGCTCATTTTTTTCTCCTTTTCGCATGCCACTTCTTTCCCTTACTATCCTCTTCGCTTGCTATCTACCGAACCATACGATCTTCCTTCTTCTCCAACTTATCAAAAATATAACTGGTCAGGAAAGTGCTCCGTTATTTCATGAATGAAGTGCTATGATATTTTGTGAATTAGAACTGATCAAGTCGTTCTTTGATCATTAACTCGTAGGCTTCCGCGGATGCATATATTGGTTATTTCTTTTTCCGGGATTCATTCCGCGTTTGGTTTTCTATTCCAAAAGAATATTTCGCTGGTCCTCTTACCAGCTTCACCAGGTTATCTGAACTGTGGGGTCAATAGGATCCACTCATATATATATATATATATATATATATATATATATATATATATATATATATATATATATATATATATATATATATATATAAATAAGAGGGAGTCAAATACCACAGTGCAGATAATCTGATGAAGTTGGCAGGAGGACCAGCGAAATATCGTTTCACAATAGAAAAACAAATGCGGAATGAATCCCGGAATAAGAAAATAACCAATCGTTCTTTGACCATGCTTAATTCCTCGTGATAGTCAGATCCTCGGGATGGTGCCACCGCTGTGTTATACACGCGCACGTCTATTCGTGAGTCATTTAACAGTGGGAGGGCGACCGAGTTGTGCGTTCTCTTCTTGACGTCCTCTGGGCAAGGAGAAGGGAGCCTTCAGACCTCCGAGAGTTGCCCTCCGAGTCCGTCCTCTGTCTCTCGGGAGGGAGAGAGGAGACTTTGAAGAAAAAAAAGAATGGGATAGAAGAGGGACGGCCATCGATCCTCGTGCCCTCACGCCACCTCTCTTGTCCTCATCGCGCGACGCCACCGCCGATGGGTGCGGCGAGTCTTTGCGCCACCAATGCCAACGCCTCTCTCTCTGCCAGCCCGTGCACTGTGGAGAGAGTTAACACTATCCTATAAAAACTTGAATTGTATACTTGAATTGTCTAAGGACGATGTTCATTCCACATTCTAGGAATATTTGCGGTGATGTTTAGTTTAAACAAAACTCAAATGGTAATGTTGAAATATTTTCATAGATTTTCATTTTGACTTATATTGTCGGCTCTAGACTGACGGAGTCAGTTGTGTTGTATGTGATCCTGAAATGTGCATGGTATGTGTGGGGCGTGTTGAATTTTGTCCTGTGCTCTTATTTCAATATTTACTTATTGCTTGATTTCGAGTAGCTCAGTAATATTGACCTAATAGTCATCCTATGTGGCAATATAGGTTTCAATTAATTAATGCCAGGAAACAGTAATGGTGATTGTATGGTATTTTCTCAAACTATCACGGCATTTACATTTAAAAATTAGTTCTCACAGTTACATTGACGCACGGGAGTGGCCAGGTATATAATGAGTTCCATAAATAAAAACGGTTCCATGTATAGGTATGTACAGGCATATCATAGTGTAGACATGTAATAACGCAGTAGTGTTATTCCGATAGGTATGAGGAGATATGACAATTCTATGGTTTAAGTAGACATTGTGATTCTATCGATAGTAGCCTTTGGAGATAAAGAAACATTTTACGTTTAGAGATTCATCTACATTGAACAATCTATGAAGTATTCCAATTAATATTCTTTGCAATATCTATGAGTACCATTTGAACGTTCATTGTATGTTCTTCTTGAATGATCTTTGATCGTTTAATAGTGTTCACTGAACGTTCTTTGACCATCTTTTGGACAATACTCAAATACTAAAAATTAGTTCCTATCAAATGCTACTCACTGGGATAGCATTTGATAGGAACTAAAGTTTAAAATATACTAAATAATTTCAATAGCTTGACGTTTTTGGTGCCACGAAGTATTTCAGTTATCAACAAATAGGGAAACTACTTAATTTGGACTGTTTTCAAACGTATGCTTAGTACAACGTACTTTTTTTAGCTTTGACAATATAATACTCAGTGAAGACTAGATTCACACATTTAGATTTAGGATGGAGGTTATGGCTTCTCCTTCCTCGGTACAGTGGAAATGCCTGCATGTTCCGAAAAATAAGAACTCTAATTTATACTTAATTTTTATCATCATATTTCAGAGTAAATTCAAATTTCAAAATAAAAAAAAACAAGCGAAAAAACATCGCGAGGAGTTTTCAAACATTTAACTGAAACCTTTTGTGGAAGCTAACTTATGGATTTTGGTCCCATTACGAGCTAGCCAGCCACTTTGCTCACTTACATCCGGTCCATCTTCTCTTCCTCCTTATTCATTGATGCCATTCTATTAGGCTCTATCTAGTGTACCTACGCTTGCGCCTTTTTCAGGCATCTATCACCTTCTAAGCGTTGAAAGATGTTTTATAATTTAATGTGTTCATTATGTCTTCATCACTTTCCTGTATGTGCTCAAGATTGCTTGGCTAGGTAGTCCCCGTTTACAAAATGACATACATTATAAACTATTTTTATAACACCAAATTTGATAGACATTTTATTCTTCAGTTGTTTCTTTTGACACTAGGGGTTCTTTAAAAGCTTAATTCTGCATCTTTCATTACTGACCTCTATCTTCTTTGAGTGTAAAAACAAAATATAGTTTGGTCTTGGAAGCCAAGTTTCTCGTTAGATTGCATCTTCATTTCACAGAAGTATACAATTTGTGGCTGTATCTAAAATTCTTATCGAAATGCAACCTGATCTAAACTTAACCCCATGGTTATAATGGATTTCTGGAGATTTCAGATGGCTTTGTATGAGTTAGCCCAGAGGTGAATCGTGCATCTACATCCATCGCGAATGGTTAGCGAGAATAATTGGCTGTTTACTGTGGCTATAGAATAAAAATAGAAATATTATATTATAAATGATAATGAAAAGGCAGATGAATACCTTTGGGTTTGTTTAAAATCAGGGAGGGCATTTTGATTGCACTAATTTGAATAACAAATTTGTTTAAAAATATCTATCGGAAGTTTGAGCAAAATAAATTCAGGGATTATTCTTGTTGATACTCCCGTCGGTACTTGATTTCGTGAATGCGAAATTACATACGTTACTCTCGTTATTGGGAGATTCTTTTGTTTTGTTTGTCAGAAATAAAGTTGAAATGAATGAAAGGAAATTACGCTATACACAACATTTATTCATTTATTCACATCACAACATTTATTCGAAATCATTAGTACAAATGGCTAACCTATGAACAATTGGTCGATGGCAACTAATATATTCTGCTTGCCAATGTTAATGTTACATTTCTTGTGTTATTAACGTCTAACTCACGTTTTCAGCTCTCCGTATAGACACCTCGATCACTAAACTCGAATAACTCGTTCCGGAGATACAACTGAACTGAGTTCGCGTCGTGCCCACGCAAGACCAAATATAGACCCCCCACGCGCAGCGCTGTGACGTCACCTCGCAACCCCCCATCCGCTCGCAACAAACCATTTCCGGTAGTCGACGAAACGGGCTATCCAGTCATAGTTTTACATATTCTGTAATTCTTATAGTTTTTGCACACGAGGCCTTCGAAAGTACACAAATATTGGTCTCGGCAAAACCTTAAATGACACCGAGAATGAACCATAAGATGTTCATTCGCATATTCACATCAAAAGAGCAAATTGAGGCGAAATATTTGGAAATAAGTATAAATTGAGTTGAAATAAAATTGGATTATGTAGTGGGAGTAGCCGTGTGGTAACGGCGATATGAGAGTTTCATTTTCATAATTTTCTTGTCAAAAAATCAAACACTCATGTGGTTCAGTCAATTGTTTTTGGGTGGGAGGGGGGAGGGGAGGGGAGGCGGTGACTTCCGAGGTCATTCGTTCCATTGAGGGAATGGAGGGCAATTAGGGAGATGGGAGGCGAGAGGAACTTTTATCGGGGAGTCTGCATTTCAACGTTCTATCCGAATGATGCATCCGAAGAGTCCTCAAACGTGCCAGCCAATTAGGGGACACGAAACACCACTTGACATATCAGCGCAGTGCCGAGTTGCTCCACCGGCGGGCGTCGCGGCTCCGACAGAATCAGCCGACGCCCACGCGATGCAAAGTTTGCGAGAGCAGTGTCCAACGAAG
Organism: Pyrrhosoma nymphula; assembly: GCA_963573305.1. Lineage (NCBI taxonomy): Eukaryota > Metazoa > Arthropoda > Insecta > Odonata > Coenagrionidae > Pyrrhosoma > Pyrrhosoma nymphula. Next base: position 199,824,652 of record OY754327.1, on the reverse strand, counting down.
TCATCGCTTGATTGAGCTGCATGCACTGATCTGCGCTGCACTGATGAGCTGTTGACGTTGAACCGAATTCCACAACTTTTGGGTCGCCTTATTCGCTAAAATTTAGATGAGTAAGCTTCCGTAATCCGCAGGAAGGCAATCAGAGTAATGAAATTGTGCATTGCAATTCTGCGATGGGGGTTTGAGTTTGCATTTTTCATAAATTGGTTCGTTTGTTCGATGGACGGGTGGATAATTTGGCCGAGCGAACAATTCTCGGCGTGTACCAAATAGCTCTGTTCTGTTGTGGGAAACAGTAGCATGAGCAAACATTGTTGAAATAAAAAAAGTGAGTAAATGGAATTAAGATTAAAAATGGAATTTTTCATTCGCTTTCTGATAATACAATTATGTGTAGTTAACAAATACATCGATAATGTATTGCCTTCCAAAAAGAAGACTGCGATTCGCTCGAGATTCCTACTATCGCGATAAAAAGACAAAGGCATGACGTAATGGTGATCGTAAGGGATAATACTGTATAATCTCCAGGAAATATTTAGAGAAGTCTGTTAAAATTTCAAGTCTTCAGATAGTCGTCCAGTGACTACACAATGAAATACTTTGCCTTTCATACTGCAGAGGAATTACATTTATATACAGTGTTTCATATCCCGTGTTACCAGTTGAAATGTGTGTAAAATCACAACCGCTAATCCCATCAAGTTGCAATTAGCGGTGATTGGGAGTCTCAACCTATTAAAATTTGATCATTTAGTCCATTTTCATTTTCATAGAAATTTTAATTGAAACAAAGGGTCAGAATAAGTTCGTGTCAGAGGCCTTATGGGATTTCAATGTAAAAAAAGTGACGAATATTTTTTTTCATATTTTTTCGTGACAATTGCTACACAGGTGCAACATTGGATGTCATATTTAATGACGGCCACACATTTTTCGGAAATGCAACCACCGTGAAATGTTTGCCTGTATTAGAGGTTAAAATGGGGAATATTTTCCCAAATTTAATATGCACGTCGTTTAAATGCTAAAATCATCGTAATTCCAGCAAAAAGATAACATATGGCCAATGTACGCCATTAAAATTATTTTTCCCCCTTATTAGAGTAATCAAGGAATTAAACTACCCCTTAAAATGGATTTCATATATGGGAGTGATTTCAATGACATTTATTGACATTGTATGCTTAGTTAATGCGATGGTATGGCACTAATGGTCCTTTGATCACCCTATTATTCTCCAAGGAGGGATAATTCCGTCTTTTGGTGAATCCCTTAACCAAAGCGCCTTGCAGTCGAATGAAGTAGTTCTCGGTCCGTCAACAATTCGCTTTAAATGTGCAAGTTTAGAAAATGTTTTTTTTTAATAGCATTTTTGTTCTGTTTGTAAATATAATTTATATATTATGTATGTATATTTTATGTAAGCGTTTTTAAATTTATTTTTGCATGCAAACTAAATTTATTTTATAATGCAAAGAGTTTTAATATTTTGAAATAATTTGTATACGATTTAAATCGTCAGTGGCAAGGTTAAAGAAAATATGATGCGATGGAGGACATTCTTGAGGTCCGATTGAGTGAAGATAAAGTTTTAATATTGACTGAAAGCTTGAACAAGTTCTTGGATTACAATAAAATTGTCAACAATCATCAACTCGAAGATTGCTTTTCTGCTCATGCTATTCACCTCATTCTATTAAAATCAAACCGCTTAGTTAATTCACAATTGATCATTTTCACATACATCATAATTTTATTTATGTATTTCATCCCCGGCCTTTCCCTGTTGATTATATCCTTTTGTTTTTCCTTCCATTATGGCTTTTATGAGGCTGTCATATCTCAAATTGAGTCCAATAAACTTGACTCTTCAACTTTGCGAAGTTTTCATCAAGCATCTTATCACCCCAGCTCATCGTAGGAATACCAGCTCATTATAAGTTAATTCTCTTTAAATATATATATGTATTCACACTTATTTGTTAATATTCATTGAACTTTAACTTCAACCGATGAGTTAAAACTTTATATCCGAAAATTAAACGTCATGCAATTAATTATATATCCGAGCCCCCTTCGAGACACGACTTGGTGCCATTCAAGTTTACGTTATTAAGGTTATAGCACAACTAAGCCCATTATGTACTGTACAAACAATTTCACCGAAAGAAATCTACAGTTGCTCCGTACTTTTGAGTGTATCGCGTAACTTTTATACAAATTACAGTCATGCGGGCTAAACGAAACAGTAATGAACTGGATACGTGACTTTCTGAGTAATCGTCAGCAAAAAGTAGTTCTTGACGGAATTAGCTCTGATGTAGTCAAAGTGACATCAGGTGTCCCACAAGAAAGCGTAATCGGCCCCCTTTTGTTCATTATGTACATAAATGACCTATGCTCTCGAATTAGCACTAAAATACGTTTATTTGTTGTCGACGCTGTCATCAATCGCGAAATCTTTGACCACACTGACTTTGAAATTCTATCATCGGATTTAAACAACGTTCATATGTGGAGCCAAGAATGGGGACTCGAACTTAATGTGAGCAAATGCACGCCGGTACATTTCTTGCGGAGGTCGTCCAACTATCCCCATGTATATGCTGTGGATGGTGTTAACATAAATGCGACAGATGAAGTGAAGTATCTAGGAGTTACGATAACTTCGAACCTATCGTGGGGAACAAATATAAGAAATATTTGTGGCAGAGCTCTGAAGAAGCTAGGATTCGTCAAGCGTATTGTGGGAAGATTTTCGGATGAAAAAGTAAAAGAGAGGTGCTATTTCCCACACGTCCGGCCACACCTTGAATATGCAGCGAGCATATGGGATCCGGTGCAGAAAGAATTAATCCGGGAACTTAATAAAATACAAAGGAAAGCTGCGCGATTCGTCAAAAACTTCTACGGGCGTACTGACAGCGTTACACAGATGTTAAACGAATTAGGCTGGGAACCGCTAGAGACTCGGAGGCTGCGCGCTAGGCTTAGATTGCTTGAACAATTGAGAATAGATATCTTTCAGAGAGACACGGAGAACATCATATTAGAACCCCACTATATTTCCAGGTCCGACAGAAACGATAAATTAAGAGAGATATTTTGCCGAACGGATAGGTATGGGAATTCGTTTTTTCCCCGAACAATAAGGGACTATAATAAATGCTAGGCGTAATTTCATTAGAGCGTTTCCTTTTTATATGTAAACGGCTGGTGTCCTAATACGTTTAGGGGTAGTATGTTACAAAGTAATACGTTAGGGGTAGTATGTAGATGTAAAAGCCTTTAATTGTATTTTTGCTCATGAAATCCGGGGTTTCTGAATTTCAGTTTTTTACTGTATATAAGTTTAATGGATGCCTTCGTAGCAATTCGTAACCACTGTTACTTATTATTTTAACTTCTAGCGTATAAACTCAAAACGAAAATTGAAAATCACGGAAAATGTTTAAGTTAAATGACTACTTAAAGTATGTAAATGCACAGACACACAAAATTAGACGATTCAACCAAATTGATCCAAGAGACATGATGATGATGATGAACATGTTGCTCAGCATCTCATTATTTATTGTATTTATTTGTCTTACAATTAGTATCGCAGTCGAATGGATTGACAGTTATGTATATTAAACTAAATCTTTATGTATTTAACCGTGGTAGAGGCTATCTAAAATGACGACAGTTATTGGACGTGAGATCATGCGTAACATACGTATACGTCTTCAGAGGAAGAGAGAATGCACGAGTTCAGTGCACTATTTCAATTGTTAATTATTCGCTCTTTCTTTTGACCAAGGGGTGAAAATGGATATTAATGAGATTATATCACAATATGAATGTAAAGTCTATATAAAATAATTTAATGGAAGCAAAAGAGTTATTGCCAGATTCTCAACTATTGCCAGGTAAATTATTGTGAAAATCCTTAGTTCAATTTTGTTGCTTACTCTTCATATGTTAGAGTTTTAGGGATTTCTAAAATGAAACGAACACGAAACACATGAAAACCGATTTAAATGCAAACGGGAATAAACGGAAACTTCCTCAGCTTGATTTGCAGCGAGTGGCTCTACGGTTCGCTGTACGGCTGGATGGAAAAGTTTAAGTCTTTCCATTTTTCAAATATAAGCCCCTCCGCCATGTCTTATCTCCTCCATAAAAGTGTGCGGGAGATGAGATTCGCTTGGAGGTATTTGATGAGAATCCGACTGGGTCCCAAGGTATATAAAAATGTAAATTAATATATGAAAAGATTCCTCATAGTTTTATGTGACACTGTTTTATCGTTATTCATCCATATGGGTTTCTCAAAGTTTCATTAGATTGACTAAAATCGCTGTCTTTTTGAAAATCCTTTCAGTATGTTGCTCATCAGTATTTTTGCGAATACATGTTCCGCAAACGTCATTCGCATCCTTCAACATTGTTTTCCCAGCTCTTCATCCATTCGAGATGCATCTATTTAATGTCTTTTTTTAACTCTCTCTCTCTTTCTCTCTTTTTTATACTGGAAATGAGCATCTCCGCAGTCCTTTTGCGAATTCTAATGATGAAGTTCTTCGAAAGCCTTATTTGGCGAAGAAATGACTCCACTCTTTTCTTTTTCATCTCAATGCTTCCCTCTTCTCACTCTCCCCCCCCGCCCCACCCCATCCCCCCTTCCCTCGGATTCCCGTCGGCCACCGCGCGCGCTGCGCGATTGGAATTCCTTCGCACCATCCCTCTCGCAAACTTCGGGGGTGAGTTCCTTTTTATTTTTTTCCCTTCTCTTCCATCGCCGAAATTAAATCTGCTCCCTTCCCTTTGTGTGTTGATCCCTCTCTTATTATAATGAATGAATGTGCTCCCCCACCACCACCCTCCCCTCCCCCCTCCCCACCACCTCCCTCCCCTCCCCCCCTTCACCTGCCTCGCCCTCCCCGCCGCCCCGCTCTCCAGTGGCGCTGCACTCGCGTCATCCCCACTACGGGTGGAATGAAGTGTTGTCGGAGTAGCGAAACGGCAAGAAGCCGCAATTTTTGTCGGTCAGACAACTGTTTCAAACAACTGTTGCGCTCTGTGTTGGGCAGCGGCAACTGATGAAGCTGTAGCTGACTGTTTCGTCTTCTATATCGTTCAAATCTAGGGTTCAAATCTATGTCATATATAGTTCAAGTCGCACTGCACGTGCGGCTGCGATGCGGTCCTTACCATTGAATGAAAAGGTCATTGTAAAAACAAAACTAATAAAATGACTTTAATAAAAAAATTCATAATATTTTAAAAAGCATTGAACTACGTATGTAAAAAATATGAACTACGTATTGTCAACAAATATGGATAAAAAAAATCACAAAATTTGCGTTGCGTTCACGCAACGTTGGGAAAAAATGGGTTGAGCTACAATTGGTTGAATTTTTAGTCTGTTGCAGGCGGTTGCTGGTTTATTCATCCAACATGTGTCCGTCCATCGTTGCAGATAGACTCAGAACTGTAAAGTATCTTTTATGTTTCCAAAGAAATTGTTACTTTATTTAAGTGAAATATTTCTTATTACATAGAATAGAGAACTAGCAGACATGTTCTAACATCGCCGATCGATCGCCTGTTGTTTGATACGTCTATGGGTGTAGTCCAGTACACGCTCCCAACGCTCCAGAGCGTTTGGAGCGAGTTCTTGAGTGATCCACTTGAAGCTCCAAGCGCTCCCGCAGCCTTTAACATCGTCACGGATGACGTCACTACATTTGCCTCTCTTCGCTCCAAACGCTCCAGCGAAAAAGGTGGGTGAGTTGGAGCGAGCCACTTTTCAGCGCGAATTTGAACGGGAAGGAAGTTCAAGGAAGTCTGAAGTTATGGAATCAATAACTCTTATAGATTATGCCGAGAATAGGGCGTACAATGTGGAGGTGATGGAAGAAGTGGCTCAGAGAGCCAGGGATGGTAAGTATTTAAAAAATTATTTATTTATTGGATGTTAGAATTATTCGGGGGAAATTACGGTGAGGCGAATGTCTGTAACTCAATTGTTTTACGTTTCAGATCCGATGTTCCTACTCGAGGAGGAGATTGAGCGGAAAGCACGAGGTATATTTTTACATTTGTTGTTGTAATGATTTATATTAATTATTTAAGCTTGAATTTGCGTGAAATGGAGATAGAATATGACTCGAAGTTAAGGGTGGTGGGTTAACTTTTCGGTCGTAAGCGTTCCGTTTGTGTCATTGTGTTGTGGCCTTGCACCGGTTTGGTTTTGTAAATTGTCTTCTTTAACAATCCAGTGTAGCTTTCCAAATAATTAATGGTTATCTAGTGAACAGCTTCGGTGCAAGTTTAGATGAGAAGTGAATGAATATGTATCAGCATCTTCATAATACCCAGCAAGGCGCCATAAAGGTGTGCAAGGATGCAATATAATGCTTATAGTAGGGTTAGGTTAAGGTCCTTCTACCAACATGCAACTTAATTATGTTTGTCTTGTCTGTGGTGATACAAATGTTTTGTATGTGGTTTTGTTTTGTCAATAAATGCCTTGATTTGAGAGCAATGTATTCTTTAATCTTTCCAACCTTTCTCTATGAAGATCGTATGTTCAATGATGTGGGATATATATGGTACTCCCTCTAATCTTCAAGTTGACATTTGGTTTTATTTTAGTCATTTTCATAAGGGCAGGCTGGCACGGATTGCAATTATGCTTGCTGTTAATACGATTGGTTCAAATCTAGTGCTGCATTTGAGAAGTATCATACATATTCATGTTGCGTGTGCAATTGATCAGTCGTAGCAAGGAAACAACAGTTGGAGCAGTTAAGTGTCGTGGATTAAGATGATTCCAGTGTCATTGAAATTTCTTTTATAAGATATTTAAGTAGTGTTATTGACAAGGATTTTTATCTATTCTTATGCGTATATAGTTAAAGGAGATGGTATCATGTCAGCACTGAATTGGGTAGGTGTTGGAATTTTAACTCTTACGCAAACTAACATCATATGAAGCGTGGGCATCAAGCCATTATTAATTAAATAATAATTAGTAAGTTAATTATATCTGCAATGGTCGCATCAGGGAAGCATCCTTGCAGTGACAAATTTAGGAAGCAGCACACAGTTGGCACAAAATAGAATGGATAATGGTCAGGTATAACTGCAGACTGAACTAAGCTTTTGTCATAATTAGATACAACGTCATCCAATAAGGATTCTGACTTGTTTGCAACACAACTGGGATCATTAATGAACGCGCAAAGATTAATTGGGCAGAGTAAATTAGAAAAGGACTTATCATTAACATAAATAGCAGGTCAACATAAATGTAAACAAAAACAAACGACCAACGAAATGCTACGATCGCTCCAGCCGTGGTCCAGTAGGCGGAGCACCGGTAGCGCTGGGAGCGATTGGAGCGCAAGTGGATCACGAATTTGTAGCGTTTGGAGCAGGAGCACTCCGGAGCGTTGGGAGCGTGTACTGGACTACACCCTATAGCTGTTGCCCGCAACAGGGCGTTTCGCTGAACTGTTTCGTTTCACTGAACTGTTTCGGTTTCGAAACAGTTGAAATGAAACTTGCGTTCTTTTAGTGCCGCAACTACACCCACTGCCGCATGCACGGTGGTTCTCAGCCTCCCTTCCTCCCTTCTCCCCTCTCACTACACTCGTCTTGCCTCAACAGCCACTTCCTTCCACCCACCCACCCACACAACCACCACCAACCGCCACTGCCACCCCATACTCCATATTCATTGACACACCTTTTAAATCATTTATACTTTAACCCCCCCCCCCCACCCTCCTCCATCTTCACTCCTCGTCTACAAGTACAGCTCAACAGGCTGTTTGTCATCAACCTGTGTCGACTAACAACGTCCTGTTTTTTTTTTAACCCTTTTGACCTGTTGGCTAAAAAGTCCGGTCTTTCGGGTTCTCTACCACGAACTTCCATTTTTTGGGACAACAGTTTCGCCGGCGTTGCAGTCGGCGTCTTCAATTGACCATTAAAAATCCGGGGCCGTCTTATGCATATCAACCGTTAGAGTCAGGTGCACGGTGATTGGTTGATCTCCCATTGTTGTTAAAAAGACGTTTCCAGTCGTTTGAAAGCTTGGAACCGTCTTTCCTATTGAAATTATTAAGGTTATTATTAATTTCAATGGCTTCTCTTATTAGACGAGGAAAGTAACGATTCTCTCTGGTGATTAATTTTGCCTCGTCAAAGTTGATGTTGTGCGAGGGTCCCGACCTCTGCCACAGCGGAAAGGCATACATGTTGCCTATTTGTCACTCTTTGGTGTTCTTTCAAATGATATTTCAGTGCCCTGTATGTCTGACCATCATAGACACAACCGTAGCAACATTTCACTTCGTAGACACCACTTTGAATTTCCCTTGGTCCAACATGGCCCTTCGCCCTTCGTCCTTCGGCTGTCTTCGTTACACAGTTGAATCTGGTGATAACGTTGTGTTTAGCGAGTACTCGGGCTATCTTTTCCGTCGTACCGGCAACACAAGGGGTCAATGCGGGATGGTTTCTTTCTCTCTTACGCTGGAGGTTCGACTGTTCTTTTTATTTTTATATATCGTCCTTGCATGCGACCCTTCTGTGAATAACCTCTCGACGGTAGTCATTTCTTTCGAATGTGTTCATCAGATGTCCATATCTAGAGATAGTACATTGTGATGGCTAGGCTAAAGAGAGTTCTGATGATGGAAGCTGAGGGTGGTGGTGCGATCTTTCCAAAGAAATACCCCGCGGAAGCCTTAACAAGGATGGTTCATGATTATGACGGAACGCCCGGGGTCTCAGTCATTGCAGTCAATTTGGTGCCTGTGCACCAAAAATGCCTTCTTGCAATGGATTCTCGGATACGTAGGTGTGCATCCAAGTGATAAATAATGTTGTCAGTCACTAAAACAGTCTTCATTATCTCGTAAAATATTGGAGAAATATAACTGTTCCAAATCTACGTAATACCTAGCGGGCCATAACAAGTGTATGTGGCAAGGGATGAATTTTCCCAAACATGAACCATTATTCACTACGGATGTCATACAAACAGGAGTACCAAAGCAGTAGCAAATACTGGCATATGCGTTGCAGGAGTGACTATTAACCAACATATTCATGTGACTGTTCATGTAACATATATTATAGAGTCTACTTCTTAGTATTAATTTTCATTGCAAAATACACATATCCTCAGAGGTATAAGAGTTGTACAGTAAGAATGCGATGCGTCTGTTAGTACTACGTTGCATATAAATACGTAAGTAGTAGATTATAAATCAGCTAAGGAGCAACACTATCCGTCGAATATCCAAATTATAGTCTCAGTGACAGATATTATGCTCTCTTATCGTTCGCAGAAAATGACATTTTAAACTTTTCCCGTCGGCAGTCCATTTCCCTAATTTCATGCTTATGTTCTTGTCTTCTGTGGTATGCTGGATTTCATTAAATGCTTTTGACGTCGTCTAAAAATAGGCCGGCTTGGAACTTTCTCAAAAGATGAAGTCTATATTTAAACCTACTCTAGGATAGTGGGCATCATAGTTGTAGTATTTGGCTTGCAGCACTAATCAAATTATCGTAACGACCTCTTACATATCTTGCCGATCTTCGCTGCACGCGGTCCAACTCTCCGGTCCAAATAGGCGGGCGGAGAAGAGAATAAATAAAAAGGGACACAAGGACTTTGGATATATATTTCGGTGGATCGCCGTCACCTTCTTCAGCGAGAGGCGAAGGAAGAATCGCTGAAGAAGGTGGCGGCGATCCACCGAAATACATATCCAAAGTCCTTGCGAGTGTCTCTTTATTTTATGCATTGCACCTCAAGTCTTAGTTCGACCTATCCCCTTTCTGCATTCTTTCCCCATTCCACCATTTGCGATTCTTATCTACGAATGGAGCCCACGGAATACTCATGATTTGTGATTTCGAGTCCTTATTTTGACATCGCCCTTTGACGATTTCAAAATAAGGACTCGAACAATATTCAATTTAATAACAATAACAATATTCAATTTTAATAATAGACCATACAGCCTCGGCATGGCAGGAAGAACATTTTTCGTAGAATAAAATAGAATAAGTTTATTTCAATACTTTGGGTACATAACCCCTAAAAGCAAGAGAGTAATACATTGTGATGTACATGAAGTTTGTACATAATAAAGAACAGCATTTGTCATAAAATTTTACAATAATTTTAACATTTAGACAAGAAATCATATATTCTGCCGTTTTTATTGTAAGTATTTATATAATTTATTGTAACATTTTTTCTTAAAAGATCACAAATGATCACATTTTATAACTCACTAGGCATTGCGTCCCATATAACAGTAGACCTGACAACGAAAGGTTTTTGAAACATTGTGGTTCTGTACGCAAGTAGGTAAATAGAGGTCGGATAGTTTACTTCTAGTTAGCATGCTTCTAGTTTCAGGAGGTTGACAAAAAAGATCAAGGAAATATTTCGGTTTTCGATTTTTTAATATAGAAAATTTAGAAAATAAAATACGAGTACGTAGGAGTATTTCTTTGCGGGAATGAGTTCTAGATCTTGTCTTCCAATCGCTGTATCCTGCTAAATTCTTATTTATTTTTCCTCAGAACGATATCTTAAAGGCACGAAAAGTTATTTATTTAAAACTTAACTTCATATTCTCCCTGTGGGATAAACCCGTCAAAAATTAATTTTCCTCTTGAAATATGGAATCGGAGTAATGTAAGCTATTCTCTTTGGAAATATGCTCACGACTCATTGGAGCGTTATGGGGTGCTCGTTCAGCATATCTATTTAGCTCACTCAGCACCTCATCAAAGCGAGGAAGTCGCAATGCATCAATCAATTTCACGAAACCGATCCAACGAAGCCAGCCTTGACAACCGTTCACGTGCCTCCCCCCCTCCTCATTTCGCAAACTCACGCGGGTGCGAGAACTATCGATATGTATCGCTTCTCTCCTCCATCGATCGATTGCCGGAAGACTACAGTCGTTTGCATGCCGTGCACGTGCACTTAATGCCTCCGTCGCAAACATTCCGGGGGTTTAGGTTCGGGTTGGGAGGGGGGGGGGTGGGGGAGTGGGGAGGCAGCGAAGGAGGGGGAGTTGAAGCGAGAATGGAGCACGGCGCATGCGTGACTTGAATGCGTGACTTCCTACACCGATTCTGCATGTATTTGGCCCTGTATGATCGGGATGAGACATCGATAGCCAACCATTGATGTCACCATCGGCATCATTAACCAAACCTGGTGAAAATGTACCTATTGCTCTAAAAATTGACGTTACGACTTAATTATGGACTGTTGATAAGTATCCGTTAAAAGTCAGTGCACCTGCTTCAATTTTTAATCCATAAATCATGCCTTCATTATAGTACTTATCTGCATAGGTAACGAATTCTCCTGGTTATAAAGATATATCTTACCCGTACCTGACAATTTTGACGGTGTGGAATGAAAAAGATGCTTTTTTAATTATAGTAGGACAAATGTAAAGGCAACACAGTTGAAACATTTTTACAGCGCCTGTATGAAACTTTATGACCACACAGTCATTATAAACAATCCAATGTTGATTGAAATTTACTTTTTTAATATTGACTTCCTTACATTTCATTCAAGTCCAGGCTTTCATTTGTAACCTTAGATAAATTACGTGAATCCTATAAAATATGATTTTCTGTCCTTTAGTCAATCAATTGAGTGCCATAACGTCATAAATGCCCTTCGAAAATCGTCACTGTCGTTCACAAAATATTGATAGCGGAGATATCAAACATCACCAGTTCTGCATTTCTAAAGCACTCGGTATCTTCTTGCGATGGTTTTCGCGGCGTTGTCCAATAGTGTTCTGCATTTTCGGGTTCTCCATCGGAGTTCGTTGACGTTGGCTGACAACGGTTGCCATCGTGCTATCGTATTCAGGTTGAAGGTGGAAAGAAGCTGTTTTGGCCACTTTACATAGTGCTGGTGGTCCTGGTGCTGCGCTGCAATATGTCGGAGCGGATGATCATTCTCCATGAACTGCTGAGGGGTGAGCCTCTGTTGTCTCTGTTGAAATTTTCTAGCCATTTCTAAACCTCTATTGCTTCCTTGATTTGTCTTGGATAATAGCGTCTCTCCTTGGCTAGTATATTTTGCATCCTCGAAATTAATTCTGTAGCCCAGCTCACACCACGCATGTACAGCAATGACAAACAGATTGAACTGCTTATTTTTCGTTGACCTTGCATGCTCCTTTCGTCTCGTACCCATGGACCTCCATGTTTCTCCAATGTACGATCTTCCGCAGGAGCATGGAACCTGGTACAAACCTTCACATAACTCCTGTGGAATGTGGTCTTTGGGTCCAGGCATAATTTTGTTTATTTTTGTCACAAAAAGTCAACAAACGCGGAAGGAGAACCCGAAAATGCGGAACACCACTCGGTAACTGTTTGCAGTGGCTACTGTGTATGATTTCTGTTGTAAGAAAATGTGGTCTCAATAGGTAAGTCTAAACCCTTGAAGTTAAAATATCACCAATAGATTCCACAAATAATTATTTCAGGCTTTCTACTGGTAGAGGTAGGATTAAGTGGACAAATCTTCTGCAGCCCCAGGCCCATCTCTTTCCCCCCCCCCTCACCCAACACCCCTCCCCTCCATACCACGTCACACGTCCCTACCTCACCTGCACCCTGCCTCTTCCTTTTCTCCTGCAGTGCAGTGTCCTCCCCTCACCATTCCTTGCTCGTCTTCCTTCCCGTCCATCGAACTTCTTTCTCCATTCTCCTCCACACCCACCCATCTCTAACTCCTTCAAGCTATTCCAATCCTGTAACGTCAGTTCAGGTTCCTACACCAGACACGCGCCACACTCTTATGTCAGACTCTTCGTAAGTTTTGGCTTTACATTCTAACTCAATGTCTTCGTCATAAATTCTCTCTTCTCTTTAGCTAACGTGATTCCACTTCTTTTGTTTCCTACTCCCTATGATAATAATATATTAATATAATATTTATTCTTCCATTTATCAAGAATATACTTGTATTAACATTTCAGGAAGTTTAGATACCCTATAAGACAAATGGCCTGCGTTTTGGCTAACTTCAAATAAAAATTTTGCTGTAGAAATAACTATTCACAAAAATTAACTTAGATTAGACAGAAAAATGCAGTGCGCAAAGAAATAATTAATTAAGTGGGTAATAGAAAAGGATTGCTTTACGACATGAGATGGTCAGATGTACAGACATGTTTGGTTTAAAATTACATTTCAACATTATCAGTGGCCAATATCCATTGATAAATCAGCCTTAAATATATATTGACACAAGTAATATTTTTATAGCATTTGGCAGTAGCATTGAACAATTTAGACCCTATGTACAAGAAAAACCTTTTATACAAAGTTTAATTTGGTTTAGGCATGGGGACCCAAAAAGCTCTGGGAAAATTCGTCATATTGCTTTCAAATACTTTAGAGTATAGTCACAACGTACACAAAGCATTTTGAACACCAGGAAGCAGTACATATATCTCAGAGGGAGTATCTTTATCCGTATAAACTGAGCCTTACCACAATGTCCGTTTTCCTTCAGCTTACTACCCGAATAATTAAATTATCCAGCTTCTGTCCTCCTACTTTGATGGTCAGCTTCGCTATCTTGTCCTGGAATTATATTTTTCATTTGGAATCGGCCATCGATCCATCTTCACCCCACCATTGTATTCGTCACATTCATGTGATGACTTTCCTCTTTATTTCACCTTCTAAAAGTAAGGCCTACAACGGGCAACAACCTTGACTCACCAACTCGAGTCAAGGTTGACCCACCCACATTCTTAATCGGTCACCCTCACATGTGCAGTCCGGACAAGTCTAGAATGAGTCTTCTGTCTATCCTATATACTCCTATTTTATGATCGACTTCTTTAGTTTTTCCCAATTCACTCTGTAGAACACCTTTCAAATTCTACGAGACACTCAGTCTAGGTTATATTCCAGGTTCTTTCCTATCGTGGGTTGCCTCCCCTCAAACAAGTTGTCATCTAAGTAATCGTTGCTCTCACCACCAAACTTCTGTTAATGATTCTTGTGTGCAACCTTTGCCGCGATTAACAAGTTATCCCTCAACACATTATATTCCTTCCTAGATAATTGATCGATCTGGTACTCATATTGGTAGTTTTTTTTATTTTTTTGAATGATGGTCATTTAGCATCGAACATTTTAGCAAATTAAATTGCAAATTTAGCGTTAAAATTTGATCAAGTACTTATTTATTTTGTTAACATTAAAAATATCCCTTAATCATTGCTAGCCTTCAAATCAGCCATAATTTTCAACGTATTGAAACGGAATTTTCACGTGATGAAGAGGAAAGAAATGGATTTGCGAGTAGTCCTACTCTCTGTAATGTAAAATGCAAACGAGTCTCGACGATTCAAAGGGAATGGGGAAAGTTAAGGATCAGGAACAGAGGAAGAAAGGCGGGGCAAAGAAATCATTTGTTGTCGTTGAAAAGAAAATTTATATCAAATGTCTCGTGTCAGTCAGTTTTGAAGCCATGCATTCGTGCACGAATGAAAACGGAAAAAGTCTCAAGTGGTGAAAAATCACTATTAAACAAAGACGAAGAACCCCTTCAATGCATAGTAGTCGCCCTGAAAGTGTGTGGTGTAAATATTGGCAAAATCAAGCTGTAAATTCTAGTCTTACGCTAAATAGGGCAGGCAAAATATTCTATTACGCTAAATAACGCTAAAAGTGTTGCAAACAGCATCACATTATGGTTCTCTATGATAGCGTTTCCTGCAACAGAAATTCGACGCAATTGATTACTCAAGGCCTTACCATGAAAACTGGACAATTACACTCCATTAGCCAACTATTCACTTTCGTTTTTTCCCTTTCACAATGCATATTTGCAATTTCCTGCCTTTTTAATGGCTGGTTTCTTAACACCCCTGCCACACGTCCGTACTACAGCTCGCATGTTGGAATGTAGGTGTAGATTAAAAGGCAGCATTCTTCCCGTAGATTTTCCGCTTAGCTTGACGGAGAGAGTTGCTCAATGAGCCGTGATGTCAGGAGGGATGCTGATGAGCACAAATGTATTTGAACGCGTGTTAATCGGCGCTGAGCAGTCCCCTACGCTGTTGACTAACCCGCGATCTTCGTCCGTCGCAGAGGTCAGGGGGGGAAGGCATTCGCCCCCCCTCAAATACCCTTCGGTGCACTAGCCCTCCATATGCTCACTATTTCGCCCCCGTAGCCCTAAGGGATAAATACATTTGCCGCTTCTTATTTTCTTATCCAGGCTATAACTATCTTTCACGTGCTCTATTCAACTCTAGCTTTCCTCCAAAGAACGATAAATTTCTATCTTATTTTATGGCACTAACATGTCTAACTTGACGGGAAAATTTACTCGATTCACTGACTTTCCGTAACTAGAAGGATAAACAACAGAAATTTAAAGCTGTAAGGTGCTCGCTATGATGCGCAAAAGGACTAAAAATTGATATTTATTAATCCGGGAGATAATAAGCTTGTCGGAAGCTTATCGAATCAAATGAAGAGAATGAGGAGAATGGACGAAATATCCTCTCTCTGAGCTCGGATTTGAAACAATCGAAGAAATCCACCCGCGGATCGCGAGTCACGTGTGACTCACGGAATAAATGACACTGCGTCATGAAATGCGTATGGAACCGAGTTTTGCGACTATCGGTTATCCTAGACTTACAAGATGGAGTCCGCTACTACTCAATTCCTCTTTGAAAGATGGTGCGTGGTGCGTGAGAAATAGCCGCTCGCTGGTTTCCGCGCGACGATCTTATTTCTCGTCGCTTGAGAGCGCACCATTCGTCGGTTGTTGTCTCCATGCGAAGCGCATCCCGACGAATGCTCAGCAGGGGTGTGGTCCGAAAAGGAACTTCACGTTTAGTGCCGGACCGGGGAGGCAAGACACTATCCCAGATGGTAAAGTGCCGGACCTGGGAGGCACCCGAACTCGGTGAGTCCGAGCCTCGGCGTCCAAGGCGACTGAACCCTTCACCGCGGTTGGTTCATAGCACCAACTGACCAATCGCACTATAGTTTATAACTTCTAAAAGTTAAACACTAATCGCAAAATTATGTTCGTCTTTGTGTTGCACTAGTCGCGCTGATGAAATTTTTTAAATTGCAATTATACGATATATATATTAACCATTTTACGTGCTTCATGTAGATTAAACTGGCATTTAAACAGGGGATTAAACTGGGTTTGGGTTGGGTCGCCTTCGACGCCGAGACTCGGACTCACCGAGTTCGGGTGCCTCCCAGGTCCGGCACTTTACCATAACGGATAGTTTCGTGTCTCTCAGGTCCAGCAGTGAACTTAAAGTTCCTTTTCGGGTCACATCCCTGACTATAATCAGAGAGCGTCGGTTCGAATCTGGATGAGGGCGGGGAGGTGGGTCGCGTTGCACGCACCCCCTGAAAGCGGACGAATTTGGGAACGGTCCGCCCTCCCCCATCGATTGCCCAACGAGAGCAGACACGCCCACTCGGAGGCACGCGGCCGCCCTCCAGTAGGGAAGAAGAAGGACTCGGGACGTTTGAAGGCCTCAAGGGGAGGGGAGGAGGGGGAGAGGTGGGAGACGCTCTCCTGAATGGACAGACATTCGACCATTTTGTGGAACCGCGATCGATTGCTCTATTCTAAGCAAGACGCATACAATCGCACCGAGTGGATTTAATATTGAGACGCAATATTATTCACAACTGACGCAAATTGTTCTCGAGTTCCGTTTGCTTGTAAATCGAAATTGAGTCAAGATTCTTTTTATCACTTCGTCGTTTTGACGAAACTTACATTTAGCCAGAAATGAACACCAAAGAGGGTGACATTCGTCATGACAAAAATCATTAGACTTGACGGGGTTTCGGACCCGGATCTCCCTATTGCCGGTCAGGTGTGTTAGCCATTTACACCACCAAGGAAGCCATTTGTGTAATCACAATTACTGTAAAATGTTTTAGCCAGAAATTTATGAATAAGTATCTAATTGTTATATATTTTTCAACGTCCTCATAGTCCACAGTATGAACATCATATAACACAATTACACGCATTAAATACGTAAGTTGACAAAGATGAAGACAGATCCATAAATTTCAACGACTAGGAAAAAATATGACCTATATCCATTCCAGGAAATGGATATAAGCCGGACATAATGTCTTATTCAGAAAAACATCAAAGGTTGAATCATTCCTTGTCTTAGACTATTTGTCACTTAATGAAAAATAAGATCTTTGAAATTGCATTAATATCAATAGCCTGAGATCATTGTCAAGCTGAAAAGGTGAAATATATAGATAAGAAGGACTAACTTAAAAAATACTAAGTACCTAAATGGTATTAGATCGTTTACTCTGCAAGTATTGAGAAAAAAGCTCTTCTCAGTTTTTATAAGACCGATGAATAATACGGCCTTGACGAAGTGTTAGTACAAAATAGAGATTTAAAAGAACTTTTATAAGTTTAGCTCATGAGTGAGCCATCTCAGTCAAAAATTATCATAAAGGCTCTTACTGCCAGTAAAATTATAATATTTATGTGCCCAAGATTTCCGTTATGCATTTGATTCACCTGGACATGACGTACCGAGTCGTGAAATAGAATACAGCGGTCGTTAAAATCTCTGCTATTAACCCATTAAACAAGAAAAGTACATTTTGCCTTCTTCTTCATCAAATATTTCCTTGAAAATTCCCACGCGGATGTTTTCGATCGAGAGAGGCGTTTGATATTTTTAATTAAGCCGTTTCACCGATTAACGCATCACTGATTAAAAGTACGGCCATTGTGACTAAAACAAAAACTGAACGCTTTATTCAGTTCGACGAATTGAATATTAGTTTATCTTTCTCGAGTCTGCGATATCTTCAGTCTCTCAGCATAAGTCATTTCTATCCAATTCTCTGACTGTAACAAATATTTTCCTATTTTTTAACCCATATCCGTGACTTCTAAGTTACATGAGCACAAACTTGAGAAACGTGAAATCGAGGAGGCTGAAACTAAGGCAAAACCTGTAGATGACATTACAGTACGTCGAAACCCGGGTCATGCTAATGAAAGTATCATTATAGAACCACAACGTTAAAGTTTTTCATTTATGCAATGGATAAGTTCCACCAAGTAACGCCTGAAACTACCAGCTAAGGCAAGATATTCCCTTCGCAGAGAACAAAGTAATGTAGAGCTACATGTTTGCATAAAAATGTGCATTTTTATATGTACCTACTAAAATCAAAAACTTTTATTTTTAGCAATATTTGTGAAAAATATTTAAAACATATATATTTGCTCACAAATCCATTACACGAGACTCGTAAAGTCGTTTGAGAACCACGCCCCGGAAATTAAATATTGGGTTTGATCCAGTAATAAAATTCAAACAATTGACTGCCATAACCGCAGTTTTTAATACCCATCTCCATTTAGTATTGACTGGTGGGAAAGTTTTGCTGGTAGCTCATTGTTGGAAGTTTTAGATAGGCACTTTAGAATAAGACCCTACGGAAATTGTTTTTAGTGGTTTATCTTTTTTAATCAATAACAAAGTATGGTTTTATGTTACGCGAAGCTGAAGATATATCAGTAAATTATCTTCGAGGGCTATATTTAGTCGACCGAAGGGGAAGCTTATTATTTCCCTATCGTTCATATTGATCGATGCCGGAGAATAAGCGGTCACGAAAATCGAGGTTAGGGTTGTTTTTCTTAATTCCGGCCTCGGCTTCCACACGCGGGACCCACACTTACGCACATCAACATAAAAACACAGGCGCAACCATAGGAGCGCACCACACGCACCAAAAATGGCGGAGGATAGCACGAAGCACGCGATCGCCAGACCTCTCTGAATTATTCGGTTGATTGTGTAATAGATTTCTCCTCTTGTTATTTCGGGCATAGTCATCATGGTGGTATTTTTGTTTCCATACGAAAGCATTGGTAGGGATGGCCAGCTAGCTGTTGATTAGTTGTATCAGCGAAATTGTATAAGGAGGCGTTCTTCGTATGAAAAATAAATTAGTTTATCTCCAAGAGAAATGATAAGTTGAACCTGAGTTGGAAGTAGATGAAATAATTGCCTGGAACAACACACGGAAGAACAAATACAAATTCACAAAGACAGATTCTTATTGATTTATGCGATCGATATATCGTTACCTATATCGATTTGATATCAATCGAATCGATGTATCTTAAGCTCGAGAGACTGCGATGCCTTTTTGCGGTACTTGTTAAGAATTAGTTTAAAGTGTGGAGAAAGTTGTGAGCAAGAAACAGCAGATTCTAAACGTGAGATACTCATTTTTAGATAAATGTTGTTACCCTATAAATCAGTGTAACTGCTCCCGAATCAAATTCACACATTATTGAATAGGTTTGACTTTGCTGGGATAAAAACAACCATGGATTTTACTGGGATAAAAACAAGCATAAAAAAGCAGCTGAGATTAAGAAAAGGATTCAGAAAAACTTCTGAATGCATATAACTGACAAAGCCAATAGAAACGGTTATTTAAATACGAAGGGAAGTAATTACTTCAAGTCAATCGATAGGTAGCGTTGTCAATGTGCGGTGAAATGCTTCCGCAGATAATGTGGGCTGCATCTCACGGATGGGCTGAGGAATTTTGTCAAGCTTTGAATTCAATCAGATTGGCCGGCGATTTCCTGAATGAAACCCTTACAGACAGTCGAGTCAGACATAAATGTCTTCGGAAAAGCCCTCACCAGGGACAGATTCCTTGGCCAGAAAATTGGATGCTCCTCTTCTAATGTCGGATGGCATGTAAGGCTGGAGATATTGGCCCTATGGCCCTTGGGTGAGAGTTCTAAGGACTGTGTGATTTTATAGTTTTTCCTTTGGTATTTGTCAGGATTGCCTAAAGTGTTTTCATGAGGTGAAATTGTAAACTGTGCAAAGAGGTAAAATTCATCACAGACAACGTGTTTACCGGGTTCACTCTTGCACTTTTCATCCGTCAAAATGCAATATTTTTTATTATACCCCTATAATTGCTCATTACCGTCCAGACAGTCCCCACGGTCTGACATTACGAATAAGATTTATGCTCATCCTTTCTATTGGAGGAAAACATCTTAAGAAAGAATAACTTATAAGTGAAGGTTTTTCGGGTTTCACACCGGGTAAGATTATTGAAATGGATCAATGTTTCGATGGTTGACCCAGCCATCGTCATCAGGATATCCAGCGTATATATAGCGTATACCAATTTGCAATACACTAAATCATGGAGACATACTTAGATTCGGCATTGAATTAATGCTATGAAAATTGCACCCAAGATGTATGAAGGCACAATGAGATGTCACTAACCAATGCCACGAAGCAAGGACGTAGGCTAACCTCTTCGGTGAAGAGTTGTTCGTGAAATCATTTACCGACAGCAAGGGACACTGCAATCAAGGTGGTAATGAAATTGTGGCACATCCTCCTTTCTAGTCTCTTCAATATTTCCGCAGAGAGATAAGCACACTAGGGGTGTGCTTAACTTATTAATTATTCACTAGCACACACCATTAATTAATCACTTGAATCTACATTGGTAAGAAAGATTGCTACCTCCTTCATACGCTTTTTGTGGAAAAAACAACCAAAGTTTTGCCATTTTTTTATAAAATAACACAACCAATTCATGATAAAGTTACTCCCCTTAAATCAACAAATGATTCTTCATCTACAGAAGACAAAAATCTTAAGTATCCAGCATTCACGGCAAGGCTGCTACTGGGTTAGAGGGAAACGTTTGAAACAAGCTTCTAAGCCCCGGTATAGAGCCACCGTAATATCACCAAAATAACCAAACTAACTTTTATTCATTATAAATAGCAAGATTTTAAATGATTGAATACAATCGGCCGAATGGAATATTCGAACCGAGGTGGGATATCGTCGCACTTAATGGTCATCATTTCTTTTACGGGCGTCCCCGAGTATCGCAGCGAAAGGGTTAAGATACGAATCCGCGGTGAGGCCTTCGAAACGAAGAAGCATAACATTATCTTCAATGGATACCAGGGACAAAAGACCCGTGGTTCGTGGCTACCAGTAGGTACTTTCCAGGAGGATAAACAACATGCAAAACGGTCTGTTCCCACCCTCACCCACTCCCTCTTCACCTACTTGAGGATATATAGTCAGAGACGCAAAAAGATAACATTCATCAACTTTAAGAAGTTCACCCGCAAAGGAGAAAAAACGTAGGTATTTTAAAACCCAGATTTTTACCTTTTTTATTAAAAATGAATAACAAATTCCACAAAGTTACGCCGGAAAACACCTACTTCACACTTATGATTTTGAGAAGTGTGAATAAAGTAATTTATTCGAGTCCAATTCCCTCTCTCGATGTAATATTATTCATGTACAATGGCAAAAATGCAAAATATGTTGCATTTCACCTTTCGATTCCTTTCTGAAAATGAGGTTTGCTGTAGTTGTCACAATTAGTGGCTAGCAGAGGATAGCACTTGATAGTGTAGAAAGGAAGGAATTTTTTTGTAGGAAAGCATTAGCTCGTATCAGTATTTCTTTTTTTAGCATTAAACATTTCAAGGTCATCGGTTTCGTCTATGTGGTAATCCGTTTCCCTCTTTTAATGCGAAGTATTTTTTCTGGTTTTCTTTCTTCAGATTCATATTGGAAATCAATGGAACCAAGTTCTCCACTGATTAATAAAAGCATGCAAGATGGCCAGGTTGTACATTTCAAAATTTTTACGTCCTCTCTTCGCCAATGTAATATGTCAGTCGTAACTTCCTCCGCCGTGTACTTTTATAAATGTCCGTGACTGGCTGTCATCGCAATATATTCAAATATCCCCGCGACTAATCCTCGATAAATGGATTTCGGGAAGGGATAGATTGCTTTTCATATTTCAGATTTTCCGTTCGCCGATGGAAAGGGCATTTATTTTCCCTTTGCAAACGAAAGGCCGGATGAAACGCTCGATAGGCCATTACTCCTGATGTGTCCCGTTGCCATGAGAGCTTCACCTCGAGTCCCCTTGCGCAGATAAATGCTTGACAGCAGGACGATCGTGGCATGACCCGTGGAAAAACTGCTTAATGATTCCCAATGCCTACGTATTTCGTGAAATACGTTAAATTTCTCTCCTAACGGTTACCGCGATAACTCTATTGATATTGACACGATTGCAAAGTGCGAGAAATTTGGTTCATCGCCTTTAGGAAAAATAAATTTGTCAATCGCTTTGAATTTTGCATTGTAAAAATCAATGGAGGGTGCTCTGCTGCGGTGTTATAGATAGAGGACGCTTTTAACGGGGTGCACAGCTAGCATTAATTAATAAACTCCCTTTTATTCATTCAAAAGCCTCTGAAAAATCAAATATGGTCCTCAATTTTGATTCGCAGCCAATATCATGACTGTCAGCTCTGGTTGATGAGTTAGTTTTAGTTCAGGTCACTATGAATTTTATGCCCGGTTAAAATCAAGAAATGCAATAAGTAATAGTCATGATGTGAAACAGCTACGATTTTTCTGCTCCTTTTGTCTAACTTTAGCTGATGTATATCATATTAATGACTATGTGCTGGATGATTACACAAGACTGTAGGAGATTAATGGGATGAATATCAGATTTGCGTTGACGAGTGTGGCAATGAAGTGAAAACAATAATTCACCGATCGATCACTATTAGTGACAAAGAACACGGGAAGGAGGAGCTGAAGAAACTGACAGAAATCCTCATAATTAATTGCTACGAGGGAGTAGACATTGGAAAGCCCTTATCCCGCAAATTAAGATCGCCATCATAACCACCGGAGGAGCAAGAGACGGATGAGAGAATGTTGCATACGTTGAAGGAACCACGGACAAGATATCCCAGATTTGGGAATGATGCGATACAGAAATATTCAAGCCACGGAGCGAGTATTCCAACAGCGATGGAATACCGTCACAATTAATGGATACGGATTACGGATATTCCAGAGTATTGCAGCGAAAGGGTTAAAACAAGAATCTGTGGTGAGGCCTTAGAAAATAGGAAGAATAACATTATCTTCAATATATATCAGGGAAAAAAGACCCGTGGTTCGTGGATAACAGTACTTTCAAGAGAGATTAACAACCTCCAAAATGGTTTTCCGCCACTCTTACTATTTTCTCCTGCTTGAGGATGTATATAGTCAGGAACGCAAAAAAGTACCATTAATTAACAACATATAAGGAGGTCTCCGGCAAAGGAAATAAACTTTAGTATTTTAAAATCCAGACCCTGGTAATCGAAGAGAAGAAGAAATTGTCTATTACGAATGTGGGCCGCAAAAGTTAACGATTTGATCAAGACATCAGTATCAAAATCAATTTAAGTTCTGCATTTCCGGGTTCTCCATCAAAGTTCGTTGACTTTGGCTGACAATGGTTTCGGTTGCCATCCTGCTATCGTATTCAGGTTGAAGGTGGAAAGAAGCTGTTTTGGCTACTTTACATTTAGTGCTGGTGGTCCTGGTGCTGCGCTGCAATATGTCGGAGCGGATGATCCTCTCCATGAACTGCTAAGGGGAGAGCCTCTGTTGTCTCTGTTGAAATTTTCTAGCCATTTATAAACCTCTATTGCTTCCTTGATTTGTCTCGGATAATAGCGTCTCTCCTTGGCTAGTATTTTTTGCATCCTCGAAATTAATTCTGTAGCCCAGCTCACACCGCGCATGTTCAGCAATGGCAGATAGATTGAACTGCTTATTTTTCGTTGCCCTTGCATGCTCTTTTCGTCTCGTGCCCATGATCCTGCATGTTTCGCCAATGTACGATCTTCCGCAGGAGCATGGAACCTGGTACAAACCTTCACATAACTCCTGTGGAATGCGGTATTTTGGTCAAGGTATAATTTTGTTTATTTTTTGTCACACTAAGTCAAAAAACGCGGATGGAGAACCCGAAAATACGGAACACCACTCGGTAACTGTTTGCAATGGCTACTGCGTATGATTTCTGTTGTAAAGAAAGTGGGCCGCGAAAGTTAACGATTTGATCAAGACATCAATTTCAAAATCAATTTAAGTATTCATAATGAATATCGACAACTTCCACCAGGGCCAGCCTGAAACAGTTATATTTATTCAATTTTAGATAAATTAAGTATCAATCGATAAGTGATTAATAAGATATTAAAAAGCAATATTAATTATTTAGCCTTAGTGAATTCATGCGTGATGAACCAAAAACACAGCATTCTACACAATATTTTCCACGCTGCTAGCGCCAAGGTAAATAAAATACAATTAGAGTAACTGCCTTCGACCTCCCCTCCACAACCCTGACTCTCGTAATAACAACACATTCTGGTGATGAAGTTGAATCAAATGCCTACTCTTTTATGATAACACAGAAGATCCTACTGAAAGAGCTTACCTGTTTATTAAGGACGTTTCTGAGCCATCTTCTCCGTAATTTATTTTTTTTAAAGGTGGAAATTCGGAAAATATTTTTTTTTTAACTTTGTCGTCAATCCTTGAACGGAGAGCTTGGATGAGTTTGGTCAAAGTAAGAATATACGCATTGCTGTCAAACGATGTCAGTTTGTCAATAGTACTTACCGCTGAGCATAAAATTTCGTGCTTTTCAGGTATCTTCTCACTAAATCTGAATTGATCGTACGCACCAAATATGGAGGTTCGATGGTTTCACCCAACTTAAGAGAATTCAATAAAACTTCCTGAAAGTATTTATAATATTGTTCTAAAGCTACCTGAAAATTTTCAGAATTATTTGCGGCATGTTTTAAAAGATATTTAATCGAGAATTGGGCATGTAATTAATTACACGGGTTCTTATGCCTTTTATTCTGCATCCTGCAAGTTATGCATCTACTGTCAAGTACCTTTACCCGTGCTGTGCCAATTTCACATCGTCCGCAACGCGCGCGAGGGATTTCTTCAAGCGCTCGGAGTAAAAATCTGTTACATAAGCATTTTTCAATCGATAAAATAAATTATTATACATTGAATAATTATAAAAGGTTCTCTCTGATGTATAAAGCCTTGCGTTCCCATAACAAAGCGTGTATTTTCATGCCCACTTCTCGTTCAAATATCTTAAGAAATCTGCGGCAAATTCTGAAAATTCAGAAAAAAATCAGGTAGCTTTAAGACAACCAAATTAATGTTTCCAGCAAATTTCATCGAATTCTCTTTTGTTGAGTAAAACCAGCGATCCTCCTTAACATGAGTGGTAAGTAGATGGCAATAATATTTGACAATAATGGCAATAATATTTGGCAATAATGGCAATAAAGACCTCAAATTCATAGTTTTGTTGAAATAGTATTTCTCAAAAAAAATATTTTCCTTGATATTACGTTGTGCAGGAAGGAAATATCATTTGAATTCAAGTTAGAGCTACCTCAGTGGTTTGCGATGAAGGTAATTGAAGCGAGGGTCACGGTTGGGTGTCGTGGCCCGCGAGTTCAAGGAAGCGCGCACGCATATTCAGCGGCTCGGAAGTCACCCAAAGCAAGGCGGGCACTACAATCGATACTCAGGAGAAGAATCGAGGGGTGGAAGGATAGCATAGTGCGACCTTGGCTGGTACGAGGGCCGCCGCTCCCAGAATTCCCGGATGGTCACGACTCCTCACTGCGGGTGCAATAGCCCTCTCTGCCCACCCCACTGGTTCCCCCGTCGCCCACGGCCCCTGCCCGGCGCTGCGGTGGCAGAGGAGGGCTGCCTTTAAGTAGCGGGCGCCCCCCTTCGCCGACACACGGAATTATTCATCGCCTCCGCGTGAATTCCGAACGTGCGTGCTCACGCTGCAAACGGGATTCCCTTCTGGCTTCGGGCCCGTCTCCACTAATATGCGTGCCGAACCCTTCCTCTAGTCTAATTACGAACCCCCATCTAATAATGCCCGAAGGCCCTAGTTCCAACGGCGCAAAGAGGATATCTTCACAAAAACCCACGAGACAGGAGGACGTCTCGGTAGCTTAACTGGCTGAAGCACTCGGCGCGATATCAAGAGATTACGAATTCGAGTGCAAGTCCCGGTATAGGTGGATAATTTTTTCCTCTGTGGAATTCTCTTCCTTTTGTGTGCTTCCGGGTGAGTCCGAAAAGGAAATACCGAGGCTATTTTGCGGTTCCCTCAAATTTTAGGATATCTTTCAGAGCCCAAATGATAATAGGACTGCAAAGTAAATACCAGTTTTATATTCATAGACGATGGCATTCTAGTCATAAACACTTTCATGAATCATTTTTGAGCCGAGTAAACGTAAAACATATGATATAACCTTTATTAAACGTTTTGCAATCTATTTATTATTTATAAAAAAATATACAATAATTTGAATGGAATAGTTATATATTTTCGCCGAAATCGGTCCGACAAGGTATAATGACCTAGATCAGATGAATCATTTGGATGCTTACCGATGTAAGTAAGGTCAATAGCAGAATTTAATTTAAAGTAGATCAAGTTTAATGGCCTTTTTATCCAAGAAACTGACGCGTATATTACATTAGTACCTATGAGTGAAAGGAATTGCGTGTTTTTTATCAAAGTAGGTTTGCAAACAGATGTCCCTATACTTTGATGGTCGGCGTTGGAAGGAAGAGAAAGCAACTTGAAGAGAATTTTGAAGGTATTACTCTGCGAAAGGAGATTGTGTCAATCGCATCAATGCATTGCGCGAAGCATGGACGGAGCAAAACTCTAAAGATATATTAATTTAGCCTGCCCTGAGGAAAAAATCACGTGTTAAAATATAGAATTTCATAACAATTATTTTGTACAATATTTTGAGTTTGCAGCAGGGAAAATTTTAAGTTCCATCCACCTACCCAGAGCTCCATATTCCAGCTCTGTACATATATGTGCTATTACGCGTCAAAAACATGTATTATTCAAGAATGCCACACGTTTCAAGGTATAGCAGCTCGTAAGAGAGAAGTGTTTGCAACTCATTTGTGTGTTGACATATTGAAATGAACTCCATATGCAGTCCCCTGCCTTCCTTTTCTTTTCGGAGTAAAAGTACTTTGGCTTTTTCGAAAGGAAATGATAAAAAAGGCGCAATATTGGATGCATAATTCAGATAATGCAAGTGGATAGGATGAGGTATTTTTCTGTGATAGACACCACACTCTCTGATATAGCCATTCTGGTTCTATAGTGTTGGTTTGGGTTGGATGGGTTTATTGTAGCTGAAACAATATTTTTCCTTTAAACTCGTAAGTGAAGTCGGGTTATTTTGGGATTGGGTGATGTGGGGTAAATTTTCTGTTGTTAAAACGTATTTTCCCTTTAAACTCATTATTTTAAGGGCTAATTAACTTTCAAATAATCTATAACAATAACAGCATAACTGATGGTTATGGAAACATTATAACAAGATGAATATGACAACAGCTCGAATAGCACCGTACAGCGGTGACTAGAACGACAAACTCGCCGTGCAGTGGCATCAAGAGAATAGTATGAATAACAATGCAGTGAAAGTGGTTATCGAACGACATCCTCGCCCTCGTCTGCGCACCCTTTCCCCGCTTGAACCCCTGGTGCCACTCCTGGCCCCGCGCCACGGCGAACCTCTGCTGCGTGCCGCGGTAGAGCAACCGCATCTGCGCATGCCCGGCTGCACGCTCGCCACTGTGCAGCTCGGTCGCCCATTTCGTCGTGACAGGTCGGGCTCCGGAGCTCACATCCGCTCTGAAGAAGCAAATACATTTGAGGGCCACCCCTGCCCTGGATCAGATCTTTTATTCAATGCGCCTCCGTACTGCCTCAAATCCGCTGATTTCAACTGTCAGTGTCCTCATGAAATTCTAATCAAAGTATCATTTTCTGCTTCTCATACATTCTCCGTCAACAATTTTATTATGCGTAGCATATATCATATTTATCTAAACGTTCCTTCTTTTCTTGCAATTAGAAATTTAATAATAGCAGAATAATGCCTACATAAATGGAATTAGTCATAAAAGTCGAGTAACTGGAATTCCAAGTGGAGCATCTTACCTCGTCAGCAGTGGAGATAAAGAGTGCGCAAATAGTCTCCGCTAAGTAAGTAACGAAAAAGAAAAGGAGAAATAAAAAGAGCAACACCCAGACGCAAGAATATAACACTGAACACTCGCAGTCGTTCTAAGTCATGCAAATCCGCAAGTTTTCAGTCCCAAAAATCCTCAAAAAGATGCAAATACCGATGATAGATAAATGGATAGTTGTGGCCATGAGCGAAAAATAGAAAGCGGAAAACCGATAGATTCAAGCGCTCTTTCATTTCTTTTTTTCCCCGATTCTCTCTCAGGGCTGAAGAGGAGCCCCAAAGCGATCGCTCGTTTCAGAAATTGTGGGACACGGATGTTCGGTCGCGCGGTTATATATCCCGTCTCGTCCCCATCCACTTCCATCCATCCGTATCACTTTTATCGCCTTTCACCCCCCCTCTTCCCACCCCCCGCTCATCCCTCCTCCCCTCACCCCCGTTACCTAGAGATACGTGTGCGGATAACCATCCTATCCGGCGACGACAACACAATCGTTCCCTCCTCCTCCTCCATTCTCTGATCGCGACTCCGAGCACAAAAATCTCCAATCCCCTTTACCTCCCCCTTCCCACATCAGTCACACGAGAACCAGAGGACCCCGTCACCCCCTACCCCTCCCCTTCATCCCCTTCACCCCATACCGGCTGCCCCAACGGATAGCGGGCACGCTTTGCTACCGATAAAAAAATAACGGGATACGCATCGACTATTTGAAATTGTTATTCGTTCCGCATCGAATCACTTCTTAAGGTAGTTTGAGAGCGAAAAATCACTTCACCTAGAATTTGATGAATTTGGCCACATTTTAAAGAAAAAAACTCATCTTTCCAATGATATCAACTCCTTGCCGAACTACTCTTTGAGAAATTTGCCTAAAAATATAAGCCGTGTTACATGGGATAGATTACGGCTGTGCGCTTCAGAGAGAGAGAATATTAAACAAATTAGGAACTTTTAGCAGCTAGATTTCGTCAAAAAAATAACAGTGTTTAGTTTGCACGTTTTCTAAACTATTTATAAAAAATAATCTATTACTCATCACAGTAATTTTTACAGAATCACAAAAAAACCTGCTGTTTTGAAGGGTTTTCAGCCGTACGGCGGGAAAAAATGAGTCAAGTTAGAGACTTATGTTGCTTTATTTATTTAATTGCTGAGAATTTTGGTCATACATATAACTATATCTTTGCGCCATTAATATTACAATATTTATTTCATACTTCTTACAGACACTGAAATCAAAAACTAAAATTTGACTATGGTCTCCATTATGACTAGAGATCTACTATCTCGCTCAAACCACCTTAAAAGTGTATTCTACCGTGTCGGTCTACTATGACATGTCCCACCATACACCTGAATTTGAAACTAAAGATGATTCTGAGACGTTGAAACGCGTTTAACCATGAAAAATTTTCATTGGACGATAGCATTTATTCATCCACATCCTAAAAGCCTTCCATATTATTCAAATCAAGATTTTATCTAAATCAAGGCGACGTATGTACGTGGCACAAAATATTAAATTCGGAAGATTCTTAGGCTAAATAATTGTTGCCCCAACAGGCTGTCAGAAAATAATATATCCTGTGTCCACGTGAATCTGTTAAGCTATCATCCTAATATTCGCTGTAAGAAATGCTAAAAAGTTGCCCTTAAAATTCTGGTTGCGTCGTCTCTCCACAGTTAAGAGGTGTGAGGGGAGAGAGAAAAGTATGCCACAAATCTCCATTGGTCGCCTAGAATCATTGAAATAGATGACAGTTTTATGGCCATCTTTTTTTCAACCGGAATGGAAAAAATAAAGGGAAACAGTTGAAATACCGATTATTCCGAGGAAGAGGTTGTATAGAATTCCAATACCAGTGCATTTAGTAACTTCTCTTTTTTTCTCATAAGCTTTTGTTTCTTATACTTTCAGGTAAGAATTGATCGAGCCATATTGGAGCCACGTGCATTTACCAGGTTTTTGTACTTTCTCTGCTCAAAACAGTGAGTTTTAAATCTTTTCCCTCATCTGGTTATATCACTAGTTTCCAAATATTTTCAATATCTTACTTAAAAATAAAAAGTATTGCTTTTATTTTGAAATTTTGTGGATCCAGTCTTAGCTGCAAATATGCCCTGCTCTAAAATTTGTTTTAACTAAAGAAAAAGCATCAGGTGTTAAACTTGCCGTGACAAGAGTTATTATTTTAATAGGATCATAGAAAATAGTGAGTAAATTCTAAATTTGAATAATAAATCATTCATTAATGAGATTATACTTGTTATGAACATGATTTTTATTGTAATTTAAATTCTTTGTTAATCGAGGAAAGATCAGTCAGTGTGAATATTAGTAAAGATGAAAGACGCTTCCAACTTTGGTGAAATATCCTGTAAACTAAAGTTCTAATTCTTTGGTATCCCCAGCCTGGAAATAAATCGTTGCATGCAGAAAAAAATGCATGCGTCTGCTAATTTGTGTTAGAAAAATCATCAAATCACTCCTTATCCAATCCATTTTCCTACTCAGTCAAACTTTGGCGGCTACGATAAATTATCCTCAACGTCATGCGATCCTGGGAATGCCATCGTCGCAGGTTGTAGTTGTTGAAGTTTCCCACTTTTGGTTGCTGAAATGTATAGTGGATATCTACTTTAAATTTCCAAAACCCTGACTGCATTCCTTTTTTGAGCGGAACTGGGAACTCCTGCTAATTTTGAAGTAAAATCCTATATGCTAGGGCGAAATTAATGTGGATAATTCGATTTTTCAAATTAAATTTTTATCATTAATTTATCGGACCCTATTTTCTTATTGTTTACTTCTAAGGTTTAATAATTTAGATCTAATATCGCATTACACTCACACGTACAGTGTTCCTTTTTATAAGATGCACAACATCACCCCGTGAGAGCCGTACTTGCGTAGCCAATCGCAAAGGTATTTAAGAGGTCAAAGGAGCTCAAAGCAGCCTCTCTCCCTCTGGCTTGGGAGGTGGAGGGTATTGGATTCCTACGAGCAGAACGCGCGGGATTCCCCGTCCGTCCCCGTCTCAAATCGTTACGTCCAAGTTACGAATCCAAGTTACGAATTCGCTTCAACCGAGGAAGCCCGTTGGACGCGTAATTCAGCGTCCCCTCGGATATCCGCAGTCGTGTCCATCGTGTCGCGGCGTGCCACCGAGATTGTTTCATGGTGGCCAAGACGCGTTGAGGCGGCGAGCGGGAAATGAGCGGGCCGCAGCGGCCTGCGAGACAACACTCTCTTCGCCTCCGTTACTCGTCTTCACGCTCGGGTAGCTGCGATCGCGAGATTTAATCCAAAACGTTTTTTGGATATGAATTGAACCGGGGAAGTCCGGAGAAATTTGCTCTCTAAAATATTGTGACCCATTGAGACTTCAAGGTCACAAAGTTACTTTTTTCCTTCAAACATCCCCGGAAAGAACAAAAGCATTGAAATGCCATCATGACCTGTTACCAAGTCACTTGAATATTAATCGTGGATATCGTAAAACCCTCTCATGTTATGATAATAATATAATGAATACAATATGCAATGCTTAAATTTTCAAAAAATATATTCGGCAATAACTAAGATAAAGCAAAATAAGATCTCTTTATTGAATTATTACATATAGTGTCATTCTATTTTTTTAATTCAATTAATCGCATTTCTTAATCATGAGGTCCTTCTGTGGTAATACTAGCGCCAAATCAAGAAACACCCTCTGCAATATATATATACACATATATAATCGCTTTCCTGTAATAATCAGGGTACTTAGTGCCTTTCAAAAGGATTGATTATTTCATATTGCATTTAGATTGCGCGAAATATTCTAGCACTCTATAGTTTTATTTCAATCATTACCAATATAGCGGTACCAAATTCATAATTATAATTTTTCTTAATAGAAAGATTATTTAAAGCTAATAAACATTTCAAACTTTTAGTGGTTTGTGAAAAAGTTTGAAAAATACATTTTTGTCAACCCTCAATAGTTTCTTCCGAACAAGTTTTGTTTTGTCCAACCAAATCATTTTAACTGGCACTCTTCATGCTAGCGTATTATACTTTTTCGCGATGTTATTTTAGCATTATTTATTTAATTGTTCCTCGTATAATCTCATACACATGTAGGTAAATACTATAAAAATTCAAAACTAGGTACATTGGTTCCCCTTAGGATAACATCCTGTTTTGGGTTAACCGACTCTTATTTGTCTAAAAAAATTATATCATTTTTGAAAACAACAAAAATCAGGCAATGCGCCGCAAATTACAAATCACATTACAAAATATTTTAGTGGATACAAACAAATATAAACAATTAGAAAATGAAAATGGAAAAAACATTGATAATGCTGGAACACACAAAGGAATCTGATTAGGATCATTGCAATGTACAAAGATATTTATAGTTGTATATAATTATGATACACAAATAATTGAACTGCTATGTGTGATGCACGGCTCCTCATCTCATCATCCAGCGAACGTGTCTTCGTCCACGTGACCCTCGCTCGCCGTCTCGGCTTTGCTTTTGAAAGGGGGGGGGAGGGGGGGGGAGGCTGCACCTTTGTTGGGGAGGGGGGGAAGGGTAGGTGTCGTCACCGATTGTGGCGCCACAAACGCCGAAAGAGTAGCTTCCCCCCAACCCCCCAACTCGTCGTCGCAGGGGTGCGGCAAATGGCTCTCGTCTCTCTCTCTGCCGCTCCGCTCTGCGCCTCCAAATCCGCTTTCCCCAAACGAGATTTTCGACGGGGAGCGGGCTTTACGCCACCGCACCCTGTCCTCCCTCCGCCCACTCCCCTCATCCCCTTCCTCCCCCACTTCCGCCCCACCACTCCGAGGGGTGTTCCACGCCCCCCCCCTCCTGGAGGGGGTGGGCCGTGGAACATCCCCCACACCCCCTTTGTGGGGGAATCCTTCCTGGAATACGCCGAGCACGGGAACTTTTTATGCGCGGAGACGCATCTAGAACGATAGCTCAAGGTAATCGAACAGAGAAAGGAAGGAAGCGTATCACTTGATAAGAGGTAGCAAGGAGAATGATGCTCGGTTCAGGACATAGTGCCGATTGGGACCACAACCATTCCACTTGAACAATCTAAGGATTTCCACAAAATTGTGGCCTTTTGCGGCTTTTGAAATGGTTTAAATGTCAAACGACACTCCTCTTTGCTTATTCATCGAAGTAGCATCATCCGCTTCACTATTTTGATTGACTTTTTTGAATTATCGTCCTTCAAGTGGCAGCGTTATGAACCACTACTCCAACTCGGTAACCAACGCGCGTTCACATGGTGGTTAAGCACGTACCACGGTACAGACCACGGTCGCTACGTTAGTAGTGTGAACGGGGCATGAAGTGAGAAATGAAAACAGGCTCTGTACCACCAATGTAGTACGTATAAGACCAGAAACCTAACTCGTGGACGGGTTAACCTTTCATTTCACTCTAGCTGTAATAAACCTTTTAGAGTTAGTGCAATCGAAGGTGCCTGTGGCCACAGCTATCAGTTCTATGCACGAAGGTGTAATGTATTTCCCTTTCTCGTTCATTCAAAAGTAAACGAAACGGAACTTAATGAATAATTGTAATGCACCGTTGATTCTAGGGCGCGAGGGATAAAAGTAAGAAATAATATAGCCGTCCTTCTCATGCAGAAGAGAAACTGACTTCATATGGTTCATCTATGTTTTTTTACTGAGTGAAAATTTCCTGTTTTTTTCCTTAATGATGCATAGTATTAACTGTTTTAGTGAAATTGTTAATTTTTAAAATATTAAAACTAAAAAGATCTCGATCAACTTCGAGCATATTTTCCCTCAAGTTTGTTTGAGCGAGATTTCTTTCCAATTCCAATAGAGAACATATTCGAATTTTTATATTAAATGACTAGCATAGACCTACGCGCAAAGTTTCAAGATAAATGGCTCGTTACCTCATTTATTCCCAGGATTAATAGAAAGAAGTGATTTGGGGACATAGTGCCGATTGGGACCACAACCATTACACTTGAGCTCTGGGACTATATTAAGGTTCAATATAGGTGTAATACGTAGGTCTCTAGCAGAGTGCAAAATACTACGTAGTAAGCGATATGCTATACGCATACCGATAGGCCCTCATTATAAAAATCAATGCGAATTGCCTAATGCAAAATGCATTAAGCGCACATGGAGAGGTTGGGGTACAGAATGCCCCTCCTGAAATCCTACTGAAATTTGCTAATATTGATCATTTCATTTAATGTTAGCCATATATAATGCCCGAGCGAAAATTCCCGTCCATAGCCATTGCTCAGGTTTCCAAGGATCCAATGCCCTATTGTTGAAATCGGAGAAAAATTGATAATTTTGGTATTTAAAACGTTAGCAAAAATGGAGGGTATCACTAAATCAATTGCAAGAATTTAAACTTCATTCTTCATTCAACCACCCGATAGTGACTCTTTTAACCCTATATCATGATAGTAAGTTATTTAAAAAAGCAAAAACTAACCCCTGCACTGATTCTAATGCTTTTCTTATGGCAGTAAATAACAGGTGCCCATTTTGAGACCCCTTGGGACCCTGAGGACTTTTTAATGTAGCCTATGTCCGTTCCAGTGGACTTGATTGCCCACATACAAAATTTCAAAGCATTCTGTTTTTGCAGTTTTTGAGGAGAAGAGTGACGAACAATCAGACACCACTACACTTTTAGTATATATATATATTAGAATGTTGACAAAATGATTTGTTATTATCTAGATATATCTCTCATGACTCTTAAAGTACATTACCCGATCGCAACTTACAATTCGTTCTCATGGATTCTTTTGAAAGTAATCGTTTCAGGATAGAAAATTTATTGCCAAATGATCGTAAAACGTCACATTATATTATGAATGACGAAGACTTAAATGAAAAAATGGAATTATGATGACGAAAAAATATTTTTAATCTGAGAAATATCTATCGGAAAAAGAATAACTAGTTTTCAAGTGTTGATTTGAAATATTTTTCATACCAGTACGTATCGTGGATTACTTTCTTTTTGTAGTTTAACGCGTAGTTTAACTTCTAAGGATGTTCTCTTACGTGAAGCTATTGCCCACATTCAGGCAAATGTCAATTCATATGGGACCAGTGATCAAATTTTTATGAAGCCGACCTTGAAGTCCGTCTTGCCCAGTTTTTGCCTCTTACAATTAGAGTATAAGGGATAAAGCTTTTTCATTACGAAAATACATAAGATCAACTACTTTCGACTTAGATTTAATTAATTTAACCTTTTGTTTAAAATTTAATTTCTATGTGTTCATAATCGGTTTTTTAAATCATTTCTTTCGGTATACTGAGGTAATAGTACTTATAGTAACCAACAAGTGTTCTCTCTTTCTGGATCGTCTTCTTTTTTACTTTAAATACACAAGTTGGAGAAGAGAAGCGGAGAAGAGATCCCTTTCCTGAATACTCTTATACTCAGAAATTCATTAACTCATAGAAACTTTAGACTTGACGTCAAATACTTATATTTTGACAGT
Organism: Pyrrhosoma nymphula; assembly: GCA_963573305.1. NCBI lineage: Eukaryota > Metazoa > Arthropoda > Insecta > Odonata > Coenagrionidae > Pyrrhosoma > Pyrrhosoma nymphula. The sequence continues at coordinate 199,789,031 of OY754327.1, read as the reverse complement.
TCTGCCGATTTCATTGCTGAAATATCCTAGTCATCATTCAAGATGGCATCGCCGTAGTCATGGAAATGGAAAAAATATAATCTCATGCCGCAGTAATAAATGGAAAGTATTCAAAGAAATTCTATTGACCCTTGTAGGAGTTCCTTACAACCATTGGCTCTAGCTGTATTAGAGATGGCAGTCGTAAATTGTTCCACTACCAATTGTAGAGGGGCAGAAGGATGAGAGACAAGATGCCCGAAGGCCAACCTAAGCACCATTACGGACACAATATCAATAAGAACATTAACTTTCACGCGAGGAGGACTTGGAAGATTTCAACCTACTCAGAAGTTCTTTGAATTTGAATGGTTTTCATTATGGCTCTAATCTTTCGCGAGGAAACTTTTAAAGGAAGTAAGGAGTGGTAACCTTTTGGCGTTTTTACATCGAACATGAATCGTAAATGCAACCGAAACCTGAGGGAGATAAGATCAGTCTCGTTCGTGGGGTGACTCAAGTGCAGAGCTCGCGCGAACGGGGCTTCAATTGACAAGGGGAGCGGGAGTCTTCCTCCCGCACCCTCTCCCGCGGTGCGGCACCGTGTGGTGCGACCCACACGCCAGAGGAAGAAGCGTTTGGGGGTGCGGGTGCATCCTCCCTCGCCGGGCCAGCAACGGTGAGCGGCGCCCTCTGTGTGTGGCAGGTGGTGGCGGGGTTGGGAAATGGGAGGTCTGGGAAGTGGGGAGCGACAGGTGGCGCTGCCGAGTGGGAGCGGCAGGGAGGCTCGGCATCGGCTGCATCCGGTCGCCCGCTACTTCTTGAATGAATGGGCGCCCTCTGAATGGACGCATTCATTGAGGGACGACCTTCCGGCACTGCATTCACATCATCGCGCTTCGGAATGGAAAAATGAAGCCCGTTATTTAAAAAATATGGAATCACTACAGCTCTCGGTTGTACTTGTGTCTCGCTATCGTATGTTTCGAAGCATCTTTGGATAATTAGATGGGTCGTTGATTAACCGTGATGGAGTATTACATAATATCTCCTAGCATCTGTGTGAAAGTTCATGGGTTCACGTCGGAATAACTTCTTATGAAACCCATTGACGTTACTCTCATTCCCATTCAACTGTCGTAATCCTCATCCAAGTTTAAAACTGGCTGGAAATGCATATAGGTTTATTATTAATCAACAGTCGTGACAAGAGTTATGTATTTTTTCCAGTCTTAATGTAGAAAGGGCAACAAGAATATGAATGTATTGCAATTGGATATGGTAAGAAATTGTTTTATTCAGGCAGGGATTGAGGCCAGTAATAACAGGTCCTTTCTTCCATTTTTCGCCTCTGTTTGATCTGCTTCACTCTGTGGCATCATGGAGTTAAACATGAAAGATTAAATTTAGCCGAACTTCAGGCTTACTGTACTGTACCATTCTATGACATGAGCATTTAGGTATTGAAACTTTGATATGTTATTTACTGTGGAGTTGAGTCTAATGTTCCAATTAATGAGAGAAGAGACATGCGTGATTGGAAGAGAGGGGGAATTGGAGGAGCAGGGGGGGGGGGGGGGGGCTCGCGGGCACACGGACGCCATCGCAGGCACGCATCGTAACTGCTCCGATGAAATATCAGCGCAGCGTCGTTATTTTTAATTTTCTTGTGTAGTGGCTCCCATGGTTAATTGAAGAGGGGAAAGCACTCCAAACTCCTTTGACGTGGATTCGCCACCATTAACAAGCTGAGAGTGGTAGTTCATCATGTTCCCAGGCGTGCGTACCCAAAACCCCCCGCCATTCTGCGATCGTGCGTGCGTTAATTATTAAAATGCGTTCTCCGCGAGCCGCATCAAATGCCGAAGGGGGGGGGAGGGTGGAAGAGGAGGAGGGGAGGCCGAGCGAGAGAACAGATGAATCATGGAGAAGGGCGACGAAGGAGGAGAGCGCCCTGCCCTTCTCCGCCCTCCTCCCTACCCCACCCTCCCCTCCGAGACCACCCCAGGAGAGAGGGAGATTGGGGGTTAGAGCCAAGGATTCCATTTCACGGGGCTGTCGCCGCTACCCTATCACCCCCTGGCCCCGAGGGGTGGCGAGGGGAGGGCCGGAGAGTCGATCGCTCGGCCGCCCCCGCCTACACATCCTCCGCGCCCCCGACCGCTTCAATCTCCGGGCCGGGCCGCACAGTGGGGGGGAATATTCAGACAAGTTCACTTTCATAATCAAAGAACTTACGATAAAATACAGATAATGAGATGAATTTTTCACCATTTTTATACTTTAACTCTGAGGAGTATGGAAAAAATACGTAGAAATCCGTAGTTGTTTATACGAACTTGCAAAAAGTCTGCAATTCAACAACTTTTTATCGAATACGAAGAAAAACTGCTTTCAATTAGAAAAAAAATATTTTTAAATTATGTGATTTTATGTATTACAGTGTTTCAGACTAATCACTAATACTATTGTATTTATTTAATGTAAAAATTGCTGTTTTAATTCTTTTTATAAATTATATCTACAATTTTGATATCCAATATGCTCTACATGTTATGATATACAAATAATTCAATTTCAATAAATTTGTTTTCAAAAAATAAATTTTTCATTTTTGGCACCACCAATTACAATAAAATTAGTGATTAGTCTAAAACACTGTTATATATGCATTAACATAATTAGAAATATTTATTTTTCTATTTGAAAACAGTTTTTTTTGTATTCGATTATACGTTGTTGATTTGCAGACTTTTTTTCACGTTTGTGTTAACAATTACGGATTTCAACGTATTTTTCCCATACTCCTTAAAACTTAAGACTTAAAATGGTGAAAAATTCATCTCAATATATCTATATATTTGCAGAAGTCCTTTCATTATGAAAGTGAACTTACCTGAATGTCCCACTGCTCGCCGACGCGACGCCCGATTGCTATTCACTCTCGAACCGCCGCCGCCGCGGCTCCGTGGAAGTTCGCGGTGAACTCCCTCTGACATGGGTCGCAAAACTATTGCCCATTAAAAAAGTCGAGTCCCACGAGTTTAGGAAGCTGTATCTTCAAGTAGGGGTAACGGAGTTTTACGAAATAAAAACCATATGATAGAATGATCATTCCTACGTTTATCGATGCGTGTTGAAAAATTTTCCTTTACTTATCTGCCCTTTTACGATATTTTATTTGAAAAAAGTCACTATTTTCGGCGCTCAAAATTTGATTTCCCAACTTTATGTTTTCACTGTTCTCTTAAGATCATACATAAAAACTGGCAATTCTGATATAAGTTAGCTAGACATGTTATTAACGTAATAAAAGAAAAAAAATTGTTCATAAGTGGAGTTTTATTCGAGCTGGTGTAAAAGTTGTAAACCTCCGCTTATTTCGAAACTAATGATGCTATTGAAATTGGAGGTATACTGTTGTAACGCGCGGCAACGCCAGCATTGCAAATATGTACATAACAAATATAAATTCATATATTCTCAACATCGATTTTTATTTATATCTATTTTAAATAGGCGGCAGTCGCTCGCGAAGAGCATTGAGTCGGGGAGAGGAAATCACGTGCGGTGATGATGCGAAATAATGATGTTTCGTTGCTCCGGGTGACATTACCCCTGTGAGCACCAATCGTACACAATGGCAAGCTCTGTGGCGGCATGAAATACATCTAAGATTAAATATAAATTTGATTCATCGTAGTTCTATAAGTTATAAAAAATGCATTTCATATAAATCATTTGTTACAAAGTATCCACAAAAATGGTTCAATTTAATATGAATTACAAATGAAAGAGGAAATTTATCAATGATCTAATAACTGAACACATTTAGGTGTCTCGATAGAGCTATAGACACAATTTACAATTTACACTATTCAAAAAACGCAATTCATGTTTTATTGAATCTTGAACAAGAAATTAATAAGGAACGAGTGATAATGTACATTACCGTAGTAGATTAGACGTTGAATTTTGTGTGTTGGAATTAATTATAAAGTTTAAATTTGAATGCTTGTGCGCTTTGAAGGTTCTTCAAAGATTTGGGGAAAAAGACCGAGGACACACCTCCATAAGGGGAACCGCGGCTGGTGTCCTTCGTCGCTTGATTCCCCCCCTTTTTAACCTCTTTTGATCTCCGATGGCGAGTGCCACCAAGTTTTGCTCCGCTTACAACTCTCCCATTTCGTTATAACGTTGGTTCCTTTTTTCATATTTTGTTTCCTAACTTTTATCGGATTTCAGGCAATGGAGCATCAGGCATTTTCTTCCGGTTTCCACACAGGGGGTGGTGGGATGAGGGATGGAGTTGAGGGATTCGGGGGGATGAGGGGGATGAGAGCATATCAACATGAATATCTTCCCTCTTCTCCTGTGAACTGAAATACAAGCATTACATGATTTTGAGGAAGAATATTCACTGTACCGCAATTCATACATTCTGCTTAATTTTTCCAGACTAGATTGCACGTAGAGGAAAGGAAACGGGAGCCGCAACCACTCCACACACACACACACGAGAGACACATATTTGGAAGGAAGCAGTTACTAAAGAGAGAGAGACGATGGACAAGAGGAGAAAAGGTCGCGGTTGAAAGGTTTACTGAGTAGGTGCGTGCGTTGGGAGGGGGGGAATTGAGGGGGGCAGCTTTTGTTTTAATGCTAACAATGGCGATTTCTCCTCCCTGTTTTCTCAGAGGTTATTTTGAGTTTTCGCCTCGCTGTTTTTGTTAAAACGGAAGTGAATTGAAAAGATCTTTATTCGACTTTTTCCCCGTTCCTTCAACCTCCTCCTCGGCTGATTCAAACTGTCGAAAGTAGTTACATAAACTTAACCGCGACTCCGGAGCCTATTCAGGGGCCCTATTTTAGGATATCCGAATTTATAAGGGTTTAACGGGAAGAAGTGGAAGAGGAGAGGCTCCCTAGCAACCGCCCCTTCGCCACCGAGATCTCTGGGGCCAAATTACAATTAGAAGTAAAAAGGCCAATCTAGATTCCGCTCGTTCATTTCCAGCATCACCGTAAATAAGGCCCATCTCCGAACTTATCGTAACGAGGGCCACAATGGGCACTTGAACACTTTTTAGCGGCCCCTAAAAAAAAAAACGAGTAGGAAACTCTAGATATTAGTTTTATCGAAATCAGAAAATTTAATTAACTAATTACAGTTTATGTGAAATTAAATTTTCGTATGCATATGATGACGAACACTCGGCAAATTCTCATATTTTCATCACAAATCCATTAATATGGATGATGATACGGTGATTTGTGTTTTTAAAATCTAATTAAACTGAGGTTTAAATTTTGAAACGCTATTCACGAGTAGTGACCATCCAAGCAAAAATTATGCGGCGCATTTCCGTGTAATCCTTCTCCGGGCCGGATAAAATCGTCTTTCGGGCCAGATGTGGCCCGCGGGCCGTACTTTGAAGACCCCTGCCGTAAATGATCGTAATGTATTACGATACACGAGTGCTCTTAAAGGTGAGAACCCTTGGTCTGTAACCCAGCGGAGAACAAATGCTGACGAGGAAATTCAACAGGAGCTTTTGATTCTTAACATAATCTTTGAGTTGAGTGAAAAGAATGTGCGTGTCACGCGAAATATTTTATTCGAAAAGTCTTCTCATGCGGAATAGTCATTGTGCACTCAGTATGTTCATTTCAGCGTGTCATTGAGTGGCTAGTTACGGTACAAAGTGATACAGTTGAAAGCGAAGGCCTAATTCCGTCGCTTGGCTTTTATCTCCTCCCGCTCCCTTTAGTCCTCGACCCCGTCTTTTGTCTGCTCGCAGGAGGAGGGGCGCAATTCCTCCGTCCCCCCCCACCCTACCAAACCCCCCCCCTCTCCCCAACCAACGCAAACTCGCGCAATTTCCATTTCGACCCAGTCAATTAGGGAGCGAAGTTTGAAAGGGGTCGCTGCCAGTTGTCTGGTCTGCTATTTCGACCCTCCTCCCTTATTCTCACAAGCCATGCGTCTTCAAGCTAAGCGAAAACGACAGATAATTACAACCTTCACACGAACTTGACAAGTGAAGGCACGAAAATGTGACATCTCTGAATGACGAGGGATGATAGTACCTACCCATATTGCCCCACATCCCGAGATATAAGTTGATGCCATTTCATACAAGATTGGGATAAAATTACTTTGTAAAAATTTTAATCAATGCTTACTTTCAATGCTTCGAGCAGCAGAAAAACTTATCGAGACAAAGTAAAATTGCTATTAGGACTAATTACAACCGAGCTCGACACTATGAATTGCATTAATCTTATCCATTCTTACATACTACAATATTTCTCCCTGTTCGTAATAAGTACATATTCTCAGAGGAGTATACTTCGAATATATATATTTATTCTCACGTCCTCCTCCTGCGGTCTCCCATCATTCCATTTTGATAGTCAAGAACTTATCATGTCACAAGGCAAACACAGTCGATTTCTTCTTTTTCTTATGTTCTTTCTTAAATAGTTCATCTCTTATCTACAGCGATTTTATTCCTCATTGTTCTCATTTGCCTAATTCATAGCCGTTGTCTCTGGATCGGAAACTCTTTAGTATTTCTTTAACTTTTGCCGCATTATTGATCCACGTAACAATAAACTGCACTGAAAAGATGTTTACATAGTACTTGCTCATATTTATTCGTAATTATTTTCATGACACACATATCGGAATACGCTATTGCTCCGCACTCTACTTGATGGAAGAAGGAGGATACATTGGAATAAAAAACCTCCGTGGCCAATATATGCATTCATTTTCTGTCGACTGGAACGCCAACCACTTTGGCCATTTTGTATCACTTTCAAGATAGGGAAGATAAAAGCGAAAATTACCCTTGAGCGTTTTTACTGCAGTTATTTAAATTCTCTCAGGGTCAGTAAAATCGTGCGCGTTAAATACGTAATGGACATGGGAAATAGTCTTTATCATTACCGTCAATTTGAATTCATTGATTGATCTTTAACATTGGCTTGCTAATCACCAATTACGTATCTTAATAGCTGTTCACTTGCAAGGGTACTTTTATGAGGTTTTTATTTATAGGAATGGCTGTAACCATCCTTCAATCTTTAGTTGCATGTTGTGAGATGACATTAATACTATAGAACAGCTTGTAAAATACAAGATAACATTTTTCCCACGCTGATTTCTACCCAATTCTCATCTAAACATCTGACACAAATTTAAATCTGATACATTTTGCCTGGGTATCAATGAAATGCAGCTTGTTATCCTTATCCATTGTATGGAGTCTGATCATCAAATTTTGAGAAATTTGGATGATCGCTATTGTCACGTGTGTAAAACCGTGTTCCGTAGCATCCCCGAGATATTAACTCTAATCATTGCGACAGCTACTATTTTAAGGAAACTTCGTTTTTAGTTTTCTACGACTTTCAACGCTGGAATGATGCCAATTACCATATTGGACATGTAAAATGTTTTTTAGGGTCGTTTATTTGGTAAAAAATGATAAATGTCATCGCGCCAACAAGGATAGCAGTTCCTTATAAGAATTAATAATTTTTAAAGAAACCGGAATATTTAAAATTCACAGATCCACTCAGTATTTGCCAAGAAAATGTTGAACATATTCCCATCCCATTTCTCATGTGAGCCACCAGTGAGAAATCTAAATATTTGAAACTAGGAATAGGACCATTTAATGAACCCTGTTGTTTGAGTTGGATTCCGATGAAGGGAAAGTATATATTAGCGGTGGAAGCAGCTACCTTTTCAGAATGGTGCTTGACAGAGGGGAAGATAAGTTTGTACCCTGACTATTTATAGACTTACTATTAGCCAATGTTCACATAACAGATCTAAAAAAAACTTCTCAATTTATTTTTGTAGTCATTGAAAATATATTAGTTCATATGAGTAACAAAAATGTTTATTCATCATATAAGATTATATCATAAGAAAATGGAAGAGCACTGCCAAGTGAAATGAAAAATTAATTACTCCTGATTTTAACTGACAAATGTGGTGAAAGTTTTTTTCCGTTTATCAGGGTTTTACTTTGTATTGGGCCAAAGTTGTAAACATTCAACGTTTTTATTTTTATTACCTTCTAGCTTTTACCTGATTATACTTTAATCATGTGTTACTGAAGGCGATTTCAGACGAATCCGGGTCAAAAAGTGGAGATTAACAAAAAAATAATTAACGCTATGGCTGAAAATGAGTTCAGTAATGTTCATGATGAGTCTAATATGGAGCTAAGAGTTGAATACTGCAAAATACAGGGCACAGGACACTGAGAATTGAGGATAAGTGTAGATTGGCGGGGTTTTGAGATGTGGAGGAGAATGTGCGATGAATGCTAAGGAATGAAAACAGAAACGGGAGAGGAAGGTGGGGGGGGGCAGGGCATTGGGAGGCAGGGTGAGGAGTTCACTAGTGAGAGTGTTTGTGGAGCAGTTAGAGGATCAGAGGCGAGGGATGCTGAGGGGGCAGTGACAGAGGAGGTCAGGTAGGCAGGGAAAGGGGAGAAAGAATGCACTTTTTGGATGAGACTGTGTGAGTTGACAATTATTCCGAGCTAAATAGGAAGATTGCCAACGGTTACAGAAAATCAGATGGCAGCATTTCTATATTAAACCTAAACCGGTAGACTACCTATTTTACATGGAGAAGCCTCAAAGTCAATCAAAGGAAAGTATACAAAAAAGAATCTGAATACCATAAATGCCCTTGTGCCTTCAATGCAGCCACTTTTCTCATGGGTTTATATCGACCACCCAATGTTAATTGAAAGTTTCGCATCATAGAGAAATGTAGCTTTGGGAATTATCGGAATCCTGAGCCATGTCTTTCGATAGGAGAAGGCTGGCGATAAGATGCTCCTCTCTAAAGTTTGCAAATTCGACGCAGGGTATTGATTTGTGGCTAGGGCGTACCTGATGCTCTTTACTCAATTGCACTTATGTACTGGGATCTTACAGTTCACCATGCTGAGAAGACTCAATAAAATACGTTATGTACCAGATTTTCCACGAGTCTGTAACAAAATGAGAGTCGGAAGGAAACGGAAATAATAGTAAATATAGCTTCTAAACATTTTGAAGGCATATCTCTCGGCATTCCAGACACATTTACATTCTGGTAAACCACTTCTTAAGCATCCTCTTCACACGTTATCATTAAATGTCTTAAGATCAACAATAATTTCCACAGTTTCATCGTCCGTGCTCAATAATATTGGTTTAAGGAATCATTTTTACATCGTCGGGAACATGAAATTGTTGCATGTTGTGCGGTCATGGGCTGCAGTATAGATGACTCACTAGTTTCGCCTCTGTTGATGACAAGAACTGCATCGTAATGTTGCTTGCATGAGCACTTGCCTTCTCTAGATTGAGATGGATCACTCATAGTCTTCCTCCATACCGCCCTTCTTTGACTTCATCGAATACGTCGCCAGCAGGCGTTCCTTCTAGCAGGCTATTGAATAATATTTGGCCTAAAATGCATTTATCCCTCTTGAGGAATGGTAAAAAATTACCTATCTTTGAAAATAAAATTTCTACTCTTTTATAGCCGACAGTGCAAGACTCTTTCAATTCCATCAGTTGACTATGGTCTTCCAAAAATGATTTCCGGAAAAGCTTCACTCAGAATCAGTCATTTGTGGTAATACTTTGCACTCTACATTGCACTCATATAAAGTTGCCGCAGCAGCATCTAAATCATATTTCTTCACACCACTCCAATCCATAGCATTTCTGCTAATTTCCAAATTTATGAGGCACTCATTTTGAGGTAATACTCTTGAGGCGAGCATTATTGTACCAATGTAGAGTGCAAAGTATTTTTTCTTTTTCCTACAATGGAATTCCACAAAGTATCGGCCGCCACCAATAACTTCAAGTTATCGATTACCAAATTTCGGAAATTTTAATAGTCAATGCAATGAGGAACTTGGCGTCTATTTTCCCGCAAATCGTCAAAACATCTTCTCGACAACGTGGATGGATGTTTGACATCATGATGTTTCAGATAAAAAAATTAACCACCCTAGTTCTGTAGAGTGACACACATCACTAGATTAAGGGCTGATTTTAATATTAATGGTAGTACAATTTCGACCACGATGGCCGCTTAGTGCTTCTGCCTAATCTCTGGCAGTTAACGCATCACGTTTGTGTACGATAATCTCTATTTCTCAAATTATCTAAATTTTAAATTAATTTTTTTGTATACATTTCTCACATTTTTCTGCCGCATCTTTCCCTGTAAAAAAATCCTGAGGAGTACTCAGTAATAGCCCGTTATCTTTTTTCAACGTCCCTTCCTAAGGGATTCTTTCCTTTGTTTGAGAAATCAATATTTTATGTGGCAGTCATTCCCTCCGAGTGGAAGTTCCAGGGGATGAGAATGTAGCAGTCATAATGAAGCCACTCGGGGCACTTTTATCTGTGCACGGATGACTGCTGGATCCTCCGGGTGCCGCTCGCCTCCTCCTCCCATCAAAGGGTGCCGCGCCTCGGCTGCTCCTCCCCCCCCCCTCCCGCTGCACCCTCCGGAATAGTCGTCGTCCCAGGACACTTGTTGAGCGGGGCACCCTTCTTCCCCCTCGTTGGGCGCGCTCACTTGGCCGAAAGAACACGGTCTCCTGCCCAAGCACAATGATTCACCTCTGAGCGGTTGTCAGACGCCCATATATCGATCTCCTTTGATATCTATATTGTTGCTGCTTAATGAATCTAAAATATGAAAGATATTAAATTGAAAACCGACGATATTTTTTCCCAGAGCATCGGTACTTTTCGAAAGTAGTAGTAGATCTTCCGGAAAAAGAAGAACTCCAAAGGCAGTAAACTTTTAATGGTTATGCAGGACTTCAGGCTTTCTCGGCGAAGATGTATGTCAGCGATCTTTTGGGATTTACACTGGCCATGGCGGCACACGTTTCGACGCCATGGACCTTAATACCCAGTGTATATCCCGAGACATGGCTGACTTACTGGCAGTGCGGTGTATTGGTTGTGAAGGAGGCAGGTAAAGACGTGGCAGGCAACCTTAAATCAAAGACGCACACTCAATCACTCGGGCGTGTCTGGAAAAAGTGACCCTTTTGAACCACACTTAGGCGCACACTCAGGGTTTGCAAGGATCTCTCCTATGCCTGGGAATCACCAATCACACAAAAATAATATGAAAACAGGAAACAAATAAATCGATGCACAATCACACTCGGGTGTGGACCCTCGTGAATCACACTTACACTTTTTGTTTTTTTTTTGTTTTTTTTTTTGTGTGATTGGTTGGATCCCTGGCGTAGGAGAGATCCTTGCAAACCCTGAGTGTGCGCCTAAGTGTGGTTCAAAAGGGTCACTTTTTCCAGACACACCCAGGGTGATTTGAGTTTGCGTCTTTGATTTTAGGTTGTCTGCCACGTCTTTACCTGTCTCTTTCACAACCGTTGCCATTTAATTTTACGGCCTTCTTCTTTTTCCATTGTTTCACGGCCGTAAGTACGTTCATTTTACATTCTATAAGTAGATCTTCCGTTTAATATTCTTCGATGGTTAAGGTTATTCCGTACTTGTTGCCTACTACTTGCAGACGGAGCCAACAGGACTCGGACGAACAGTAGGATCAGCAGTGGCAGTAACATCATCGGTGGTAAGGTAGGAATGATGCGCTTGCCCACGCTGCGTCGTAAAAATATACGTATCATCTCCACTTATATTATTTTTTGCAAAGAACGAATTACCTGACATATTGTTTTGCGGCAGTCAAGAGATTCACGCCAATCCCTTCATCGAAAGACCAGCTGAAGCCTGTGTCGAGGGTAAGCTGAGATCCTCTTCGCCCCACGACCAAGTTCGCTGACGATCTCAACGCGACCGTCACCTATTACCATAATCCATACCATGCATGGGGAGGTAGACTAATAGGGCACTAAGCGCTCATGAATCATAATTCAAGATATAACCGCCGGTAAGTACTTCTATGAACATAAGTACACCTGGTCAATCTACTCTCCAATAGATATCTCATTCATCAATGAACTTCGTGAGGGAGTACTGCACGTCCAAAGTTTCCTTTAGATTTTCGAGTCATTTACATGTCGATCTAAGGCGTTTATTGTAAAAACAAAGTCCAAGTGGCCAAGAAAATCATAGAGGTCAAGCCAATCGAAAGGTCAAGATATTAATGAGAGCAAGTTATTGAGTTTTATGGTAGGTTTTTAAATTTGTACAGCATGCGGCCTACGAATTTAAATATATACTTCATTTTTTACAGATACATTATAATAAATTCGTTCAATTGTTACATTGCTCCTGAAAATGATCAATAATGATTAGGATACAGTTTCCCATTGTGTGAGTTACATAAATAACGATATTCTGAAGATACATTCGTTGACTTCTCTGTCCATTTTCTGAAAACATAGAAGAAATACGAGGTAGTACTTCTTGCTCAAGCACATCAACGCTATATTCGCATTTTTGAAAGTCATCATTAATAATCCAGCTCATAAATGAATATTAAGTGCTTAATAGACACGGAACTTATCGTCGAACGACAACTTACTCGATAAAAGAGATGGTAAATGTGCGCTTTCATCCTGCCAGCTCAAATAATTTTTGTGAGAAACCAAGGTAATTTGAGGAAACAAATGCAACGGAAAATAAAAGAAAAATGAATGCGCATTTAGGAAATGTAAATGTCTGACGTTTACGTCGTGTATTTTTATCTGTGTAACGTTGGAAAAACACCAATTCGGGAATTTTTAGGCCGTTTTGGACGCCATATTGGGAGGGTATTGGAACAACCGGTAGAGGGACACCGACTGATTCCACGTCTACCGTGCGGCTTTACCAAAACAAACGACAGTTCCAGCCCGAAGGGCAGGGTGATGAGCGTACGAAATCGACCAATTGCGAGGAGTCCATCGGTCCAAAGGGTTGGGTTCGGTATGGGGTAGGGCATTCGTGAACCATCGCCCAACTATGCATAATTAACTGACGATGGTGGTTTCTCGAATACACGGCCCAATACCCAACCCAGGCCTAGGGGCTGAGGAGGGACTCCTCACACTCCGTCCATTTCGTACACTCTCGTCGAACACGAAAACAAGCTTCGTGCTCGTCACCCAGCCCTACGGACTGGAATTGTCACTTGTTTTCTCTTGGATATAGCGCAGAGGATCGTCTGCCCGGCTGCTGCGCCATCTGACGAGGGGAAAAGACAAACCTTGCCCAACTTCCATACTAAAAGGTTCGTAAGAGTGCTTATCGTGTGCAGAAAGGTGGACGTAATTTGGTATTAAAAAAATCTGTTCTAATTAGGTTCAAAAATGTTTCAGTTGGCGGGACGAAATCGCACGTTTACCAAACAGACTAATGCACAAGTTTGGTGACCACGTGAGAATGGCAAAGATAAAAAAGCAACTTATGTATTGTATGATATAAATCCAAAGACAGTGCATAAAGCACGACCCCAGCCTTTTGCAATCATCCCGTAGTGCATACAATCGAATCAAATTTATTACCATTAATATCTTGGTGGAGCGTTTTGCATATTATATCTTTGTAAGTATTTTATCGCCGGGTGCCGGGTCTTGACGGTGGTCATTAGGAGAAGGAAAGAGGAGACAGTCGCGAGTTTGGTTTCAATGGGTGCTTTCCATTCGCCATAGTGCGCTACCCACTTCGTAACACAACAGCGCACTTTTCTTCCATTCGTGATTCAGACCCTGCGCACTAGGTAGCGCACACTTCAAAACAAATCGGGAGAAAAGTTGATGTGCGATAAACAACAAAAGAACGTCGATTATGGCATCCGTGATTGTTGTCGAGTTTGTTGATTTTCAGTAAAGGCGGTTGACATGCATATTGTAAAGTTTTTAATTAGTCGGCGACAAAAAGCTATCGTCTTTAAATAATTAATTTGAACGAATTCAACAAATTAAAAAAAAACATTTGGCCGTGACTGTTGTTCACCCACAGAACGAACGCTACCTGCCGGCCGGTTTCAAAACATTCCGCCAGAGTAACATCGTTCTATTCAACGTCGTTCGTGTGCGCTAAAGTGCGCTGATATGTGTTCCGATGTGCGCCGTACTTCAACACCCCTAGAATGGAAAGCCCCCAATGTTTATTCGGAGCAGCGACTATGACTCTTGGCAAGGGTTCGTTCAAGGATGGGTCTGATAGTCTCACCAGATTTATGCGTGGTGCTTATTTTGTTTGGGGTGAAGAAAGGATGTAGACACCTTTACGTGAAAGCATTCACTAATTCTTGCTTGGGTTAAGGTGAGATATATCCCTAGTCATTATGGAGACCAAATTCGAATTTTAATTTCTGATTTCAGCGCCTGTAAGAAGTATGAAGTAAATATTGTAATATAAAAGGCGCAAAAATATAGTTACATGTGACAAACTTTCTCAGCGGTCAAATGAATATATCTAGTTAAGTCTGTAACTTGACTCCTTTTTACACACCGGACGGCCAAAAAGCTTTCAAAACAGCAGGTTTTTTGTGATACTGTAAAAATTACTGCGGTGAGTAATGGATTAATTTTTATAAATAGTTGAGAAAACATGCAATCTACACGCCGTTAGTTTTTTGACGACATCTAGGTGCTAAATACCTAATGTTTTCAATATTCTCCCTCTGGAGCGCAGTGCCGTAATCTATCCCATGTAAAACAGCTTGGACTTTCAGGCAAATTGCTCGAACAGTAGTTCGGTAAGGGGTTGATATTTTGATATGACTGGTAAGATGAGAGTTTTTTCTTTGAAATGAGGCTAAATTCATCAAACTCTAGGTGAAGTGATATTTCGCTCAAATTACCACAAGTGTGGCTCGTCGTTCAAGCGATTCCTATTCTGTGGACTCATGTGAGAGGTCTTTTATCGTGAGGACGAATTAGTTCATTTCTTGTAAAGTGATTGCTCCTAGCACGGTGGTAGGGATAGAGAAGTGTGTGTGTGTGTGTGTGTATGTAGAAACCCCATTTGCCATCTGAATCATTCTCTTCCAGATAAAGTTGGGCTATGAATATGTAATATGTGTGTACGAAATTTTATATTCATTTGACAAACAGCGCCGTTGCGAGAATTCCGTGAGAAAAAATTCATTTCCATAGGCTGTGATTCGAACCGAGACCCCGTTCTAGGTTATTTATCTTTCCCATTATAACTCTCGCATTTGTGTGCACGTAATTGTTGGAATTGATGTAAGATACAAAAGGAATCCTTCCTGGTGTATTAGCATTCTTTTGAGCGCCTTAAACTTCCCCAGGTATCATAGTTCCATCTCCGAACGTGTCATGAAGGTCGGGGGAGACGTTCGAAGTTGTCGTAATATGTCTGTGGAAGAAATGAGTGGAAAATGACACACCAGATGGCTCATCTGTACGACTTCCACTTGAAGAGCGGAGGTTCCTTAGTTCGATTGACGATCGTTAAAGAGGGCTCTACGGGGAACCGCGAGGGCTGAGAGTCATTTGTCTCTTTCTCTTCGCGGTGCCCTCTCCCCCCTCCTCTTTTCCCCTCCCTCCCTTCCTCTTAGTTAGTGCCCCCCCCTCCCTCCCCTACGGCGCCCCTTCCTCCCCTACAGCGCCCCTTCCTCCCTCTCTCTCCCCCGACTCAACACACTCTCGCGGATCGCTCTTCTCTTTCCTTCTCTTCATGGCGAGTCTTATATCGCGCACTCATCGTGTCATCGCGTCCCTTTGACGTCCAGCCTCCCCTCCTTCTCACTGAAATTTCACACAACTCTTGTACTCTTTGACATTCCAATTTCTATCTCTTGAAAACTGATGATCTCAGGCCTGACCTCGTGGAAATTATGGATATCCATGACGAGAAAACCACCTTTGTTATTTCCACAAAACTTTATTACGCTGGCACGACGTGCGTTTCACCACACTGTGGCCTACTCATGTGCATTTAGCGGTAGGTTGGGTGAGAATATATAGACAGGGCTTATGCTGAGGAAAGGAGAGGGGGTGGGTGGGGATGGGGGAGGGGAGAGGATTTCCGTTAAGTTTAAAAATGAGTACCAAAGAGGCTGTGGGTATCTCGGAAGACTGCTAGGCGACTCCGATGGCTGGGGGAAGGGGAGGGGTGGAGTGTTTAGAGGGGGTTTCTGGGGGTGTAAGGGGGGTTGTAAGGGGGGGGGGAGAGTGTGAGAAGAGGTACATGGTGTAGGAGGATTTGGGGACAAAGCGCTTTAATAGCCGCCGTGACCACACTCTTGAAGAGGAAATTTCTAAATACCTCTAACAAATAATATATTATACACATGCATTTTTCAAAAATCACCGTCATTAGTGTCCAACTAAAACTTTACACAAACAAGTAATAACTAATTCTTCTCCCTAACCAACAAAATTATCTAGAGTTTATATGACCTTATGGTAATATAAACTACTTTTAACGAAATAAACCGCACTCGTCACTTGCACACAATATGTACCTCCTGTCCATCAGGAGAATGGTGATGTTCAAGTGACGAGTGTGGTTTATTTAGTTAAAAGTAGTTTATATTACCATAAGGCCATATAGACTATTGATAATGTTGTTGGTTAGGGAGATGAATTAGTTTTTACTTATTTGTGTAAAGTTTTAGTTGGACACTGTAATGACGGTTATTTTTAAAAATGTGTGTGTATTACATGGGGGTTAATAGAGGGTCCCAATCTGCGATCATTCGCGCGGGTCGTGATTGAGAACAGGGTCGTAATCCCCATCCACTTTTTACAATCTCGACCCGTTCACTCATGACCTGGCGTTCATGATAGAATCACTCAAGTGAATGGTGATCGTGATTGGGATCACGGGAATGACCGCCCATCACTATTTGTCACACACGCAGGCACGCATGGTGACGAGTTCTCGGACAAAACGGCCCGGGAAGCGAAGTGGAGTGAAGAGAAGTTTCAACGCCAGATCACTTAAACGTCAACCTATTACGTAAACCCTTTGGTATTTAAATATAATACACAACTATTTATAGCGTCTTCTAATAATTGTATATATTAATCTAATGGCGGCTGTTCGCTCTAGCATTGCCATCGCAATTCTAAGAGGAAGTTGATTTTTCCTTAGCCCGTTAGTGCCCAAATGATTTTTTTTCATGAAATAAATCTAATTTTGCCTCATTTACCTTGTTTGTGCTGAAATTTTTTTTTGCTATTATTAATCGGGAAATATTTACATGCAATTCGAGTTGCTCATGGGCACTTGGGGTACCAAGTGGGGCGGAATTTCAATTATTTCCAATGTAATAAGAATAAGGCGGAAAATTTTGTATTTATCTTTTACAGTTTTTTAGTATAGCCATTAATATCAGTTATTGGAATGAAATAGAAAATACTAGAAATATATACTAATACGAGGTTATTTCATAAAACTTTCGCCGGTAATTCCGGTACACGCAAAACAATTTATTTGGTAATTTCTCTTGAAATTCCAGGAAACATTCTGGGTGTAATGTGATATTACTTTTTTGCTCAAATCAGACTATCCTTTGTTTGCCTCTGAGGCAGACCTAGTATTTTGATGACCCTTTTATTGTTACATGTCCCTTGTGATCTTTCCTTATTTCTTCACTTTCTGTTATCGAGTGTTTGAAACTACGTCTAGCAGATTGAGATCCAAAATGTTCCGTCCAGATGAGTGAATAGAATAACTTTCTCTTCGAAACTGCAAATAATCATATGTACTCCACACATGCCTGTATGTTATCCAACCCAGAACACAGGAAATGTCAACTGCCTAAGCAAAAAATACCCACTGCCATGTTTTTGTTCTGAGTTCACCCTGTACACGGCCTAAATTGATCACATAGATCTTCACCTCCAACGAATTTATTACATTCTAAAATACGTACAGGAATGTGCACAGTGAGATTTTTCTTTTATTTTCTTGAGTAACGGCTGACTGCCTTGCTCCTACCCTGAAACAATTTATCATTATTATCACAACTGCATTGTCGTTCCAGCGAGTAATGGTAAATCTCCATTGGTTACTTCTTCAGTTCGTCGCTCTGGCTTTTTTATGAACACACTTTTCTCTGCTATCCCATTTAAGCAATATATTTGACTCAATTTTTACGCAGTGTGCCTATACCTCCTAATCCCGTACCTAGTAACATATCCAGCAAATTATCCGAAGGGAATAGGCTATCAAAGTACAACTTAGTGCCCTCTATCTGGTGGCTCTTTACTGGTGAGCCGACTGCTACATCGCCACATTTCCCAAGATCATAATGGTGCATTTGGAATTATTTGACGCGATCCGCCATAGGACGCTGCGTCAATTATACGGCAATTTGATTCAGCCAGACGCTGCATTTTGTACCCAAACCGAATAGGTTTGTATTTAGTGAATTGCTTTGTACCATGCTTACCATAATAAGTAATAATGCTTTTATCTACTCAACAGTTTATATTTAAAGGCAAGCTTAAAAAAATCCAAATATTTGGTGTATTTTATACAACATGTAGGAAATATCAAGCGTTTAGTTGCCAGCCAAACGTAGGTGACGGAGAACATCGTCACATCTTTTTCTCCAATTTGATTTTGTAAAATAATCATATAAACATTACATAATATTATTTATTAATAATAAATGCCTTTTCGTAGCGTATTTAATAAGGGGGATGATTTAAATACGGACGTCTATATTTCAAGATGTAGGAATGCAATTCTAGGGTAGATGCAAAAAGTATTATTGCTGAGTGCCCACGAGCAACTGTATCTGCATCAAAAGTTTGAAAATCAGTGAAACAATTGAATTAGTGCCAAACTACTCAATATTTTATAAAAAATATGTAAAATATTTACTTTCCATCTTGGCTTATGCCAATCGGATATGCGCTTATCAGAGCTGATTGCATGCACTTCCGTGAAACACAGGAGTCTGGAGCTCAACTGACGGCGATTGATCCTTACAGGGTCGACGTGGCAAGGTACCGCTACCTTTTTTGACCTAGATCCTTTTCAAAAATTATCATGTTAGAAGAAAGAACAACCCTAAAAAATACCTTATACCTACAGTGTTGCAAGCTCTATGGAATGAAGGGGAAATATTTGTTCAGAATGCAACTTAAGTTGCTCGTGGTCTTTAATGGGCTAGAGAAAATAGTCAAAATTCAGCTACATGTTAATGACACCAACCTCTAGATGGCATCACTAAGGATTTAAATTTACATTGTTCTGGGCCCTTTTAAGCTCCAAAACTCTCTCTCTTGAAAATATACACGAACAAGAACGATAGCCCTGCGGCACATGACACAACTAGCACAATCAGATGTTTCATTTTACCTATAACAATTGAAATGACTGGCGGATTAACGACACTCAATACACGCCCTCTGTACCAGCTGTTTCGATAACATAACGCCAATAAATGTTCATATGGGCTCTTAAATTAATAAACAAAGCATACTTATGCAAGCGCAATCATAATTTTTGATGATTTTGCGTATGTATGTAATAAACAATATGTAAGATAGTAATTTGCGTGTGTATGTAATCAATTATGTATTTTTATTTATACTCTCCTAGTAACCCTACAATTTGTATGTGAGAAATGTTATCTTCCCCTCCTCAGCTGTTCTAAAACCCTTTTGTTCCATATTATGAAGAATTTAATTCGTTGTAATATGTCTCTGGTAAACAGTGTCATTAAAATGAAAATATTTACCCTTGGTAGAGCTTCTCCAAAGAGCTTGTCAACACCTATGTTATTTCCTGTACTTAACTAGAACACAATATCTCATCATTTGTTTTTTCTCTATTTTTGTTTTATTGTCCTCTTTATTAACGTTCCCCGATATCCCTTCGTCAGTCAACGTACAGTCCCGGACAAAACATTTTTACCACCTCGGGATGGAAATATTTCTAACTCCCAAGTTGACGAGGAGGAAGGGTCCCTGTATTGGTCCGAGTATTTATTGCTCTCCCGTGCGGGGGCGTGGTTCGTCCGCGTTGTCACATCAACCTCAACTCGGGACAGAAAAAATTCCATCCCTAGGTGGTAAGAATATTTTGTCTGGGACTGTACATAAACATGACTTCAGTTTTCATCAAGACTTTTATCACCTCCAGAGTTACTTTATTAACTTTTTTCCATTTTTTCTCCCAATATAGCATTCCTTCCTTGTCTCTGTATTCTACTCTCAACATCGTCCTTGCTCCTTCCACAGTTGTATCATATCCCATTGGAAGTTTTACACGTCTTGCATCTTCAAAGTTCCACAGGTCGTTAGTGGAACGTGCCTTTGTGCGCGGGCAAGATCCACCCACTACCGCCATCTTACCTCCCCCCCTTCTCTCTCTCTCTCTCTCTCTCTCTCTCTTATTCGCCCTCCCCCCTTCTCTCCCGCCCCCCCCCCCCTTCGAAGGCCGTATAGTGGGTATGGCTGAGGTTACAATGAGGACAGGAGTTACCCAACCCAACAGGAGTTTATGGAGAAGTATTTACTGTTTAATTTCCCCAACCCAAACTTTTTTAAGTTGAATTTCCGATAAGTTGAAAGCGTTTTCCTTCACGCTGGCGTTCTTAACGTTGGATGCAGAGTTTTAGATACATTTTCCTCTTCTCTAGATTTGTACAACTAACTGTGAGATGTACAGTGAGCATCTAAATTGCGCAATTCCTGGCATAAGTGCGAATGTGAACGTCAGCCAGTTAAGAAGCGAAACTATAATGGCCATTCTTAGTTTTTTTTGGTGTGAAAACTCAAGCGTACTTTAGAGTACGAGAAAGAGCAGAGCACCTACCACAGTGATCAGTTTATGTTAGTCGTTAAAGATTTTATACATTATTTTCGATCATTCGTATTCGGACATTTGATGACGCACCACCTAAACGCCATACAATTTTCTAATCTATACCTCTTGGCTTAACAACAACTCAAGTGCTATAACTAAATTTAGAAACTAGAAGTGATGGCATGTGAACAACACTTGGTTAAAAAGTACTTTTGTCCATTAACCAAATGATTTTTCGTAGTTCCCTTTACTGACCATCCTCATATTTCGTATACTTAATACTATATTACCAAGCTCAGTCGAGACATATCTTTGGATATTGATTGAATTTATTATTTTTTCTTAATCGATGCTTTAGAGGTCAGCCTGGTATGGGTAAATAATAAAAATGTTTTTTTTTAAAGTTAAGTGAGGTATAAATTCAAAAGAAAGGATTACTTTATTGACGTCCCGATAGCTCATAATTTAGGGTTAACCATCCTCACCAATTGCAACAGGCAATGTTTCGTGAGACACCAGAATGAACACGACTCTCTTTTTATACAGCCCAACTTGAAAATCAATAGATTGCTAGGCGGTGATACTTTTGATCGATTTCGGCTTTGTTTTAACGTCCAAATACCATGTCAACCACCACCACCGGTCAACCACCGGTCAACCACCGGAAAACAAAACATCATCTAGCTTTCAATAAAAGTTACATCATAAGAAATTATTTTTCAGAGTTGAGGAAAACCACTTCCCTTCGTTTCCATTCTCAAATTGGAAGGAATGCCATGGTTTTAACTTTAAGATAGTTGAAAATGCCCAAGTGTTAATGAACAGCGTGATGATTGTTGCTGCGAAAGTGAAAGGATGAAAGACAATGCTAACAAGTTCTAATGATTGAATGACAAATGGAACATCACTCTCTCCTGAAACCATTCAAGAGAAGCATAAAAATTGGAAATTGTAAAAAACCACCATAAAATATGCTCGGTATTCTAAATACCACTGTTTCAGGCTGGATATGGTGGAAGTTCTCGATATTCATTATGAACTCGGTATTATATTGCACAGTCAAATGATATCATTTTGTAGTTAATTGAAACAGAATCTTCAGGAATGGTATAACCTCAGATCACATGGTCAAAGTTTATACGACCAAAAAATAAGAAGTTAGAAATATTAGATGATGAGTGCGGGAATGTTTTAAGGTTATAACTAACTCAAAATGGAACTGCTCCTAGACACTAAGAGAACGAAATAGTGATATATAAATAGAATAAAACATTTATTTTACATGCAACATATTATCGATCCTGAGTTTGAAGACATTTCGCATATCTTTGAGTATCGGTGAATTATATGATTCATTGAAAGCAGCATAAATATTCGATTACGCTGATGCATTATTTGCACATTATACCTTCCTTTCTATAATTAGATTAAGCGTGAACGTAAAGGTACCCATATGCGAATCAGAGGCACATTTCTTTTCGAACGTCTAGAAAAAGGCATCCGTTATCCACTAAGTATGCATAGTTAGTCTTAATTCCAATATTTACCGACATCGTGCCTCTCGTAGGGCTACGAAATAGCTCTATGGAAGATTCTCGCCTGCCTCTGAAGATCTGAACCAGTGTCACTTAAGCTTGAAGAGACCGCCCTTGAATCCAATCACACCCACGTGATACTCCCTCGGGGTCTCAAGGTAGTTTGAGTGATACATCAATTCCTCTAGAATTTGATGAATTTGACGTCATTTTAAAGAAAAAAAACTCATTTTAAAGAAAGTGATATCAAAATATTAAACCCTTGCCAAACTGCATTTCGAGCAATTTGCCTGAAAAATATATAAGCTGTTTTTTTCATGGGATAGATTACGGCTGTTCACTCCAAAAGGGAGAATATAGAAAAAAAATTAGGAATTTATAACACCTAGATTATGTCAAAAAACTAACGGTGTGTGGCTTGTTTGTTTTCTAAACTATTTATAAAAAATTATCATTTACTCACTGCAGTAATGTTTACAGAATCGCAAAAAAATCCTTGTGTTGTGAAGGCGTTGTCACCGCACGGCGTGAAAAAATGAGTCAAGTTAGTAACTTTTGTTTAATTTATTTAATTACTGAGAATTTTTCACATATAGCTATATTTTTTCACATTAATATTATAGTATTTACTTCATATTAAATTTAATAATAAAATTAAAATATGGTCTCCATTATGACTAGGGAACTGTCTCGCTCTCAAACTACCTACAAGTTGGAAGAGGAGGACTTGTGGAGGATGGACTATGACCCGTGGTCATTGTGCCAGTGACCTCATTCCCGCCGATGACCTTCACTCAGGGCCCGAGTTCATGCGCACGAGCTCTCAAAGAACCCCTCTTCGAGTGTTTCTCCCTTCGCCGCCGCCGATGAATAAGGGTTCCTTCCCCCATATTTCCCTTGGCCCCTCCCCCCCAACCCACGTACCCACCCCCCCCCCCCCCGGACGGCGCAAATGAGGTCGTCCCTAGAGTTACGTCACGTGGAATCCAAGAGCAGTGCCAGCACACACGGTTTGAACATTTTCACCGAGTTAACGGCCGAGTTTACTTCCTCCCTAGTTCTCTCCTTTGATTATCCCACCCACGTTTAGAGGTTGTGGCCTTTGTAAATTTATAGCCAGCCTTCGGAGAGGGTGTCAACCTTTAATCGCCATCAGGGCAATTGAATATGCATGAGGGCGGGGAATGAATAAGGGAACGTGAAGGAAGGAGCGGTGAAACGGAATATACCGGGCAGAATTTTTATCTTCCCCTCCGTGCATGTCATTGGGAAGAATACGTTGCACACGGACGGCAGGTGCCGCAGCATATATAGCGAGCATGTCTATTCTAGAGCTTCCTGAGAAAATCATAGTCTAATTCTGAAGTCTTTCTCGGGTCGCATCCTCTATGGAGCTTAATTTAAAGGAGTTATTTGAAGACCTATAATAAATCTAGCCATTGTCTCGATATACTACTCACTGCAATGCCCTGCACTTATTATGACAACCCTTACCGCAAGCCCCGGCAGCAGCTTTCTTTTGCATTCTCAGACTTGGCTTTGCACTCTACTGTTTCCTAATATCTCTTCCATCAGTTTATTTCTTTTTAGGATATCCTTCACCGGCTCTCTTTTCTGGCACTTGGCGTATAACTTCATTTGAAAAGTTTTAAAGGTTGAATTCTCACCATTCATAAGCATGTTTGCAGACCAATAGTCTACTTTCTTGTACATTCGTTTTTCACTCATTGTCATCCATATTTTTGCTATACAATAAATACTATATAAAAGTTATATGTCTTCTGCACCACTCGTGGAAACGTTTTGCACCCAAGCCTTTTTGCAATCTTTAGTAATTCCTCGATGTTCTAATGCAAGCTGGCATGATTTTCTTCATCACGACGACTTTTATAACTTTCGTTAAAATATCCTCTCATAAAAATAAATTACCAAAAAATACCTTAGTTATAGGCTTCTACATACAGTGGTGGCTAGTTGGTCATGGGAACATGGAATTTACAAAGCGTGCCTTTAATAATAATCCTAATTTTGCCATAAATGCAGCATGAGAACTTTTAATGGAACTACGTCTTTGAAGCCGTATTCATAGTATCATAAGATGTTAGGATAAATTCAGTTTTAGTGTTGTCTCTTTATGTTATAAAGAGCATTCTCCCGATTAAGAGACACGAGAGTAAGGTTCCACTGATCAAGAGTTTATGCGTAAGAGGACAAACGATGTTGATTAGGTTGATAGAAGCATGGAAGAAGAATTGATAAGCCACTCCGTGAGAAAGAATTAATGATAGAACATGATGGAAATTATAAGAGAAAAAATGAGAAAAGGGAGAAGGGCAGTAATAACAGATTACTTGAAAAATGGAGAAGGATACGGAGAGATTTTTGAGGAGGTCAGAGGATAAGGGTTGTTTAAGGACTTATAGTTAGAACTTCCGCAAACAGATTAA
This sequence comes from Pyrrhosoma nymphula, assembly GCA_963573305.1. Lineage (NCBI taxonomy): Eukaryota > Metazoa > Arthropoda > Insecta > Odonata > Coenagrionidae > Pyrrhosoma > Pyrrhosoma nymphula. The sequence continues at coordinate 199,764,304 of OY754327.1, read as the reverse complement.
CTTATGTGATGACCAATCAAGTTTCGCTTGCTTGTACCTTTGAGCGTCAAATTACTTTTAAAATTCCTCAAACTTATTTCTACCTCATATTTCCTTTTATTGGTGCTGTCTACTTTTTCTCTTTGAACCATTCAAATAACTCATCCTCTCCTTTTTCACTAGGCGTTTAAATTCCGTGTTCACTGAATTCTCTCTAATCCACCTAATTACCTCCTAGCATTTCAATTCATCCTTCTCTCCTCCTCCCCTGCCTAGCGGTACCTTTATATATTTTTCGGCTCCATCGTACTAAAACATTCTTATCAATGCCCTACGATAAAAATACCTCTAACCTCTATCTCCTCTGTGATCATAGTTCAGCACGTAACTCTCTTCATCGGAAAGCACACCCTTCCCCCTTGACGATGTCTCACCGAACTGGAAATCCGTTTCCGCCAATTTTCCCGAATCCACTCTCTCGTCTCTCTCAGAAGGACATTCTTCCGACGGGCCTTTTTTCTCGAAAGACCTTTTTCCCAATTCAGTTTACCCGAATCAGTTTTCGCCAATCCGTTTTCTCGAAAGGACATTTTTCCCGAAAGAGATTTAAAAAAATATGATTAGGTACCTGTTTAATCTTATTGAGCATTTTTCAAGATTGATTTATTCAATTGATTCTAATATCGCAGCTCATAATTTATAAATATTCTAAAACTTGATCATCTTTTTTTTTGTATGCTTCATGTTCTTTGGCAAGCTTTTGATGTCTCTTTTGAGTTTAAATCCATTTCGCTTTGGGGACTGCTTTTGCTTTCCGACCGATGCCCAACTCAGCGATCATCGCTTCAGTTTCCTCTGCTAGATCTTGATCTGGAGGTCTTTAATTGCAGAATTAAGGTCAGGATGGTGTTTTCCCATAACCATCCGAAACCTATTATGCCAACCTTCACTGCAATTATTGGTGATATGTCTCCATTCGATTGCAGCATTATATCGATTGACCTTCGACTGTGCTTTCATCGAAGAGCGCAGCACTTTGTGAAATTATGGCTAGCCGACTATGTTAATAAAAATAATGAAATCCATTTCTGTCAACACAACGCCTTACTTATACTTTATCTCACTCAAACATTATTATATACTTTTTTAGCATAAGTCCCGATTTTCGTTTCAATGAATGCCTTCTATGCTATTTTTATTGTTAATGACAAAAATGTAGGAAACGAGGACCAGACAGTTACCATCCATTTCTAGAACAGACCTGGTTTAAATTCACGTACGATTTCTTCAGAATATATTTTGGAAGTAAGAAAGTCGGAAGAGCGGAAGTGGAAGAGAATCATAAAAGTGGTTTTCTGAAAAAAGTATCGCAAATCTATTCACATTCATCACTCGTTTCGCTTTTTCTTTCTCTTCTTCTCTCACTTTGTATTAAGAATGATTTCAATTCTATAGCAGCAGGCTGGACGCAGTTGTCAAAACTGAAACAGCATAAGATGAAGTTTTCTAAACGTGTACTTAGTACCGTAACTTGAATACCTTATGATCCCAAAGTTAACTTATTTTAGAATTTGTATTTAAAAGCGTTTTTACGGTGGAGTGAATCCTGTTTTTTATATTAAATTTGTAAATTCACCAAATCAATTTCATTTTCACTTAATCAATAATATCTAGGCAATATATTGCCTTTAAGTAGCAATTAATTATTGCCCCCCAAATTATAATGGACTGTATTTTGTTATTATCGATTGAGAGAGAGAGAGAGAACGCCCCAGTATCGCTCCTACCTTAGCAGGCCACAGCATTTAGTCCTCCTCTCGCCTCCTGTCCTTGTTCTGGCCGTGCCGTCTGCTCGCCACCAAATCACACACTTCACTCCTCGATTCCGACTCCAACTCGCCTTGTTGCTTGCTAGCGTGTATTGTTCGTAGGCCACGACACCTGGCGGCCTCTCTCTCAATTACGAAACATATACATTTGTATCTACCTAATATTTTTGAACCGTGGTGGCTTTATAGAATAGTGCCATCATGCATATTTTTTCTCCTGACCTTTAATGAGTGGCAGGGAAAATTTTAGTACCACTATAGAATCAGGAACGAAGATCGTTTATGACAAAGCTTCGTCAATATCCAGCACTGATAATTGAAATACGATCGGCAAATGTAAAAAGGGTATTTCACTTCACCGGCCGGCTACTTCTGCGAACAGCAATACCCTTTTAGACTATTAATGCAAACGAAAAGAATTTACGAATCTGGCAGAGAAGGAGGGGAAAAGGAAAGCAGTTTGGACAGCAACCAAAGCGAATGGAGGAGGTCCCATTGAAGGGGGAGGTGACGGGGGCAGAAGTGTGTGTGCCCCTTGTTGCTAAGCGGCGTGAATGAGGGGTGGTCGGAGGGGAGGGGCGGAGAGAAGCGGAAGGAAAGGAATAGAAGATTTAGACGACATTAAGTCTGAAGTTTTGAAGGTCTTAGTTTCGGAGAAATATTCTGTTTTGCGGGGAGGGATACCTTGGGAGAACCAAGGCAGGGACTGACAAAAACCACCTATCAACTGGTAGAATCCCGATATGATGGTGGTGAAAGAAAATATATTCTAAGGCAAAAGGGCCTCAATACTTGAGGGAAAAGATTTATGAGTAACCATCTATTTTTTTACAAGCATTGCTACGTTAAATGATAAATCCGCTAGCTCATTGGTGCTATTTACTGATTTAAATCTATCCAAGAGTAAACCTAAGGACGACGATATATTATTTAATAAAACTGATGATGATATCAGGCCTGACCTCGTGGAAATTATGGATATCCATGTTAAGAAAACCACTTTTGTTGTGGAAATAACAAAGGTGGTTTTCTCAACATGGATATGTCATTTGCTGAGTGGCGTTTCGATCTAAGACAACTTCAGCTGCTCTAGTACCCAATGACAATGGCAATGGCACGTTCGATTCCTTTTGAAATCCGCTCTTCCCATTATCTGGAAAGAGTATTAATGTTGGGGGTTAATATCTAACAAAGTGTCACTAGCATAACTTGAGACATGCATATCAGTTTCACTGCTATGCTCTTCCTTGATGTCGAAAATGGTACCAAAGCCCTCCCCATGCAATTCAAACCCTTTACCAGAAAATGGAAGAGGGTTAGAAAGTTGGATAAGACCAATCAACGGTTCGCTTACATTATTACCTCATTCGTTCATAACACGACTTGTGTTTAAGGAAATGAGTCTGAAGAGACTTGGCTGCAAAGCGAGATAAAATTGACAATGATACAGTTTTATTCGGTCGCATTAGAGGGCAAAAAATACCGCTCGCAATTCCGTCCACCAGCAAACAGAAATTGTGTTTATTTTCTAATTCTGATAATAATATTATTTTGATCAGCCTCGTTAAACATTTAAGTGCTGCAATAGTATATAAAATTATTGCTAAACTTACAGTTTTCTGTCATAAACTGTAAGTTTAATCTAACAAACACGAAAATGCAAGCCCATTATTTTTACGCATACTCCATGCATTATCAACGCTTGAATAAGTCTCCGCAGTGATAAGCAGAGTTGAAAACATTTTAAAGTATTAGTTTCAAATACCTCGTCAAAATAGTTATGACCTAATCAAAATTTGCACAAAAATGAACACAGAAAAACAAAAATGAACACAAAGTGTGGAAAGTTTGTTCAGGTCCATAACTGAAGAATCTTTTTCTCGATATGTCCTCCGAAATTGAAATATAAAGTTTATTTCGATGAGGTGCGAATTTTTTCTCCAGATTCGAGCATCGCAAGATGAGATTCGCTCTCGTCTCTCTAGCGTCGTCGCATCTCAATCCAGTCGGTGAATCAATCCGGTGAGCGGCATATTGGACCGCAAAGTGATCGGTTCTCGCCGGTGACCGGATCAAGGGCAACGCAGATTTGGGACGTGCTCCAAAGGCCGGGTCCTGTCCTGGGCCGTGTCCTTGCGTGCCTCGACGTCCCGTACCCTTTCCCGGGACCAAAAAAAAGAAACCCTCATCCGGGCTCGACGCACGCACAGCGACGATTCCGACGCCGAGACGTCCCGGCGCCCCCACCCTCCCACTATCCACAGACGCCCGTCCTACCCCCCCCCCCCACACTATCCACCCCCCGGGGGCCAGCGGAACACACGCCTCAGGCAAGAGTACACGCATGAGAAGGCAGGGAGTGCAAACAGCGCGCGCTTCCCCCCCATCTCGCCTCCCTCCTCCTGTGCCTCAATCCGGGAGTGGGGCGCCCCCCCCCCCCCTTGGGTTGACAAAGGCGGGGGAGGGGTGTCACCCCCCCCCCTTAGGCATTTCCCGTCACCATATACGGTAATCATTCCATTCGTGTCCCCCCCAATGATGCTCTGTGCGAGTGCTCTCGTCGGCGCCGTTTATTTTTCCGTTTCGATGAAATATCTCTTAACTTCGTGTATCAATATTCATATATTTTATTTTACCTACGTTACGCTGTAGTACACCATAATTTGGTCACCTCTGGTGATATTTGAACCTCAACGAAGCCTAGGTTGCGAAAAACTAACTATAGTATATGTGGTTACGCTAATTTAGCTATTTATTGTTATTTCATAATTATAAAAAGTTACACCCGAGACAATAAAGTTTTTCTGTTCCGAGTTTTCCCATTCTAAATCCGCAGAGATTTTAATCGGAAACATCGAAGTACCACTGGGATTTTACCAATTCATGGATGTCTTTTTTTATTCACATTTTTTAATCTCCTGATACTTCCTTTTTTTTAGCTACAGTGATAGATATGTCTATTGCATAATAGAAATACATGTTTGTGTATCAGAAATTTTTTCATTTCAAAATATTAAATTTATTGTTAATCCTGGGAGCGCGACCACGACATATCTTTGTTGAAACTCCGAGCAAACGTTAAATAAAAAACGAAACATGGTTTCGTGACTCTCGAAGGGGAATAAATATTAAAATGTTTCATGGGAGTGAATATTTAATGTTCCGAACACCCTGAATGCATATTTTTCAACGAATGGGAGGTGAAATGTAACTCTCTGAAAGATGAAAGAGGCTATAATTTAATAAACTCTCCGATGTCGGCTATTGAACAATGGGAGATGCAAATATCCATCGGCTCTGATCACTTGGACTTGGAATCTCTTTCTCCATCCCATGCTCTTCTGCTTCTTACAAGTCGATCTTCCGCTCATTTCTGCAGTGTGGTGTAATATTATTACGTCGCATCGCCATTCCTCGGTCGCGTTCGATGGGACGACGTCGTCGCGGAGAGTTGGCAGCCCTGCGTTTACGTCACGTCATTAGGCGAGCTCCTCGCTCCCAAAGTTCGGGAGTTCACACATTCGAGTAGAATTTCGCACTTTAGGGGGATGGCGACTTAAAACTTTGGAGCCGCAACTTTAAATATCCTCCTCGAGCGAGGCCAGCCTCTCTTTCCCCCTCCCCACCTCCCACCCCCTACCCTCGCAACCCCCACGCTGCCGTCGACTCGTACGCCCTCCCATGAGGGGAGGGAGAGAGAGGGGTAAGGGAAAGGGGGAGTTGTGGGACGGGAGGGGAGAAAGAGGAGGCAGGGAGACAGCCGCACTGCAGTATATCCGTGAGCGTGTGTGTGTTGGTGTTGGTGTGAGGAGGGGGGGGGGGCGTCGTCGTGTGCCCGCGTGGTGGAGGTTGCACCTGCCCTTCCCACCGCCTCCCCTTCCCCTCCCTACATTCCTTCTCTCCCACCTCCCCTCCCCTCCCATATCTATTACGTGTACGTAAGAAAGCGGGGCGGGAAGGGCTGACTTCTCACAAAGGGCTCCTCCCCTCCCTTCCCTCCCCTCCCCTCCCGCCCCTCCCCACCCCACTTCCCCGAGCGGAGACGATAAGAGATGAAAAAGAGAGCGGAGTGGGAGGGAGCGGCGAGGTGGTGGGTGGGAGGCGGGAAGGGGTTCTGATTGCAAACTTTACGACGCCCGCGACGCGTCGCACCCCCCTCCCACCTAGCACACGTACTCCCCCGAGAGCTACGGTCAGCGTCGCGACGGAGGGAGGGGGGGGGAGAGAATATTTGGTGGGGTGGGTGGGGACTGAGGGTGGGAATCCTTTGGTGATCGCGGGAGGCGGATGGATGCTATCGGTTAGGAGGGTTCGCACCGATGCTCCTCCGCCGCCGCCGTCGTGCCAAGAATCGTCAGACGTTCGGTAAACAGGAGGGCGCTCTTAACATTTCACTTTCCCCCATCTGCTATCGCGGAATTCCAAATTGAAGGTTGATTCTGGCCGACCTCTGCGACGACGACGGGGAGCGAGGATTGCGACTCGCACGCTGACGCTCCTATCCGGTGTCCTGGGGTACTCTTTATAACTTTCCCCCTAGCTCGAAAAATATTGATTTTGTGAGTCTACTGAGGAAGGTAAGATGCGGTGTTTCCCATGCACGTAGACAATTCCCCGGAAACTTGATTCTCACGATCAAAGGATGACTTCTGTAAAAGATGAAGAGGTGAATAATATAGTAAATCAGATCTTTTAGAAGTGATGAAAAGTTTATCTTTGTGATTTCATTGCTTTCTTTATGATTAACTAGCGAAAGGTACCCGTTGAAATTCAACGGGTGTGAAAAACATTGAACTTATTTTATAAGAAAACCTCAAAGCCTGAAGGAAAACTGTCAGCGTGGTCATTTGAGGAGTTCGTAACCTATCTTGTATGCTGTGTTCGTTGTAGTAGACACGCTGATCGTTTTCCAGGTGCATGGAAAGATGAGTTACTGTTGGTCCTCTTTCATGCACGGGAAACCCAAAAGTGGGCCACGCAGACTCATTACTATTTAAATAGCACCCAGGTTGACAGATGGTCACTTCGTCCCTCCGGTTCTCTTGAGCCGCCTTCTGAGTGATTGATCTTTAACAACTTGATCGCTTCCCTTGTGTCCATAAATATATTTGCATTCAATGACTTAATTGAGTTGTGCAATTCAACGTTGATATGTGTGTTGGGTATCTTAATCAGGAATGGAGAGTAGGGTACAATCCAGCGGTTGACAACGTAAAAGGAGCATTTGCAGCAGCAGCCATGTTTATTTGTCCTATGAATCGTCCATCACACAGACTGCGCCTTCGGCATAAAGGATAGCCATAATCATTGGTTTCGGTTGCTAAATAAAAAATCTATGGTGATATTTAGTGAACTTACCGATTGTCATGCACATGTGTCGTTCATTGCGCAGAATAACCGGTCTTCTTCCGGGTAAGAAGCATGTAGTGACGTAATTATAATTTCCGCCGTATTAAAACGTTGAAGTTTCAACGCAGATGGGTTTACATTTGAACCAGATTTATGGCTGATTACCCGTCCGTAGGTTGAATTAGGATGAAATTTTTGCGGTTCTTAGCGTTACCCGAGAAACACTGCAGGGAGAAACTCATGAGATCGCTGGTGGGAATGTCTTTGAGTATCCAAGTCTTACCTTCGTCGTTTTTCTTGCTAGGACTCTTTTTCTCGCAAATAAGACATTCCTATTGCTTTAGAAGATTTTTTTCGAAAGGTTATTCTTTTTTTTATTTGGAATGTTGATGGATATATTTATAAGACCAAGGAGGGGAGACACAGCGGCGAGTGAGAGTCTTAAATATGCAACTCGATCATTGAGTGAATGTAAGTTAACTGCACTTTAACACTTTCAATCATAATATAAATACCTCTTAAAGTTTACGATGTGAGAATTGGTCTAAAAACAGTTCGCAGTCGTAATGAGAGGCAGACGGTTGTACAACGTGCAATTAATCTGATAATTAAACGATAATAAACAACGCCGTGTTTGTAGCAGCAACAGAGGCCATTTCTATTCGCTATACATAAATATTCTTGTACCTTTACTTGCGAGTGTAGTCTATTTAATTCCTTTATGTGCATCGTTTACTACTTAAGTGTTCTCTCATATTCATGCAGTGCCCCCATGAGAGCTACTTTGAGAATAGACATTGAAGAGTAAACTTGTTGTAAATATGCATTGAATTTATCGATTACTCCCCGAAGCAATCTATTATGGGGCCCATAGGACTCTGGGCCCTTCTAATAGAGTTTATCTTTGCACGTGCTATCATGGGCCTGCAGGAAAACGTGATATTTAAATGCTAGATGCGTGAATATCCTTTGAAAATCAAATCTCTGGTTGTCAAGGAAATCGATTGAAAGAATATGAAACTTCATTTATTCAGCAATCCGATAAAAAAAATCCCAGCCCTCTATCTCTAGTGAAAATAATTATTAAAAGCAAAACATAAATCACTGCACCGAACCCAATGCTTAGCATGTACCACCAGAGCCCATCAGGGGGGGCCTTTTGGGGCCCTGAGGGCTTTTTAACATAGCCTATGTTACACCCAGTTACATTTTCTCACTACATGCCAAATTTCAGCTCAATCGATTTTGTAGTTTTTGCGTGATTGAGCAACAGACAGACAGGGAGACAGACACCATTACATTTTTATATCTTAGTATGATTTGGATGATTTTTAAAGATGAGGTCTCTCAAAATAACAGTGAATAATCAGATTAATAGCAAAATCAACTAAAACTTCAAGGCAATGAAGATGCTATAAAAATTGAATAATTTAGTTACTTCCACATTATCTACCTGAGAATTCAGGCATTTGGAAAGTTTTTACCTGCGAGGGGATTATGCATTAGAGTTAGAGATGTCTTCTTGTCACAATGTAAGACTTTTTATTCTCCTGCTGTGTTAATGTGTTCCGTCCTAATTAGTGGTTTCCTGTTTTTTTGCCTCCGGAATTTTAGGACTCTCAATTCCTTGCGTATCAATGCTCGGACATCGCTAGATTATATCATCCATTCTTTGCGTGCATGACCAAATTCTTCCCTTTTACCACATAGTGAGTAAAATGTAGTGTAAAACCTACGGCAATTTTGTAAATTCATGAGTTATAGTCAACATGTTTATTTGTTTCCGCTGGAATATAATTTGCTATTTTAGATCCGTTTGAATATAATTAAGTAACTATTTTTGCATTGTTATAGAATATGTTTTGCTTAAAAATAAGGAGCATGAATGCACGACGAGTTTATAATTGAGTAAACACCATTTTCAAATTTACGAGAGGCTTTTAAACATCGGCACAGATCTATGTTTAGGTACGTAATCTAGAGGAAGAATTAAAATACGTTTTCAAAGACTAATATATCCACGAATCAGATCTATAATAAAATATTCGTAATGTTTTGTGACACATGCATGGTTTATTTATATACGTTGCTCGATTCTCTTCGTATTATTAGAGGAGAAAAAAACACTTTTCACGAATGTATGTATTTTCACTATCGATTGTTAGTTTCCAAATCTAAAAGTTTTCCGGGGAAGAGAAGCGGACCATTACCATCAATGTTCTTGGTTTTGGATAACTCTGAAACGATGGTGCGTGGCGCACGGAGCATGGTGCACGGCTGCTTTCATTGGTGCGCTGGCTTGCGTTGCATTCGCTCAGGCCGGCGACACGTGTGATAGGAACGCGACCTCCCCCGATCACTAATGACTGAACTTGCTTCCCTCTGTAAAGATGGCTTGTGAGGACATCATTATAACGGTGGGCATTTTTCGTGCTTGCCTTCGATACCGAAACGGATGAAAAAATATCAGTTACCCAATACCACTATACAGGCAAGTCACTTTGATTCAATAAACTGTGGAAATAATTGCAGTGAATTTATATGCATAGAATAAACATGGTGACTGACACACGATTGAAAATAAATATTACGATGTTTTTCATAATAATACTTTTCATTTAATAATAAGAATATGTTTATTGTTACAAGTACTACCAAATACCTTGTGGTTCTACTAAAAGTTTATAAATTTCAATATTTATTATTATCAAATTTTAGGAAATTATTGGACTTTTGGTATTGCAAAAATATCTGGATTGTACAGCGATTAATAATAAATCCCAGAGATCATTGATATAAAACGTCTTTATCAACTAAAGGTACATGAATTAATAATTATTGTTTGCCTTGATAATGACGCTTTAGACGTCTAAACTGGTCGACAGCAATAAAAAATAGTGGAATTTGTACCGCGTTTATTTTCTCATAATGAATTCTATATTTAATTTCCACCAGGTATCGCCACAATCGATTAATTTCAATAATTATTGCTTTCATCTCTCAAAGCTCATTTTATCGGTTTCTTTTTGTATGCTCATGAATGAGTGATTGAAACATATCTATGAATAAGGATCTATAATACTAAAAAATACCTAATATAGACGACTGGTAAGAAAATCTATTGGGTCAATATGGAATGAGCCTATAAGTTATTGGAAACTTTCCAAGTGAAGAGGCTAATTGTCCATTGCAAGGGAATGTATGAATGACTAATTTTTGATGATGTAGATGAGCAGAGTGCCATAACTGAGTCCAATAAGAACGCTTTTTGTGAAGTTATATACCTTTGGTTGATAAGACAACGCCTGTTACTTTTCAGAAAGTACCCACAGAGAAATGAATAAGAAGTTCCTGGACGTCAGTCGGAAGTTCATAGATTCTATTTTAAGCTAGGGAGAATTTTTATGCTAGGAAGAGTTTTTATGCGGCGTGGAAAAAAGGCTTTCAAGATTCCAAGTGTATGTGTACTCGGTGCGGCAGATATCCTCTCTCTGTGCTTCCCACAGGATGTAGAAACTTCGTCCGTGACTTTTACTAATGCGGTGCTCTTAGAAGAGAGTCATGACTGGGAGAGGGGGCTTGAAGGACTTTCTCGGGTGAATGCTTCACCTTTCCACGGGAAACTTTCTCTCAAAAGGTTTTGAGGATTCGGGGGCGATCTTATTGGCAGGGAAAGAAAAAAAAACTTCGGAAAGATTTGCTTTGTTCTTGACAAATTGAAGAGCCATCCGTTGGCCATAATGCATTATCGGGGTTAACTGATTCATCAGTTGATCTAATTGCGCCCTCTTATTATATGGACATGGTATTCTGTGAGAGAATTATTTGGTTTGTAAATTAATCCCATTTTAAAGGATATAAATACCCCAAATTATTTATCTTAGTTGACAAAGACAAGGTGATTCAATAAGAGTGTATTCCGATGATAAAGAGACAAAGGAGATAAGGGAGACAAAGTTTCAATTATTTATAAATATTTTTCTTTCTCCAAATGAATCCTTTTGTGTGTGACATTATCTTTACATAAACGGAATGAACCCAATTAAAATAAAACCGAGAAATTTCCACAAACTTAGAAGTGCTCTCCTAGGACCTCGACAACGTTGGTGTCTTGAGTGGGGGCTCAAGCTAAACCTAGGCAAGTGCACTGAAGTCCAATTCTTGCGAAAGAAATCACACCAACGCTACATCTATAAAATTAGAGGGGTAAACGAAAAGGAGTTCAATTGAGTCAAATACCAGGGAATCAGCTTGATTTAAGACTTAATTTGGGGGAAACACATACGAGACATTTGCGGCGCTGCTAACTAGGATTTATCAAGCGAAGTTAGCAGGAAGGTTCTCCAAGGAAAAAGTGAAAGAGAGAGATATAACACTATTATGATCTAGTCATGCCGAAGCATCTCGAATGTGCCGCGATCATTTGGGACCCTGCACAGAAATATTTGATTCGCGAAGTAAATAAAATACAAAGAAAAGTCGCACACTGTAAAAAGTGGCTGAGAGCGTACAGAAATTGTAACGCAGCTGATGGAAGGATTTGTTTGGGAACGGTTGGAGACTCGGAGGCTACACCCTCATATCAGTCGAGTTTCATTACGACACGGAAGATACTATTTCTTCTCCGCGGTATATCTCCAGAACTGATAGGAGTGACAAGAGAAAGGAGATACACTGCCGAAATGATAGATCTGATAGATACAAAATTCTTTCTTTCCACGCATTACAGTGGTTATAACAAAAACAGTGAGACATTAACATAAGACAAATCTTTCACCTACATTTCACCTCTGTCCTTCTCCGCTACTTTACCCTATTACCATAGCTGGCATCCTAACACACACCTCAGCGGGGGCTTGCAGGGTAGTATGTAGATGTATCAAGTAGTATGCACGCTACTCGATTTGGTCTGCGGTGTCATTGCACACAGGTGCTGAGACTCTTGAGTGCTGAAAGAACCTGTCTTTCTGCTTGCCGTTCCTCGTCTTGTGTACGTTAAAGGTAGTTTGAGCGAGATATCAATTCACCTACAATTTGGTGAAAATGATCTCATTTTAAAGAAAAAACTCCCATCTTTCCAATATCATCAAAATATTAAAAGACGAATTAAGTACTTTCCGAGCATTTGGCCTACAAATATAATCTATAAGGATAGATTACGGCTGTGCGCTCCAGAGGGAGAGTATTGAAAAAATATAGGAATTTCTAGCAGCTAGATATCTTAAAAAAACTAACAGTTGGTAGTTTGTATATTTTATCAACTATTTATACAAATTAATCAACTACTCACCCCAGTATTTTTTACAGAATCAAAAAACAATCCTTCCGTTGCGAAGGCGTTTTCACCGAACTGCGCGAAAAAATGAGTCCAGTTAGAGACCTATGTAGATATATTTATTGAATTACTTAGAATTTTTGTCATACACAACTATATTTTTGCGCCATTAATAAAAGCAATGCTTACTCCATACTTCTTATGGACGCTGATATTAAAAATAAAATTAGAATGCCAAAAAACTTCAATTGTCACTCCATTATTACACCAGAAGTCTACTTCCGTCCTCAAGTGTCAGGCCAAAAGTAATCGCCTCTCCCCCGTGAAGTAGTGTTCGATTCGGTACTGTATCCAGTGGGATCTGAACCAATGATCGGCTCTTCCGTCAGTCAGATGGATGCTGACATGCGTCCACAGGAGAGTTCTCTCTTCCCTCCCCGCCCCTCCCTCGCCCCTCGCTCGCCCCTCGCTCGCCCCCTCCCCCCGAACACCATCGCTCATCACCTGCCGAGAGGATTAGTGTCTCCTTGTTATTAAGTGGCTCCTCCTGCAAGCCCCTCCCGAGCTCCTGGCAGAACGGGTGCGTTATGCCGGGCTATAAAACTGTTGCTTTTGTGTCCTCGTTGAAATCCCTCTCTCACGCTACGTCATCACGCCTCTCGCCCATCTTATCAACCTCCCCTCCCTCACCTCCTCCTTTTTTTTTAATTTGAAAGTTTTCTTTATCTTTTTTGAGGGTATATACAATTTTGCTTACCCCTCTTCATTGTCCTTTTTGAAGGTTTTCATTTTACACGCATACATTTGTAGAATTTTTCATTGGGTACGGTTTTGTATAGGCTTTTTTTACACACGTTTCATATTTAAAAAAATCACAATTAGGAATTCGGAAATGAGTAAAAGTACATTTTTACATTTAGAAATCCCATTACTAGGTTAAAATTGTACGCATTATAACAGTTATCTTTCATTTCATATTTGCATATACGTAGTTTTAAAATTTATCATACATCATAGGTTTTATTTTTTACACGTTTCGTATATATTAAAAGACTCACCTCTCCCTGCCACCCCCCCCCCCTACCTTCCCCCCCTGCCCCCACCCCTGCCCTACGTGGTTGGGCCCGGGAAGGCCACGATCCACGTTGCCACCCGTCGCGTCGTCACAATCGGCCGAGCTCACCAAATAGCGCCGAATCACACATCACCTTCCCATCTTTCCCGCTCTTCACTCTCTCTCTCTCTCCTCTCTGTTTTCCTCAGCGTCCATAACTAGTATTATTAAGTAAAAACATTGCTACATTAATGGTGCAAATATATATAGTTATATATGACGATAATTCACAGTAATTAAGTAAATATATCTACTAGAGTATCTAACTTGACTCATTTTTTCGCGCCGTACGGCCAAAAAGCTTTCAAAACAGCAGGTTTTTTTGCGATTCTGTATACATTACTGCGGTGAGTAATGGATTAATTTTTATAAATAGTTTAGAAAGCAAGCAAGCCACACACCGTTAATTTTTTTTGACGAAATCTAGATGTTATAAATTCCTAATGCTTTCAATATTCTCCCTCTGGAGCGCAAAGCCGTAATATGTAAAAACAGCTTGTATTAATAAGGCAAATTGCTCAAAAAGTAGTTCGGCAAGGGGTTGATATATTTTGATATCATTGGAAATATTGGAGTTGTTTCTTTAAAATGAGTCCAAATTCATCAAATTCCAGGTGAAGTGATTTTTTGCTCAAATTACCTTGTGTGTGTGTGTGTGTACCCACCACTAGGTACTCGAAAAAAGTACCGGTTTTTTTGGATGAGTTGTGACAAGCAATAATACTACTCGCCCGATAGTACATACCGACGAATAAATACCGGTAGACCGGTATTTATGTAATTGATTAAATATTTTAATTAATTACAAATTAACATTATTTTCACTCTAATTTTCCGGTATTTCGGCAAATTAGAATATCAATTCAAAAACATACACAGACATCTCCATACATCGGCATTTTTGATAAACATTCATTTCGGGAATATATACATCGCGGCTATTCAGTAAATATGTATTTTATTTTACGCTGTTGTATGTTTGCAGTCGTTGCTTTTTGTTGGATTGATTTTTAAAATCACGTGAAATACGATCGGTTTTGTTTAAATTTGTGAAGTGGTCAGGTAAAATCCCCTTTTACTGGAAATGAAATTCCTAAACGTCGCGACGTGTCACTCTGGCAGACGACATGCTGAGAGTTCACAATCATCGCAGAAACAAAAGCAAGCTTATCCTGATATCGCCTGTATATGTATAGCCGCGGCAATTGACGCATTATCAGCACTCAATTATTTTCGTAGTTTGTTCCGTTAGTTGACGCAAGATAGAAGCGCTGTCTAAATACCGGTATCTTTAGTACCGGTACCGTCGGTAGTACCGATTTCAAATACTGGTCGGTGCTACCGGATCAAAAAAAATAGTATCGGTTCTACCGAATACCGGTATTTTGTGCTCATCCCTACCCACCTACACCTTCCGCCATTCCTCTTGAAGCAAACATAAGTCGTTAAAGAGTAATTGAATGCAAAGTGTTCAATATTTGACGGCGCGTTGACTGTGGGATTACGGTCATTACCTGTTGCACTGGTAACGAAAATGCTTCGGTGCAAGTGCGCCTTTAAACGGTTTGCATTTCACAGAGAAGATAGTTTAACTTTTAATTTCGACAAAAAGTACGAATTGCCTTACAATTGCAGTGTGTGTGTGAGGGGTACATTCAAACTTTCAAACCCCAATTATTACAAAATGTTAAATTTGTTCTAAATGCTTTGTTTATGTACTTGTATTGAGTATTTGAGTTTTCTGCTTACAAAACATTTTTCTTCTGTTATTCCCTTCATTCTTGCTTTACAAAGTTTCCCATCTTCTTTCTTCTTCTCCTGGGTACCGGTTCCGCGGGCTGTCTTCTTCTATCAGGGTTCCGGGTTCGCAGGCCCGTTCTTCCAGGGTCCTCTTCCTTTTTGTGAGACATCTTTTCCATTTACAGGTGAATAGAAACCTGTGGGTAGCTTGGCTTACTATGTCGAGCTGTTTCTGAAAAGATAAATTATTATATTTTATCTGCCGGGAAATCTGTTACATATCTTCTCCATCCTTAAGGAGGACGTGTCCGATGGTGCTTAGGTTGTTGATTTGTCCTATTTCTTCCACTAAGCTTTTTCTTTCTGGTGCTTAAAGTCTACAGTGTTCCGGGTCCTCGGTATTTTGTCCGCAACTGTATTCTCCTGAGCCTGTCTTCCCAATTCGGTGCAAGTAGGATTTAAATCTCCCATGTCCGGTCAGAATTTCACTTAAAATTTTGTTATCTGAAATTCATAACTTATTCTGGTTTTTATATCCGGGAAGAAGCACTTAGTAGTTTTTCCTTTATTAGTCACATTCCATGGGTTTTGCCATTTGGTGGTGATTCTATTAGCGATGGTTCCCTTATTTTTCCGTTAGTCCTCAATGAATTCTATATTTGAATCCAGGAATTTCCTGGATCCCGTTCATCTAAGGTCGGACTTCATCCTTCTTTCCAGAATGGCGTAAGTTATTGGTGGAATTCCATTTCACAGAGTCACAGAGAAGATGCAGATATGCAGTAATAATGTGAAAGGCCAGATTTTTTCTTATTCAGTGCGATAGCCAAACGAGGGGCTTCCGAGAGTATGTGCTACCATGGTATTTTGTTATCTCGTTAGCCAAAAACCTCTCTAAATGGTAATTATAAGAGCCATCGTGTTCTACCTTGATTGAAACATCTCTGTCATAAATCACCCAGGCTCTCTGTTATCTACCGCCATCGCCGTAAGGTTCCAGCTCGGACTTCGTTAACCGATGACCACAAGGGATCACCATCGTGCCATGTAGTCTCACGCACAAACAACCAAGTATACTCCTCCGAAATCGGCACGGATTATCCCGAGACTGGGATGAGTTATTATGAAAGGACGAGAACACTCAGCGATTACTGCAACAGTGAAAGTATCCATGGTCGTCGGGTTTACTTTTCACTAGTGTTTTTTGTAGTCATGGATACGAAGTACATCTACGGAGTGAAGTCTGAAGAGGTAAAGTTTATTCTTGAATAATACTTGATAAACCATAGATTACATGAATTTATATCTCGCGTAAACTTATGATTATTTTTTGTCCATTCTTGGATGATCACTTAAATCATTCATATCTTTGCAAGAATATGTCGACTTGGATTTAGTGATTGGGAACATTTTCTAATGAAACGGATATTGCCTTTTATATATATATATATATATATATATATATATATATATATATATATATATATATATATACATATATATATATATATATATACATACATATATGTATATATATATATATAAACTTTGTCACAAGTGTGACTAAAATGAGAACACATAAAAAAGACACTCACACGGGTTGTAAATTTTTCGGTGGATCGCCGCCACCTTCTTCAGCGAAAGGTATTGGAAGAATGAAGAGGAAATGTTTGGGATGGTGAGGGGAAGAGAGCAGTGAGGAGGGGAAAGGTGAAAAGTAAAGGAGGGGTGGAATGGAGGTAAGGGAAATGGAAAAGACGAAATGGTGAAGTTGCCATGACCAAGTTAAGAGACAGAAAGATACAACGTTGAAGGTTGGGAGGGGAGAAGATGTTACAAAATTATAAGTACAATGTTGAAGGTTGGGGGAGGGGAGGATGTTTACAAATTAATGGGACCGGTTGAGGCCAGGTGGCTGGAGAGCGTTAAAATAAAATATACAAGCTTGCTCTAATGTTCTCAAAGTAATTGGAGTGGCTGTGGGGGGTAGAGAGGCCAGAACAGCTACATTGTAGCAATTATCAAATTTAGTGGTATGGGAAGCGGCATGAGTAGGGACAGCGTGAGAGAAGTTTTGGGAGGATGGGTTGCATGAGGCACGGTGATTATTTATCCTGATATTAAGTGGTGTACTACAAAGTCCAATATAAAAGGCCGGGCATAGCTTACAAAGAAGTATATACACAATGTTAGAGGTGGTACAGGAGGATGAGGAAACGGAAGGAAGATGAGAATTTATGAATTTATTCGGGAGTCGGTTCGTGGTAAATAATAAGCATGTTTTGCATCTAGGACGGTTACAAGGGGTGGCTGGAGTTTTGGATTGAATAACTGATTTTTTGAGAGGTTTCGTGGCCTTAAATAAGTTTGATAGGTTGGGGGGACGCTTATAAGTAACGGATGGACATTTAGGGAATAAATTAGTAGTTGTTGGGTTATTCGAAAGGATGGGAAATAATTCTTTAAGAAGGTGCTTTAGGGACTGTATGCCTGGGAAGAATGTGGTGCAGATGGAAAGATGTTTAGGGTTTGAATCTGATGTTAGTTTAGGTTGGTAAGACTTTCTGAGTATTTTTTTATACAAAAGGGTATCAGGATATCCTCTGCGGAGAAGAGACTGGTGTAGGTTGGATAGGAAATGGTCAAGGGACTCCGGATTATTACAAATTCGATGACCTCTGATGGAAAGAGAGTATGGGAGAGAACGCTTTGTATGAGAGGGGTGACAGCTACTAAAGTGAAGGTATTGCTGTTTATTTGTGGGTTTAATATGGACAGAGGTACTAAATTTACAGTTGGATAAAGAGATGTCAACATCTAGGAAAGTTATTTGGGTGGAGGAGATATTAGAGGTGAAAGATACAGAGGATGATGCATTGAGAGAGGAAATGAAAGAATTTAGAGAGTCAATGCCATGTGGCCAAAGTAGGAAAATATCATCTATGTATCGGAGCCAGAGGAGAGGTTTTAAAAGGTTTTGAGAGAGTAAGTTCTGTTCGAGAAGACCGAGGAAAAGGTTGGCGTAAGAGGGACTGAATCTACTGCCCATGGCACAGCCCTTGGTTTGGAGGTAATGAAGATCATTGAAAGAGAAGGCATTATGGGTAAGAATAAAGTTGGAGAGTTCTACCAGGAAATCAGTACTAGGTACGTGAGGAGTGGGACGTTGACTTAGAAAATGGCGGACTGATTGTAGACCTTCTGAGTGGGGAATGGAAGTATAAAGTGAAGTTACGTCTATTGTGGCAATGAGAAGTGGTGTGTTATGGGGAAGTGAAATGGAATTGAGGAGGTTCAAAAAATGGTAGAACAGGCGTTTCGGGGCTCTGCGTGCCGCCTGTTCTGTATCTTTACCACTGTCTGTGTGCCTGATTCAAACTTTGCTTTCCTCTTCTGTGTACGTAATTTCTTCTCTGCCGGTGAGTGAAAATGTCCAGCGCCATCTCTCGGCGACTTTTACGGACTAATCTTGGGGGTGTTTGTTCATATAAACCCCCCGCCGATTCCAGTGTTTCCTTAGTAGTCTAGATAGCTTCGTGGTCAGAGCATCCGGCGCGAAATCGGAAGGTCCGTGGTTCAATTCCCGGTCTAGAAGAATTTTTTTCACTTGGAATCGGCCATCATTCCATCTTCACATCACCATTGTGTCATCACATTTTATGTGTTTCCTATACTCTTTCTTTCACCACCTGTTTGAACGAAATATTATATATATATATATAATAAATATATATATAAAAATATATACCTAATAAATATATATAATATATATAATAAATATATATATATATATATATATATATATATATATATATATATATATATATATATATATATATATTATAAATAGGAAGTACTAATTCTTTAGTAAGAACTTCTTCCCGTAAGAACTAATTCTTTATCTTTCTCTTTCCCCTACCTCCTGTAAGTTTCAATATATATATATATATATATATATATATATATTGAAACTTACAGGAGGTAGGGGAAAGAGAAAGATAAAGAATTAGTTCTTACGGGAACGTTTCGAACCAGTTGGTCCTCCGTCAGCTTTAGAAGTCTGACGGAGGACCAACTGGTTCGAAACGTTCCCGTAAGAACGAATTCTTTATCTTTCTCTTTCTCCTACCTCCTGTAAGTTTCAATTTATATATTTGTGGCCAATTGGCGAAAACTTCAAAAGAATATATATATGGGTCATTCCACCTCAATTCAACAAACGTTTGTCCCTTAGGGTCTCAGATTTTGATAAAAATTGGTGCATGGGTACAATATCAACTCAAACAGCATACCCCCGAACCGTTTTGTGAAAAAAAATTTTTGAGCGAATTATGCATATTTTAATTTGTTCGCATTTTTAGCAAAAATCCGAGCCTTAAATCATATTATCACTTATATCTCCGCTTGTAATTGTCATACAGCAATGATTAATAGCTCTTATTAAAGCTAAATCTTTATTGAATGCAAATATATCCATAATAATTTTTTTTCTTCTGTACCCTATTGTTGTTAATTACTAATGTTGAAATATTTGTTAATAAACTTTTCTAAAATACTCCATCTCAAAATAGTCCGAAACTTTTTTTCCATAATTTTAACATATCCAGCTAACTATTCCAAAAATAAAATTTAGTGGTGCTATTTAAATTAATAAAATGCTAAAAATGCGAACAAATTAAAATATGCATAATTCGCTCAAAAAATTTTTTTTCACAAAACGGTTCGGGGGTATGCAGTTTGAGTTGATATTGTACCCATACACCAATTTTTATCAAAATCTAAGACCCTAAGGGACAAACGTTTGTTGAATTGAGGTGGAATGACCCATATATATATATATATATATATATATATATATATATATATATATATATATATATATATATATATATGTCTTGGTAGAAAATCGCTCTCGGCGACGATGCACATGCATAAACAAAACAGTGATACACTAAACAAACACAGAAACACGCAAAAAGGACACTCACAAAATAAAACTTGTACGTTTCGGCGTCAGGACGCCTTCGTCAGCGGTAGAGGAAATCATTCCTCTACCGCTGACGAAGGCGTCCTGACGCCGAAACGTACAAGTTTTATTTTGTGAGTGTCCTTTTTGCGTGTTTCTGTGTTTGTTTAGTGTATCACTGTTTTATTTATGCATATATATATATATATATATATATATTAATTTTGTAGCGTGTCAGTCAGTCGGTCATTCTGTATCCATTTTGTTTATTTTTCTCTCTGTCTGTATGATTTGGTAGTAGTTTTGGATTTTTATCAGTTGGTGGTACAAAGAAAAATGCAAAAAACCGTGGTTTTTGAAAGTTTAAATTTAGTTACATTCCGGCGACTAGTCTTTCGGGACCTCCGGGTTCACTTAAATAGGTTAGCATATGGAATGCACGTATTCAGAATGCAGAATTAAATGGTTAGCTATGAAGCTCATAATCTGTAAAAACTGCTAAACAACGATGGATTTATTTAGGTTAGCAACGGTGAAGTAAACAAACAGTACAATTAGTTACAAACCGCATGGGCATATAAACGTTGTTAATTTATCTTTTTCAGGTAAATGTTGATTGCACTACGATATCTGTATTACTTTATTTTCATTTCTTTTATTTCCCTTGATATATAGCTTCTTTTACGCGAATGAAGGCGAAATTCGGCAATTAGTCGAGTTGAAAATGAAATCGAAGTTATTTAGTGAAGGTATTTAGAAATTATCCCGGTGAATGTTTAAATCTATGCCATTTTACTATTAGCAAAAATCCATCTCTGCACGTTCAATGTGTGATAGAAGGTGGAAATTTTTCATTTCTTTTTTAAACAATAATCACTCAATGAGCGTAGTATACATTTTCAAAAAATGGTACACTCCTCAGACTACTGGAGTGAATTAAAAAAAAAATAAATAGAAAGAAAACTTTGGAATTTTTTCCCTCATCTTTTTAGCGATGACTAACCGACTGTTGGCGTGGCTGTATCTAAAAAATGGTACTCTCCTTAGACTACTAGAGCGTGTTGTTAGAAAAAGATAAATAAAAGGAAACTTTACTACAGCATATGTATGCAAAAAAGTAAAAAATGGCTCTTTGTGGTAGAAGGGTGAATTTTTGCTCTCATCTTTTTATGACTATGACTAACCAATCGTCGGAGTGACTGTATCTTAAAAATGGTACTCTCCTCAGTCAACTACAATGAGCATTAACCAGAAAAATGAATATTATGACCTTTTTTACTCCAAAATGTTTACTTCTGTTTCAAAAACTATTCTCAATGTTTTTTTTCATTTTTGGGAAACATATGAACTCATTTATCCACATTTCCCACTGCTTCCACTTTAGTAGTGCAAAAGAAAAAGGAAAGACACCCAAGTTCACCTCAAGGGCACACTAGACTGAGACTGCCTGCAAAGCAGGTAGTCTCTGTCTAGTGTGCCCATGCCTGCTGTAGGTCTGCTAGTAATATGTAAAGTTAGTCACTTATGCATGATTTGTATGTGTATCAATGAAGGTCTCTTGGTGAAAAGTAAGAATATTTATCTCACGTTTACTGATCAACTGTTGAATATATGTCTTTTCAGACGTTACCTGCATTGACGATGCATGATTTTAAAAGAAAGTTTTCATGGAATTTGAAAAAATTTTACGCTTTGCGCCAATGGGGGATTATATTAGAATAATTTCTTTTGCAAGGATAGGGTGACCATCAGATAGGTACAGAATGTAATTTGGACAGGGAAGAGAAGACTGCTGGCAAAGAATTTTGATGCTCTCCTGCATGTTAACTGCATGGCGACCTAAACGTTGGCGTCGAGTCACTATGGCTGTGAGAGTAAGATGGAATGATTCCTTCGGCAGGTCCAGAAGTGTGGAAGAGCAAAGCAGAGGGAGGATTTTTTCGAATGCATTTGACGTTGCGAACGAGATGAGGGGAAGGAAAGGCAAGGGGAGAGATGGGAGCATGGGGGAGGGAGCGGGGGGGGAGAAGCCAGGTTGGAATTATTACCGGAGATCAAGGGGGTGGTGGGGAGGGGAAGGGGAAGAGCGGGGAGGGAGAGGGAGAGACTAATTTTCGGCATCGCTGGCTTTTTACGATGGTCATGTGCTATAGGGGCCCTTTCAAACTTAATGGCCTCCTGCAATAATTACTGGCCAATTTTCAGCAACATTCCCACAATTTCTTCCGCTCAATTTGATTCGCTTTCCTGTTTCTCATAATTCTTGAAAATGGAATAAATCCCACCTCTTATTCTCTCTTCCGACTCGACGGAAGGTTATTTCCAGAGTGCTGTCGAAATTCAGGCTCGCGGCACAGTGGATCCGCGCTATCTTTCTCTTCGGTGGGAATAAATAACAAAGCGAGCGGCGGAAGCGAATGGAACGAAAGCAAACCGACGAAGGAAAAAAAACGTTGTAAATGTGACGGAAGAAAAATATTTGCCTCGGATGAAAACGGATGAAAAATATATAAAAAAAAACATTTGTTCGATTGAACGATCTGGCGGAACGATCTGGCGGAGTTGAGTCCATCGCGATTAATATAATAATATCCAATTGCGTCCGAGGAGAAGTTGGGTGTTTGGGGAAGGGCCTCTCTCTACCCCACAACCCCCCCTCCTCGCCAGGGCCACAATGTCACAGGGGCGGATCCGACCCCTGGATCTTTATTAGTCCAGAGTGGCGACGATCCTCGGGCGGAAGTGAGCGGCGCGGTGTCGGAAGAGCCGATGGCATGTGTACGCGAAACCTAGTGTGGCGTTGCGGGAGTTGGCCGTTCCCGCATCTCCAGAGTAACACTCACAGAAGAGGGAAAGAATAATGAATATCAGGATGATTGCTCTTCATGATCTATTTTTTGATAATTTAATTTTTTTCTTCCTTCATGGTGTGTGAATTTGTAAATTATTTATTCTATTTGCCGACGTTTCGCATTTTTAATACGTGCTTCTTCAGGGCTACAGTTAACATTATTGGGCGTATTGTATATATAAAAATTATTTTTCAAGTTATGGGCCCTTCTGATACAAATTTTCTTTCTACGTGCTATCATGGGCCGGCAGGAAAACTTAAATGCCAGATGCGTGAATATCCTTTGAAATTCAAATCTCTGGTTGTCAAGGAAATATGCTATTGTTGATTTCAGAGAAAAATGTGAGATTTTTAAGAAAAATAGATTATATTCAGGCAATTACGAAGCGTAAAAGAAAATCAATTGAAAGAATTAGAAACTTCATTTATTCAGCCATCCATTAAAGAAAAATCCAGCCCTCTATCTTGAGTGAAAGTAATTTTAAAAAGCAAAAAATGAAACCACTGCACCGAACCCAATGCTTAGCATGGACCACCAGGGGGGGCCTTTGGGGGCGCTGAGGGATTTTAATATAGCCTATTTTACATCCAGATACATTTTCTTACTTCATGCCAAATTTCAGCTCAATCGGTTTAGTAGTTTTTGCGTGATTGAGCAACATACAGAAGACGCCATTCAATTTTTATGTATTAGTATGATTTCAGGCTTACTTAGATGTACAGTATGAATTTTCCTTTGCCGTATTCCTCATCCAGTCTAACCTCATGTCGATCAGTAACCTATGAAGGAGCCAATCCGTGAGCACATGCCGATCGACTGGCCACAATCCACTACTTATGAATCCGTTTATATCAGTCTCCAATGGTCTCTGGCCACACCAACTAGCGGTGCAATATACTCCATTGAAAGCTGTTGCCCTGTTTCTTCCTTCAGCTTTGTTGAAATCGCTGATCCGATGAGTCCATTCAATGGCGTGAAGAACGACAGGTCTAGGGGATGCATTCATTCTATTGGTACTGTGTGATGGCAGTCACACCACTACAACGCCTTGCTTTTTAACCATCTCGATGGAACCAATACTTGGTGTGTGGCTACTGGGTCCATCTAAATTCAGAATCGCCGTTTCTTGCGACGATGGATTCATAGATGAAATAAACTGAAGTATCCATTGGCGAAACATTTCTGAATCTATCCAGTTTTTATCTTGGCATTGGAAAATAAAGCCAGAAGGGGCCCCAAATGTGAGATTTCCTTTCATTCTTTTACGGGGATATACGAGCATTGGTGGAATATAGAAACCACTCGCACCTACTGCTGCATAAACACCATTTACATTTTTCCCTCGATCACAAGAGGTTACATCCCCATCTTGATGCTTTCCCTTTTCCGCTATAATTTTATCGGGACGTTGAATGACGGTGTGCCAGTTTTCGTCAATGTTAAAAAGCGTTGAAGCAGAAATCTTACTGCTATTTTTAACATTATAAAACAAATCAAAGAACTTATCCACCACGAAATTTTTGAACCCCGAAGCACTTGCCAGTGATGTCGTTTTCGACTTGCCTCTCAGAGGGTAGGATGGGTTTCAGACAGGCTGGGCTGTGTAAATATTATTCTTAGAAGAATTGACAAGGTAGGTGGTACACCACAGAAAACGATACCTGGCTTGTGATTATTAAGTAGGAGATTTGAAACTTCAAAATTTTACTGTAAGAGGAGGCATATGATGATAGGAGGACGCCCTGACCCCGCTCCCCATGTGAAAATCATTTACGCTTGCAGATGCACCCTCCCTACTGGGATAGATTACATGACATATATCCATTGGCGAAACATTTCTGAATCTATCCAGTTTTATCTTGGCATTGGAAAATAAAGCCAGAAGGGGCCCCAAATGTGAGATTTCCTTTCATTCTTTTACGGGGATATACGAGCATTGGTGGAATATAGAAACCACTCGCACCTACTGCTGCATAAACACCATTTACATTTTTCCCTCGATCACAAGAGGTTACATCCCCATCTTGATGCTTTCCCTTTTCCGCTATAATTTTATCGGGACGTTGAATGACGGTGTGCCTCTCTGTCAAGCTACATGATGTCGGACAAGATATTCTTCAACCTTCCCATATATACGATCTTCGATTTTTCATACTTCCCGTATTGTCATCTGTAAATCGTCAAGCTACATGATGTCGGACAAGATATTCTTCAACCTTCCCATATATACGATCTTCGATTTTTCATACTTCCCGTATTGTCATCTGTAAATCGTCACTATTAACGTATGTCCGTGTAATTTGGACCACCGCACAGTGGGCTCAAATCGAAAATCGCCGGACAAAAGTCCAAAATTGCTTTTTTTGAGATAACGTCTTCAAACTTGGCATATATACACACAATTGATTAGTGATTATGGAATGGTAAGCCATTTCTCATAGGTCTTACCCGTTACTTAGATACAGAGGCTCAAACACGACCAAATTTCCGAAAAAGCGCCCGCTCTCATTTTTCTTCGAAAATCTTAAACGTTGAGCAGATATAGGAGTAATGGAAGGATTTATATGAAATAAAAAACATTATCATTTGTAAACAGGGTACTTTATCTATACTATGCATAACTTTCAGACATATTTTCCCATATTTGAGTGCTATTATGTCACAAAATGGCGGACCCTTTTTTTAGACAAAATTGTACATAAAGTAGACAATATAATCCTTATTCGGAAAATTTTCTCTGGGATACTTCATCAGAGTATAAATTAAACATATTTATAGATTATTCCGTAAAAATATTTGAAAAAAGTTTGCGACGCCAAGAATAAACTCGATTTTTCGATCGCGCGTCGCGGCCCGGCTCCGCGCAGCGGGACCTGGAAATACAGTGACTCCGTTGGATTGTTTAAGTTGTGTGGACATTAACTCCTCGAATTCAACTTTTTCAGGCTATGCATGTTGTCACTGATTTCTAAAGATTCTAAACTGAAGATTTTGCTAGGATATTGGCAGTAGATTTGTTTTTCTTTGGATAATTTTCGGAATCATGCTGCAAATTATGAACGTCTTCCAACTCTTGAGAAAGAATGCGGGTTCTCGGGGTACCATGCATGTTTTCCATAAAAAAGGCAACATTTGGGTTCCCTTCTTTCCCTTCATCCTCTCCACCCCCACCACGAACAACACCCTCCGCCTTTACTCCCAGAGGAGGGTGGCGCGAAAAGGAAGGTTTTATGACACCGGGCTGCCTTTGACGGTATTAAGTGGGTATTTCCAGTGGCGCCCTTCCTTTAAGAAATGCATATTGACAGGCAGTTGTTTTTTGTTTTTGGTGAAGTAATGTTGTGCCTGTGCTCTCATGAGTTTGGAAAACCCATAGTATCTGGTTATTTGGCTCGTGAAATACTGACATATTTCCTGCTCCAGTTCCCTGTGGTGACAGCAGTATTGTTTATTTTCTTAAAAGTATGCCTCATTCTTAAGGTAAGTAATTATTTTAAATTTCTTCTTTCTAACCAATGACGTTTTATACCCACGTTATGCGTCGTAGTTTTCTCATCTGTGGTCATACATATTTTGTTATATTCTCTTGGTTTTTCTTTTACAACGCGATCTTTCTGCATACTTTAATTTCTAAGTATCATAATTTTTTTTAATCCTTCGTATATTATATTTTCTTAAATTTTTGGACCGTTTCACATGTTTTTCCTCAAACGTGAGGTGATATGCCTTCACACCTGATCACGTGTCTTGAGCTCCATAAATAAAGTAACGGATGTGAAGGAAAAATCATTAAATTACCAAAAAGAATATTTGATTTATTATTTTTCACGGAGTTAGGGTCACATGATGACGCTCGAAATAGTCTTCGTGAATTCATTTGGATAAGTGTTTTGGTGCCCTACATGAGGAAGTTGGAAAAGTGTTTGCCCGGAATAACGAGCGATGTTTGTTGCATCATAATGATTGGTTCAATGAGTCAATCGTTTTGCCTGATAACTAGCGTCATTATTTACTTCTTCGGCGACTGGAATGTATTTTTATACAAATCTCTAATGTATTCATTAGACGACATTATTTTTACTCTTTTGCCTTTATTATTGAATATTTACTTTATCAGCCATATTGGGAAGGCCAGAAAAAGAATATAGGTGTTACATCTGCGGAGCAAAAACCTCCGATATGAATGACATAACAGCCATAAAAAATCGACCGGCAGCTGTAGACAAAT